>JASSKH010000032.1:3235774-3690518 GCA_031763025.1 Macrocystis pyrifera
CGCCTGGGTTTTCCTGAAGCCGATCTTGGCCCAAGATCAGCCCAACAATTCCTTGTTCGACGTGTTCCAAAATTTTCCGTTTTAAGAATTGTGCTCATAGCAAGCTGTACCTAAAAATTTCTGACGGATATATTTGAATTTCAATTTTTTATGTAAACTTCGCGTTTCTATTGGCATAGGTGTAACGAGGTTTTTTTTTTTGAACCTCGAAAATATTGATCTCGTTTGATTTGATTTGCATCTGATTGGTCAAAAGTGAATCACCAAGCAGGCGATTCGAATATGAATGAAAACAGACGAATTCAACAGGTAGATGCAAATTCGCAGAGTGGGGGTCTGGAAAATTGTGACGTAGACCAATCACGATAGCTAAAACCAATCACACTTGCGACAAAATTTGAACGCTGATTGGATGATGACACAGATAGTTTGCTAATTCTGCCGCCGAATGAAGCACGGCAGTGCCTGAGGTAGAAGCGCCTCACGGCAGTTAGAAATCTCGATGGAGGAAGCATCTGACGACCGTTCAGGAAGCAGCTAGCAGCTGCGAAAATCGGCAAGCAGACACCACGCAGTCGCGTGATGCCACCGGAAAATCCCGAGACTGGAGACACAGATCACAGCAGTAGATGAAGCTGCGATGGCAAGCTTTGGCAAGAGGTTGGTTGCGAGCGAGAACAAAGATACCCAAAAAACATGAACCAGCTGCAGGTTCGCCTCGACACCCCGACAGCAAGCATACGGATACAGTTAGTAGGAGTTTGTTGGGACTGGTATGGTCCAGGCAGAACGAGTTTTCCACACCCCAGACAGCTCATGAGCTAGCTGATCTATTGTGCATATCTCAAGCTTCGAAAACATGTGCAGATGAGCTACCGCCTATAGCTCAAGCCGGGGGAAACGTGTGTAGCTCGTGTAGCTCCTATAGCTCATCTCGGGCGCAGATGAGCTAGCTCATGTAGGTCCTATAGCTCAGCCTGGGAAAATGTGCTATCTTCTGTAGCTCAAGCCTTCAAAACATGTGCGGATGAGCTACCACCAATAGCTCAAGCCTTCAAAACATACGCAGATGAGCTACCGCCTTTAGCTCGAGCAGGGGAAACATATCCACATGAGCTATCCCCCATAGCTCACCCCCGGAAAACGTAATCAAAGCTCATGCACGCAGCTCATTGTAGCTCTTTCTCGGCAACACATGCGTGTAAGATAAGTAGCGGAAATGCCTTCGGGACAACTGCGTATGTATAGGAATAATATGGCTTCGGCCTGGGTTTGATCGTTGTCCTCATCCACATCGATGACGTTGTTCGTGGCGTCCACATCCATCGATGGATCCGGTTGCTGCCCGCCGCCAGCCTGGTCTACGGCCGAAGCGCCGCTAGAGCTGCTACCCCGGATCGTGGGCATGCTAGGGGTGTTGCTGTGGGGTGTCAGTGTTGTGTTCTGTGCGAGCGCCTCCTGTGGTGTGCATGGTGACAGCTGACAGCTGCTGTATATATAGCTATTGCCAAAAAACGAAAGTTCAAATTCTGTTGGGTGTCGACCTATCCTCAGGTATCTTCAGAACAGAAGCAGATCCGATCTCATACAAGATCACATACTGTACCTGGTACGTACAAAACATATATGGTTGTTTGTGTTGATATCGTTCTATTCTGTGTACTTGTATAGGTCACTTATACAGCTCATGAACTACAATAGTAGCTCATCTATCCCCTATAGCTCAAGCTTTGAAAACATGTGCAGATGAGCTACCGTCTATAGCTCAAGCCGGGGAAAACATGTGTAGCTCATGTAGCTCCTATAGCTCACTCTGGACATACATATGAGCTACCGTCTATAGCTCAAGCCGGGGAAACCATGTGTAGCTCATGTAGCTCCTATAGCTCACTCTGGACATACATATGAGCTGTCCTCCATAGCTCAAGCTTGGAAAACATGTGCAGATGAGCTACCCTCCTGTAGCTCAAGCTTTGAAAACATGTGCAGATGAGCTACCGCCTATAGCTCAAGCTTTGAAAACATGCGCAGATGAGCTACCGTCTATAGCTCAAGCCGGGGAAAACATGTGTAGCTCATGTAGCTCCTATAACTCACTCTGGACATACATATGAGCTACCGTCTATAGCTCAAGCCGGGGAAACCATGTGTAGCTCATGTAGCTCCTATAGCTCACTCTGGACATACATATGAGCTATCCTCCATAGCTCAAGCTTGGAAAACATGTGCAGATGAGCTACCCTCCTGTAGCTCAAGCTTCGAAAACATGTATAGCTCACGTAGCTCACCGGTGAGCTAGCTCGAGCTACCGTGAGCTGATCTGTCCGAGGCGTGAAGTTTTCCAAAGGTGGTGCCGGTTTTTTCTCCATCTTCTTTGAGAATTAACACGTCAAACAAAGTAAGTGCTCCAGAATCGCGCGGCCAAGAGGAATCCAAAACCGGTCTTAATTTAAGTTTTTTTTCCCATGAACGATGGCCATTTTTCGAAAACACTTGGGAAAAAGTACCCCGAAATTTCCCCGAAATGTTGAAAAAAAAGAAAATGATCCGAATCGAAATAAAAATTAGAGACACGCCCAACACATACATGCCTGATTTGTCGAGAAGACACATGTATGTATACAGGAGTAGGTAAAACGATGCAATATTATATGTATGTTCACAATGATGCATCTGTATGTCCATACACGATAATATACATGTCAATCACTATGAAGCTTCAGCGAGAGGCTTTTCTCGGACCACAGATTGTTTTTCGGGAAAAAAAAAAAACGATCCAGTGTCCGGGTCCAATTGATCCGAATTCGAGGAGTTTTTCGGCATCCATCGTGCAGCTTTTATGATCTCCACAGCTGGAGACGGGGGAAAGTGGCTTTTTCGCCTATATCTTGCTTCACAACAGATGAAAATAGTTATTTCTTTCGAGGAGTTTGCCCCTGGACGCGATACGTTCAAAACCGGTGTTAAAAAAAGAAGATGACAACTGCGTCGACCTCCAAAATCTTGACTATTGTTTCGTCGGAAAAACGAATTACTCCGACGCAACGACGAGAACAAAAAATTTGAAACGATGGCTCGATCCGTCTGAAGCAGAGCTTTCTGGCAATATATTTCATGTCTTTTGAAAATGAGTGACCACGTCAAAACAATTTAATATGTGAATGTCGAACTATTGGAAAAAATATACTGCCTAGACTATACGAGAACAGGGGCTCGCTGTGTCGTTGCTGCTGTTGTTGCAGCGTGTTGCTATTATTGTCGCAGCGAGAGAGCGCCCCCCCCCCAGAATCCGAACGTCGATTGACGGCAAGAGACGGGACAGGGTCTTTTCGAAACGCGAGGTGGATTTGTAAGGATCGTTGGGGCGTAAACATGAAGACCAAACGGTCGTTACATTTTCGCCCAGAATGGCACGTACGTATCATTCGGCATGGTGGATGGCTGATGTTGGGGCCTTTGATAGATATTCCAGATGCTCCAACAAATTGAGCTGATTAAAATACTTTCGACATAGCTCTACACAAGGTCGTTCGAAGGTGGCTGTTTTCACGGCGAGGTTCTGCTTATGGCTCTCGTGGTGGCGTCGCAGCAGAGTGCGCATGGCATTGGGCAAAAATGAAGCAAAACTCGAAAAATTGAGCGACCCATATAAAAAATGCCTGCGGAAGCCTTGGAAATTTCCTCCTCGCTTTTATATTTTTTTCCCCCTCAGTTCCCCCCTACTTAAACAGTGCCCAGGATTCTTTTGAGACTTCTTTTGCTCTCCGTGCTATTCAATTTGGGCAGTTTGTCCAACTCGACGAGGTGTGTTCCATGAAACCGAAGCAAGCCACGCAAACTCGAGCCGTGTCGTCGACTGCTTCAGAGGCGATATCCATCATTCTCGAGAGGTAGGGGCATTGGAGCAGCCACAGGGCGAGGTCCGACGGTCCCTCGCACATACTAGATCACCCGCGGCGCCCCAAACAATTACAAAACCGTCACAAACCCAATTTTTGTGCCACCCAAACCACACGAGCACCGACCAGGTCACGACGTTGCTCAGAAGTGCGGTCGCTGTATCCCCGTCGCTGCTGGCTGCGTCGGGCTTCGGGGCTGCGCCAGTCACCCAAGACACCCCAAGAGCGATGGCCTCATAGGCGGCGCCGGCAGAAATAACCAACCACTGCCCGCGGCGCCCCGGGAGATACGCAGGCCGCCACTCGCCTTGTAGGTTGCCCTCTGGTGTTCATTGACCCTTGCGCATTGTTCGACTTTTCAACAAAATACGCCTTTCTTCGGTAGGACCCAAAGTCATTTTTCACGATATTATCTTCGAATCAAATCAATTTCATTTTTTTCGTTCTGTTCAACTACAATATAACAGGTGCTCGTTATTTCGGGTCCTTAGCAGCGAGCGGTTATTATATTAGTGTATCATCTACAGAAACTCTTGGTACCCTCCAGATTGCCCACCCGCACTTTTGCAACGGAAATCTACACTCCGACTTTGGGGTGCCGTGGTGGTCGAGATCGATCAGGAATTCGGAAGACACAAAATGAGACAAAAAACAACCCCCAACGAAATGCTTTGCACTTGACTTGCGCAACGAACCACAGCCCGCGATATTGAGTCACGCTCATTGTAGGGCGCGTGAGGGCATCAGATGCACCGAGCAGCAATGTCGAAGGGAACCAGAAACGACTGGCGAGGTGATCCCGTAAAGTCACAGTTGTCATGCAGCATCACCAAAAAGAAGAGAAAAATAGTGCAGGTCCGATGATTTCGGTATTTTGCGCGCTATTACGGGGGACCATAGTAAAGGACCAAATATTATTAGTAAAAATAGGTAAATATATAGGTTTTTATGTATGCCATAAGTCCTATTAACTATGGACCCTCGTAATAGTACGTATTACCAAGGGGGTACGGCACGTATGGAGAAGCGGTTTTGTCCGAACGTTAGCTAAGGTTGTCGCTGATGTTTTTAATCACTGACCAAGAGTATATCATTAAAAGTGCGGGCAAAAAAATTACGTTTTTGTTTGAGGTAGTTCAGCATTGGGCTAAAAGAAAAAGGGCGAAAAGTGTCAAAGAAAATCTTGATTCTTGTATTTTTTGGATCAGTTCCTTTAATCTGACAAAGTCGTACCATATCTCCTATGCAGAGCTCCTAACGATATGTCGGAGTTGTGTATTTGTGGTGGAACGCCTTCTCGGGCGCACTTGGGAACGTATTCCTTAGGATTCCTTCGTGGCCTTAATCCGAACCCGAACCCCAACCCCAGAGGCCTGCTTGGTTGCTGTGCTTAGACAAGCTCTAGGTCGCTGTGCGCTGGGATAGACTCTGGGTCACGGCGCTTGAACACATTCCGTTCTTTTTATTGGGTCGCTTCTGCCTGGAACGACTCTAGATTATGATTTTAGTTCGCTATGTTTGGAAGAAGTCTAGGTCGTTGCACTTGAAAAGACTTTACGTACGTAGTCGGGTATTTCAGAGAGTTCTCCAGGTCGTTGTGTCCAGCGAAACCAATACATATACGACCACGAGCCTTGCCCGCACTGGCCTGGGTTTGCGCAGCAGTTGCATGCAAATGCCTATAAGCGGCTACGCACATGCATGCACGTGCATGCACTCCCATGTACTTACATTGAGACATGAAATAGTGCATGTGGTTGGGTAAGCAGAAGGAAGTTTTCGGACACTTTGGAGAAAACAGATGGAGGAGTCGTGAAACCGCCCCCGACGATGGAAGGTTCACTCAATGGATGCACCAGCCTTTATGGAGTAAACGTCTTCGTCTACGGAGAATCCAAGAGTATGTACCACGAAGAATCAGTTTTTAATACGCTTTGAACTAGTAGTGTAGTATGGAATCTTGAAAAAAAAAACGTTTTAGTATGTCCCGCGGAGCACCGGCTCTCCCGAGTGCCACCGGACCTCCCGAGGCCGCACGGTGGTGCCATGTCTCCCCCACACAGCAGCCCTAGGTGTCCCCGACGAAAGAAGAGGCGCCGTCGTCCAACTCGGCGGGCGTGGATGGTGGGAAGGTGCCTTCTGGGGGATATGTTGCTTGGTCTCCGGGATCGGGGAGGATTCCCGCGAGGGAAGATATTTCCAACTTTTATCGGAGGCGTTTCCATCCCTGCTACTTTTTATTGTGTCCCCTGTACAGAGTTTCGGGTTGTGTAGAAGGCGTTCAATTTCGAGGATGGAAAACTAACCCCCCCCCAGATTCACTTTTGGGGGGGGGGGGTCAGCGGTGGAGCACAATACTAAAATCCATAAGATTTGTTTGCACACTAAAACACATGCGCCGTTTGAGTCAGGACCGGCAGGTGAGTGGATGGAAGGGTGGGTGGTTAACACGTTTCGTTTGGCCCTTGGTGCTGCAGCGTACCACGACAGTAGTATGGCACCTGATATTACTCTAACCTTCCTGCTAGAAAAAATGATAAATGCGCGAAGAGAGACCGCGGCGACACGAGACCAGAGATGTAGGTCTAGGCAATGAGTACCCTACCGACATGGCCACCAAAAGGAGGAGGTAGCGGCAGTATGGAGTACCAGTATCAATTAGGGGGGAGTAATGTCTGTCAAAATTAGCACGACTTGACGCGTAGAAGTGCACTATGAATACGTGATCAGGTGCCGCATTGTCCGGCCGCTGGGTGTGAAAATACGTCGCTACCTGTATTGTTCGTTGATACAGCAGCAAGACAAATGTAGCGCCGGCATGACTCCCTGGCGGGCATTGATGTGTTTGGGACTAGAAATTGACTATTTTCAGCCGGACAGATGTGCAGCCCGTTGGTGTGGGCTGTGCCTACAGCTGACCTTGGTGAATTCTTCGGGTTTTTACCGTCCCCCTCGCGACAGCTGGTTCCTGGGTTGATTTTTTGAGCTGCCGACGCTGCTGTCGTGGTGTACGTGTGATACACCTTTTTCTTGCATTACGGCTATGTTCGTCATCAGGCTGACGCGTCGTCGCAACCTCGTTTTGTCATGCCAAGCGGTGACCCCCAAACACGTGTCGTTCCTCGCGTGATGCCTGTCGCCTGCTCTTGTTTGGGGCTCACGCAGGTAGTGCCTACATATAAAAAACAACCCACCCGTTTTAGTTGCGTCAACCGCAACGATGGAGGATGATTCGGGCGAGCAAGGGCATGAGCGGGCCGTACGAGCGATTCAGCTGGTGGCCATGTCTGGCTTCGTCAAAGACAACATGCGACTGCAAGAATCATGTCTCGCCCTGTGCAACTCGTGTCGTGAGTATATCCCTTTGGAGTTCTTCTTGAGGATATGCCTGGAGGGCCCGTCCACGCTATTGGCGGCGGTCTGGCCAGAGCGCCTTTGCGTAGAGGCCGATGCCAGCTCTAAAATACTGCCCCCGAAGAGGGTCCGGAAGGTTTACTGGACGTTCGACGACCCCGGAACGTACTGCAGAGATGTCCCGACGAAGACAGAGGAGGAGCTAGCCGAGGTGACTGCCTGTAATGTCGACATGGGGAAGGTACGGTGGCCTGACGGCGTGAGGGAGATCCACCTCAGCATCTTCAACCGACCTGTCGACGAAGTGGTGTGGCCGGACGGTTTGGAGCTACTGTCATTGTGTTCTCCTTACCATGGCAACTACCGTTGTCAAGAGCCAGATAATTTCGATCGAACTCTCGACGGGGTGACCTTTCCGGCTGGTCTACGGGAGATATGGCTGGGCCTTAAATTCGACCAGAGCATCGACAACGTCACTTGGCCCGAGGGGCTGGAATTGCTGTCAATGCCGGGTTTCAACCGCCCTATTCGGAACGTCCGGTGGCCTCCAGGGCTTAAAACGCTGTACTTTTTGGGCAGCCAAGACGTCAGGCGACGCCAAAGCCAAGAGCCGTGGGCCGATAGATGGTATCCTTCTTCGGAAAGCAGGGGCTTCAATCAGCCGCTGGACACATTCCTACCAATGAGCCTTGAGACTCTTTGGCTTTCTGACGATTTCAATCAAAGCCTAGGGGATGTCACCTGGCCAAGCGGACTTGCCGTGTTGGCACTAGGTACCAGAGTATCTCCGATGTCTGTGTCGCTCGACGAGGTTGAGTGGCCCTCAAGTCTACGAAAGCTAATTTTGATGGACACATTAGAGTTGATGGCAGATCTTCTCCCGGACGTTGAGCTTGTATTTGTCGAAACATATTTGTGTTGGGCTCCAGAGGACACAGAGGACTACTAGGACTACTGCCAAGCCTGTAAATGACGGCCACGACAGCCCTGTGGGTGGTTTGTTGCTATCGTTCCTGCAGTTGCGGAAACGACAAAACGGCGACCGCAATTGCGTAGTGGTTGATGGCTCGGCAAAGGTGGATTGCACTTATTAATAGGTGCTGTGGGAAACTCCTGCGATATAGTAGTAATTTGTCGCCAGGTACTACAGTAGGCCATTGCTTCATGGTTAATAAGCACTCCCGATGTTGAACTTGTTGGAACAAAAGTGTGTCCGTCGGTCCGCGTGCGGTTGCTTTGGCACTGAGCCACTGGTCTGGGAGACGCGTACCGTGCGTTCAACAATAGTCTTGGATGGGGCTCTACAAATTCAGTTTCGACCGGCGAGTTGTAGAGGTTTGCGGTTGACAGTAACTACTGGTCCCTGATCGCGGGGCAAGCTGTTCGCCACGAAGCGGCTGATCCTCAGTCTGGAAAGGTCAATGGGGCTAGGCCACCCTTGTCTGTAAATCTTCGACCTGTGGAGTTTTAGTCGAATAGTACCGCAACTCGTGCAGAAGCACTACCTGCGAAACGGCCGCGTTGAGGCCGCGACATGGCGGGCGCAGCCCTTTGAGGCATCCAAACGCCGCACACCCGCTACTTTTGCAGTCCTTCTATTAATAGAGCAATTGCACTGCCATATGGTGTTCGATGCGAATGGCGATATGTGCCTAAAATACGACACGGGCGTAAACTACCTCTTTCCCGAGATCTTCGGGATGCTTGACAAGAGCTTTGGCCGTCAGGGTCGCACTGTTTGCTGTGCAAGACCCACCGTCGCCTAAACCGTCTGAAACGTGTGTTCTAGTCCAACATTGGCAGCACTGCTCCACGCTTCCGCGTGGGGAGTCATGTTCTCAAACGTCGGAAAAGTTACGTCCTTGCGGGCATCGGGCGTGTCCTTGTGCTACGGTAGTAGCGCCAGAATTCTGCTGCGATGTCCCAAAGGCTTCGGTTAGATTTCTGAGGATGACTAATATATGAGCGATGATCCACCCGAGGTACAGTAGTTGGGCATGTGTTTGTGACCCCCCACGCCCCGTAGAATCCATCCTTGGTACAAACCTCGGCACGGAGTTTAATTTTAGTGATGGGGGCGTTTCCCTGCAACTTGCTTCCAAGTCGCAGACACGGTAGCTACTTAGTTTTATATGATGAGCAGGCAGGTACGCTTGCGACGTGGTGGGCGATGAACCCCTTGTAACCTCTATAGCCCTGGTGGCTTGGTAGGTGGTCCAAGTACCTACTGTTTAATAATAACAATTCGGTGAATACAATTTTCAATGAGTGCACATATGTACTGGTAGGGATTTTTTCTTGCGGGAAGTGCGAGAGAGTGAGCAGGCAACACGATAAAAATCGACGAACCGAGGGAATGCTGAACCTTATACGCGACAAAATGTAGGCACGTATGCGGGGGGACAAGGGACGACACCCGTGACCACGGCTTGCCAAGAAGCTGGAAAGTGTCTATATGTACACTATATACATCTCGACCGTGTGTTCACGTAGTAGGGCCCCCCGGCCAGCGGTAATGGGATTTGTACGGATGCTCTTACGATTGTCCTAGCCATATTTCGCGAGGACTACTACGTTGGATGAGTGGAACATCGATGGACCTGGCCACCGAAAGCGAATACAAATAGAGGCAGCGGAGAGGTGCGATCCGAAATGGGTCCGAACTTGACACCACCATTGTCGTGGGTGCTATATGACTACCGGTGTTCGACGTATGGCCATCAGCACGCATGCTTCCGTCCGTGCTTCGTACATATCCCGGGCATATCCATCGGGGTCCGGGTTAAGACTGGCACGTGCTACTTAAGTATCACGGTTGGACGTCTACATTCAAGCCCGACTAACGAGATGCCTATTGTTTCGTGGAAAGGTCATTACTCTGGACATTTTTGTTGTTGTGCGCTTGTTGAGCATTCGAGTTAACGGTTTGTTAAATCGATTGCTCAGCAGATGTTGCAATATTTCTGGAACACATGCATTCTAGCGGGAGCCATCCCACGGCAGGGGCGGTGCCGTATTTGCTTAGCTCAATGTCTCACGCGAGGAGCTAAATATCTCATCCGAAACACGCCTCCAGGAAAGGGTGTTCGTGCAACTCAACATTTATCTTCTTGAAGCTACGAGTAGTCCCGAAACAAGTACACTATTCAAAGTATAATGTCACCGGTATACTAATAACTGCTCACTTGAGGAGCTCAACCGATCAGGAAATATTGCATCACAAGGCAAAAAAGTGGTACCGCTACCTTGGGATGAGTCGCGGTAAACAACACGGCAAACGTCATGCCTTCAGAAGAAACCTACACTAGTGAGGCTCTGCATAAGTTATTTGAAGCAAACATACATTCACGGCAATCTGTGCTGTACGACCATCAGATCACTTCCAATCATTGTTCAACCCGAAAATCGCCCCGAGAGGCGAACGCTATAATGGGTGAAACTGCGCCATCAATTAGTCAATTTCATACCGTGCAAGTTCTAGAGCCACTGATGATGTTTAACATTGAAATTCGGCAACAATACCAGCCCTCTGCATACCGATACAACCACCAGTCGGAGCCCAGCGTTTTGTAAATTATTGTACGAGCTCCGCTAATTTAAGTATGCGGTTTCGGAGTTATAGAATGAAGAAAATACGACGCGTTACACGATAGAGGTTATAGCATATTTCCGCTGAACTGCTTTCTGAACGGCGGAGCTCCTTAACCCAAAATCGTGCAATGCCAGTCTTGTTTCGAAAATTGACGTTGTTGTATACTTGGGTCATGGGAGTATTCATCGGGACGCAATTTGATTTTTGCTGAAGTCAGTTTTAGGGTGAGGTATGGAGCTTCTCAATTGAGGAGCCTCAGAACATTTAGGGTGAACCTCCATCGCAGAACGCCTCATCATACAGGTATATGTACAGCAAATGGGACAAAACATGGGACTTTGTGATCTATAGTGGTACTATAGAGTTCGTTAAAAACAAGATCGAGATGAAAATATGCTTCCATCATATATCTCGATTTCGGGGGTAACCCTTTCGCTTGAGGAGGATTGACGTTTTCTGTAAGGCGTGTTTCATGGTCCACCATCGCGCTGAAAATAGTATAGAGGTATTGAAGAAGAGGCGCACTTCCCGAGACTCAAAAAAACACAACCATTGGAATATTGAATGGCCGGGGTGTCCACTTCACACGTCAAGTCATGTTTCCCCCGAAATGGGACTGTAGTCCTAAAAGAGCTAATGGAGACGAAAGCGCAGCAAGCTATCCATAAACGTGCGGCGGATCTTCTTCTCGAGACTTTAGTGGGAAAACGCAGCCATAGCATACCAATGTTCGTCTTGTGCGCGGTGTACTCGAACTGCGCCGAAGGCACGCCCAGAGGAGAGGGGGTGTATGAAACGGTTGTGTTGCCGCCGCTACAAGTTTGGGGCGACCTGTAAGGCTTCCAACACCCAAACGACCGCTATTCTGGTGATTAGACGATATGTCAAGGCCCAATGTGAGGCACATGTGCTGGCATGGATTGCAATGCGAACGGCAACGGTTGGCTAAATGGATGCCGGAGTTACAGCGATGGCATCGGGCTGGCTGCTTTGCGTAACGTGCAGTACTATACATATTTCAAAAGACCGTGGGAGTCCTTGCCGAGGTTTCTTGCCGGGTGGAGGCCCTCTCTTGTTGCTGTGCGATGGACGACGCCTTGCCTCAAAATCGGTGCCCACTGGGGACGATGAGATGGCGCTGCTCCTCATATCCGGGTGGAGAGTGATGATCTTCACGTAATCGTTGTAAGGGACGAGTGCGACGGTAGGTTGGTCACAATAGCTAAATTCCATGACTGGCGGGGTTCCTCACCTGGGTGTGGCTCGATGCCGTTGAAAAACTATATATTTGCGTTTGACATATGCCACGGTTAATGCGATTTTTTAACTTACAAGTTTGACTGCACCAAAATCTTGAGACCCCTTCGAGATGGCCGAGGCCCTTATCTAGACGGCTCACTTGATATTGTGCGCAGGTTCCATCAGATTCTCTTAACCCCGTTTTGACTCGTATGTACGGTCCGGCCGTACGCCATAAACCAACGCGAAACGAGCAGATGACAGATTTCTAGCATGTCACATCCGCCGCGGGAGTACGTGGCGACAACGATCGTTCTATCTTATTCTATACTCTATACAAACTTAAGAAATAGGATTGGGCATCGTCCTTAGAGTAGCTTCGGACGTGTCTCTAAGCCGGCCGTTGGTTGAGCCGTTGATCTCCTCGAGGGAGGAGCCCCATGGTCAGTAGCTGCCACCCTCACCGTTGCATTCGTCATATTTCGTCCGAGTTTGAACTCGTGGAGATATCATTTTCCATGATCCGTGGAAGAGAGGGACGGAGACGGCTCTTCCACGTTAGGAAGCAATCGCCGAACATGCGGAGGCATTCGGACGATATTGCAATACTATCACCTACCGAGCATACGAGACGGGAATAAGTACATACCAGGTACCAGGCAGTATCAATTAGAGAGGGTATGGCGGGGGGGGGGGGGAGGGAGCATCACTGCAACTGCATTTGAAGTTTTTTTTTGGGTGAAAAAAAAACGTCTATCCTTGCAGGTGTGATGCGTCCTCTCCCTGGGGGCTATGTACGGTAGTTATGTGCTTGCTCTTGGACGTGCCGAAGAGAGAACACGTTGGAAATTTCCAGGGCTTTCCTTGGGACCGAATTTTCGTCTCGAGATGGGATCCCGCGGGATCGAGATATCCCGGGATTCCCCGAGACGCGATAAGAAGGGGTATTTAAAGCACGGCACGGTACAGGACGGGTTTGATCCATCACGGGATTGAACGGGAAAATATGGTCGGGTTTGAGATTTCACGGGGTTGCACGGGACGGGATTGATATACCACGGGTTTTTACGGGACGAAAAAAAGCATGCTACTTCAAGCGGATGGGATTGAGACATCAAGGGATCTAACGGGACGGAAAAAACACGGCACTCCACGGGACGGGATTGAGATATCACTGGATTCCACGGGGCGGGCTGTATAAACGACTGTACAGGCTATTTATACGGTACACACCAAGCACAGTGTCTCGCATGATATTACACGGTTGCACTTTTAGTACTGTATCATACGGAAATATAACCGCACGCTATGGCATGGGCGAACTGTATTCGTTTATCAAACGGAGAGCGCAAAAAACATAAACCCATGCGTACACAGCTCTTCTTCATTTGGCGTCTTCTTCACATTCACGAGCCGCTGCTCTAACGACTGTGGTACTCGTCATAAAACAAAGACGACGACACGTCCCCCTCCCGTCGACAACGTACGAGAATACCTAGTAAACTGTAAACGAAAAGACTGCCACATTAAAAAAACATACCAGGTATGTTGCAGGCAAGGTGCGAAAGCATTTTACGTCCTGCGTTTGAGTCGAGGACGTCTCACCGCTGAGCTATATACGAATACATAAGAAAAAACCTGGAAAATCCCGTTCAATCGGAAATCATGGGATATATCCGGTGGGATCACGGAACCACGAGACTGTGGTCCCGACGGGATTCGATAAGTCTCAAATTTCACGGGTTTGCACTGGACGGAACACGGATTTCACGGGATTTGCCCAATTTCACAGGACTACTAATAGATCAGCATTGAAAAAAAATATTACACGGGACGGGATCGGGATCGCGAACGTTTCCACGGGATCAGTTTGGACGGGAACGAGAATTTCAAATTTCCACGGGATCACGGGATTTTCCCGTATCGCGTGGAATCCCACGGTATTTTCCAACGTTAAAATCCCGAGGAAAGCCCTGGAACTTCCCCATCCAACGCGCGAAACGGACGGTCAGACACGCACGAACAGCGGTAATATTTTTTAGTGTGAAAAAAAAAATGTGTGGTATACCCGCTACCCCCTTTGGCTGCCTTACGCAAATATAAGAGACGTACACCAACACAGCGCCTGAAGAAACCTGTGCTAAGAAAGCATCATGTAAGGCATGCCTCGCCGAATGTATGATGTGCCTCTAAATGGTTCAAATTACGGAGGTACGCTATGGACTCCCTACTTTCGTAGAGTTCCAAAGGTCCCAAGTGAAGTTGTTTGCTATTTCCTTTAATATGCAAAACCTATCATATACCCAGAGTGTCCGGTTACGTATCTTACCCTGCTGGGCCAAACTGCCGAATGCTTGGTGCCACCAGAATCGATGACAGCATCGATTGCGATATAGCAGGGCGACATAGCAGCCTACAAGCACCCCTCGTGGTTTTCAGGGAACCGTCGCCTCAACAGACAACAATCGTGCTCGACCACTGATTCTGCAGAAAAAAAATCTAAATTCAAATAAAGTATCCATCCCCGTAGCTCCAACGCCACAACGCCAAATATTTATGGAACTCCACACAAGCCAGAGATGAGGAAATACCAGAGGGGAGAGCAAAAAGGGAAGAGGTCGGCCAACATTCTCGCGATCTGTTACCCCACGCACCACTGCGTTTGTTCGACTGCGGCTGGGAGGCAATCGCTTGACTTCGATCCCTGGTTGCAAAGGTGAGTGATATTGGTTGTCTCCTGAATCCTGACAAAGGAGATTGCAAGTTCTGGCTTGAATTCCCCCCAGCTTGCACCAATAGTGTCCGTACAAACTGCACCTCTGGTATCATTTGAAATAGCTACTCCTACACGGTGATGTTTATTCTGCACAGATACCCACGAGGTTTCGAGATATGATACCGACGCTTTGACATCGGTGATACAACAGTTTCAATAGTATAATAGTCATCAGGTTGAAATATCGAAACACACAGCAGTAGATCCCGGTAATTTCTGTGGTACTGATGCACCTTCTGTAGCACGTGTACCTGTGGACGTATGGACCCCAAAACAAGACAGAAGAACGAACACGTACTTGCTGCTGTGGTATACTCTTACCGGCACCTTGGTACTGCTACAAGGAGAATGTAAGGCTCACCTTTGGCTCGTTCTTGTGGGATACCCCCCACGAAAGCGAAGTTGGTTTGGCAGCCTAGATGGAATCGGTGTCGCTAGGAACTCGGTCAGCAGCATATTTGTTACTGTCGTCAACTTGAGTGCGTTGGTGGATACTGCAGTAGTGGACGGCAATTTTGTTATAAATTTATGAAATACGGCAATTGTAGTGTTTGTTGTTATTCGTCACCAGAGTCTATTTCGTGGTCTCAAGGCACTACGATAATGGCCAGCCAGCTCGGAAGAGGTGAACGGAAAAAGCAACAGAGCAGCAGCAACACCACCACCACGCAGCAAAGCAGCAGCAGAAGAAAAAACTACAGCAGTACGGAGTACAGCCCCGCCAAGAAGAAACACCCATTCTGGGCAAGCCTGAGATTCTTATTGGGGCGCCATCTTCGAACAACCTTGAGCACTCGTAGGCTATTATTGTTGTTGTTCTCGCATTAACTCTCAAGTGAAGGAGTCCGTGGTCACACAAAGGTGCAGTTGGAGCCTCAGGAAGACCCGAAAAAAAAACATGAAAGAACATCGAACTTCGGCTGCCTAAAGATACACGAGACGAAGAAGGCGCACGCAAGATGAAGTCAATGTGCAAACTGCACTATTAATAACATGGCCGCGGGTGGATCCTCTCAGCTACAGGATAGAATTCCGCCCGTTCCCACACAACTAACCAACTCGTGGGTATTGACTACAGTGGTTGGTGTCTGGATTGCTGCCTGCACCGTACAAAACGCACGGTAGTCGTGAACACAGAGACGAACACGCCTGCTGTCTAAGGTGCTGTCAGAGTGACGACTCGCGGACATGCGGTGAAAAAGGAACAATCGAACCAAAAACCATCACACAAGTATCAACGGTCGCCATCTCTTCCCGGACTGTCTGACAAAAGGTGCAACACAGCTATGATACCACGTCCCTGATAATTGCGAGGGACCACTGAGCCGTTTTTCTTAACCCGAATTTCTTAGTGTTCTCCAAAAAGTGAGCATTTTGTTCTTATTAGGCTCTTTTGAATCGTGGGCCTACATTGTACAGCAGCAGCATACGCCACCCGTATGCTTTCAGCGCAACGGCGTATTGCTGGGTACGCTTGGTGTCGTTCAGCGCTGATGCTGCTCTGCTGTTTATTGTCTGCGTTAGCTTGTGACCTGTGTTGGTTTGAGGGACGTGGATTGCCTGAGCAAATCGGCTTCAGCCACGGCTGAAAGTGGGTCGTCTTTTTTTCGTTGTATGGGTCCATAAGTGGGCGCTCTTGGTGGTTTTCGGCACCGGTGCTTTGCCTCTGTTCAACAGCATTTGCAAAAGCAACAGCAGCACAGCAGCAGCATCAGCAGCAGCGGTTATCCGTAGCCTTCTCGTACAGCTGGGTGCTCTTGGTGTTATTCAGCACTGATGCTGCGGCTGGTGTTTGTTGTCTGCGCTGGTTTGTGGTCTGTATGGGTTTGGTGGACGTCGTACTCTTCGGGACATCGGCCTCGGCCAGCTCGAAAGGTGTCCCTGTTTTTTTGTCGGCCGGTCGTCTACAGGTAGGTCAACTTGATGTTGCTCAACACTGGCGCTGTGTTGCTGTTTGTTCGGGAACTGTAGCCAACACAACGGCATCCCAACAGCAGCAGCAACCCAGCCGCAGCAGCAGCAGGGGTAACTAACCCCTGGCCTTCCTGTGCATCGGCCTACAGCTGGACACTCTTGGTGTTGTCAAGTGCACGTGGTCTGCTACGGTGTGTTTTCTGCGTTGATTCGTGACTCTTTGTTAGTTTGGTGGACGTCGTATGCTTCAAGAAATTGGCTTCAGAAAAAACAGCGTCGGAAAATCAACTTCAGCTAGCTGGGTTGGGGAGTTGTTTTTTTGTGAGTTTGTGCAAAAGCCAACGAACGGTATACCTGCTTTGGTAGACGTACTACTCTTCATGAAATCGGCTTCAAAATGTCGGCTTCATCCAGCTCGAAAGCGGTCCCTGAAGAACAGCGTCGTCACAATTAGGAAATCCAGTTTGCTCGTAAGAAGAAAGACTGCTTCAAGATCGAACAACGTTCAGGCCGAGTTGCACATTCCTACGAATTTAGTTATTTTCCCGACTGTGCGACGTTGCGCATTGGGTAGTAGATGTTGTATACACAAATATTTGTGGATTGATCACTTTGTATTGTTTTTTTCTTTACGTAGCAGAATCAAGGCCGGGGTGCTCTGGAGCAAGTTGATAGGCTGTTGGCGGCTACTGATGACTGCCAGCGGCAGTCGTTGTGTCCGACTGTGTCATCACTTCGCGTCGTGCATCCTCCGAAGCAGGGGGCATCACGCCTTGTGAATAACCATCAACAGTAATAAGTATCTATATATATATCGAAAGTAGAGTTTCAACACCTTCGGTGGATAAGAAACCTCATAGAAAAACGTTTCCTGTCCTTGGACCAGCACATGGGAGTTCAAGGCTCACACACAAGTTGGTGTTTATTAAGAACGGGCAATGCACTTTACATTCTGACAATTACTCGTATGGAGGTGCCATCTTGATATCTGCAGTACTGCAACCGGTGACTCAGGGTGAATACGTAAGAAAGGACGGTGCCCGTATATTCGTGACAGCAGCAAATGCCGAAAAGGCAACCGCAACAAGCAGAAGCAACAGCAGGACCAAGGAGCCTCGGCTGAAATCTGATATATGATGCAAACCGCACCACCACGAACGAACAGCTACGTTCTTACCGGTCCACATCAGATGGTTTGCTGTTGAAGTTTTACTGTCTTCGCAACGAATACTACTCTTGAAAAATAAGCAGCAGCAACATAATACACGAAACATGGGGACAATATCGATATAATCCTGGCTTGTCATTAGAACGTTAATACCCTCTGTACATGCAATCGATTTATACATTATCGGTATACCCCTGGCTTGTCATTAGAACGTTTATACCCTCTGTACACGCAATGGATTTGTTGTTTTGCCGATTTCGGCTCAATTTATGTTTCGAGACGAAACGTCTGCACCTCCGGTCACCAAAACCACATCCAACATACCTAATGTTTCTACTTTCGTGTTAGCAGCTAATACGGAGGACCATACCGTAGTAAATAGAACCGAATATTGTTAGTAAAAATAAGGAAATATATAGGTTTTTGTATGTACCGCAGGTCCTATTTACCATGGCCCCCCGTAATATATAGTAATGGTAGTGGTGGTAGTGCCAATTAGGATCTTCACGTTGATGAATTTTAGTATGCCCCGCGGAACATGACTCTCCCGTATTCTGATGTATAGTGTTGTCTTTCGCGTGACACTCGTTGATATGATTGCAGTTTTGCGATTGCACGCCGCTTTATGCGAGAAACCCTTTTCAAAATACCATATCCGGTACTGGTAATGTATGCTTTGTGCGTGTACGTCACGGTGCTTGTGTTGGGCGAGCGGTGCCATGATAAATATTGCACATCTCGGAGTCATCGATTCCTCCCGAATGTCCCTTTCACCGGCATTTACCACGACCCATCTCCGACCCCCGTGAATCGCACTCAACACTAGCAACAAACTGCCTCCCATGTGTCCCCGCGCACCCGGCGCTCGCTGTTCATGGTGCAAGCAGGTAGAAACAGGCCATATGAAGAGCATCACTACCATTTTGTAGCGCTGGCGAGAACAATGGAGGACTCTTCGAGCGAACAACACAAGCAAGAACGAGCTCTGCGGGCGGGCCAAATGTGTGCAGTTTCTGGCTTCCTGGAAGATAATCGGAGATTGATGGAATCCTGCCTCGTCCTTTGCAACTTGTGTCGCGAATGTGTTCCACTGCGGTACCTAAGCATAGACCATCATGCCCCGTCGACGCTAAAGGCAATGTTCATCCCGGGCCTCGCTCGCGCCAAGGTCGAGGGTGCTTCTAGGGTTTTAGTCCCTAGGAGAGTGCTAGAGCTGCGCTTGATGTTCAACGACCCTGTCGCTACGCGCTTCTGGGAAGGCGAGAAGGGGGGACGAAGAGAAAAATGAGGTTTGGGAGGAAGAGGAAGAGGAAGATGAAAACGAAGATAAGGGAGAGGGAGATGGGAACCAGAATAAGGAAGAGCAGGAGGAGGAGGAGGAGGAGGAAAAGGGAAGAAGCAAGACAAGGCAGAAAGTCGAGCGGGGTCCAGTCATTGCTTGTAGTATCGACGTCAGCACGGCTCGCTGGCCTGAAGGCCTCGAGAAGATTTTCTTCGTCCGATTCAATCAGCCTGTGGACGGTGCGATCGGGCCCGATAGTTTGCAGGTACTAGGATGGCACATTCCTTCCCGCGTAACCCCGGACATGTCTTACGTCCATGGGACGAGGGGAATTTTCAACATGCCCCTCGACGGCGTGAAGTTTCCAGCTGGTCTTCGAGAGTTATTTCTGGGCCACAATTTCAACCAGTGTGTCGACGGCGTCGCTTGGCCCAATGGTCTGGAGCGACTGTCCATGCCCGGCTTCAACCAACCTATTCAGGACGTCCAGTGGCCCCCGGGGCTGAAAACCTTGGAGTTTATTCCGCCCGTTGAGCTGGAGCGTCGGAAGACTCTCGATCATCTACCCTGGAATAGGCAAGAATGGGGCTTCAACCATCCACTGGGCACGTTCCTGCCCAAGAATCTTGAGACTCTTTTGCTTTCTGACAATTTCGACCAGCCCCTCCAAGGCGTGACCTGGCCAAACAAGCTTGCTGTGTTGGGGCTGGGTCCAGAGCTATCGGAAGGCTCGGTCACCGGGGTCACATGGCCCCCAAGTCTACGAAAAATGGTGTGTTCGGACTCTTGCTTCCCCATTCAAGAGACCCCCCCCGACTGTCGCGTGTTTAGACTCGAGGAATATGAAGGGTCAGAAATCGTTGAGGACGAATTTGATTTTGACCCGTTCAATGGCCTGAATGATTATGAACCCGGGTACAACTACGAAAGTGCTGGGAGCGATTTCTCGATGTAGGCGCGGCAACGGACGAGTGAAAAGGCAAAATTGCTGTCAGTGCGGGGTGGTTGATAGGTCGGTGAAACTCGATGCTTGAGCCGTGGCACGGACATCCCACAATGCGGTCGGAGATGTTTAAAAAGGTACCGTTGCTCATGTTCCTCGGTGTTGCGAATGTTTCCCTCTGTGCGTACATGTTTCCAACGGAAACGCGATATTGTGGTGCGAGTGCATCATCAAGCACGAAACGGCTTTTATTCAGTATGGACCAGGCCTTCGAGGTCAACGCTCGTGTTTCAGGCTTGGGCGATGAGCAGTCGTCGATCGTGTGGCAACGTCCCCTGCACGGCGCATACTCCACCGTCCGGGAAGGCCAATTTGCACGCGCGTGTTCCCGCTCGGCCTACATGCGTGCAATGTATTCCAGGAAGATAATTATAGCGACCCGGGGATGTTTGCCACGATAGAGCTTTTGGCTCTTTTCGGGCAAACTATTTACGACGGACTAGGCTCCACGATGGAGGGACTGCCCAATCTCGCTGAATGCCATCGTTTTGTCCCATTTGGTACCTATGTTGTGGGTTTGTCAATCGGGTTCCATGCTCATTTTTTTTTTCAGGTGACGCAGGCCAGGTTTGTTTTAGGTGCGTACACCTGCTCAAGTGGGGAACATAAATATACAGGTGCCCCCCTTTTGTAGTGTACGCGGGTACGCAAATAGGTCCGACACAGTCCGTGTGGAGCACAGGTACTGTGTCCCAAACGGCACCAAGGCACCGTTGCCTGTTCAAGCGCACGCGTTGACTCTTGTGAAGATCACATGGCTTGGACAGAACGAAAATTAGGTTAAACAGAATGGCTATCGCTTTTTCCATTCTTGGCCTGAGCAAGAAATTGGTGGAGAAATCCAACCAAAACGTGCACCACAAAGGAAAGGCCATCGTCGCGTTCAGCATGTCCTTGAAGTTTATGCACACTTCTGGGTGCTGATTGATTTCGCTTTTGAATCCGTATTTCTTGCTGATGTCTTGAGATATGTTTGAATCTTGTTGGAGTTGGGGGGGAAATTGCATGTTTAACCGGCGCCTCGTTTGTGCCATTTTCAGCGTTTTCCATTCCCGGCTTGACCCCAACGCGGTCGGACTGAAATAGAGAGGGCGTATTTGGTGTGAACGTAGACCCTTAAGCCTTTGGAGTACCATCATACCAATGTTCCCCTGTGGGTCTGTCCAGAACAGACTCACAGCGAACCACTTCGAAGCCGTCGAGATTTCCCTAGGTTTACCCATGGAGATCTAAAAGGAAAATTAATTTCCTGTCCTAACGGACAGAATGACGAAAAACAGTGCACCGGAGCTTTTTTTTGCCAGTTTACGGTACAAAAAACTCAAACTAGGCAATCAGGGTAGACCAAACCCAAGTTAGATGACATTTTCTGTCAAGGTGTACCGTTTTATGGCGAAACATCCATGCCCGCCCGTCTCACTTGCGAAAATGCCAAAAAAAACGGTACACACCATCGTATTTGTGCCATTTTACGGTACGAAAAAGTAAAACGAGGTGATCAGGGCACACCAAACTCAAGTTATATGACGTTTTCTGCAAAGGTATACCGTTTTCTGGCAAAAATAAATGTCCCGGTACAGCTGATATTTTCGAACCAAAACCGCGTTCGTTAATAGAAGCGCCTTCTTGTACTCGTGTTGCTTTACATTTTATTTCGTTTCGTGCGCGTGCGTGTACTCAGAGCACGGTACCGCGGGCGAGCCCGGCGCCGCCGCGGGTGTTGCAAGGAGCGCGGTCGCCATTTGCATGGCTAGGCGTCGCGTGTGCCTCGAGACACGTAAGAAGCACGAATGGGCTCTGTCTTGCCTCCTTGTGAAGCTCCGCTTGTACCATACACGAGGTATAAGGGTCGTTTAGATATGCGAACTAATATTCAAGCGGTGCTTATTTTTGCGACCAAACTAACTTCAAAGAGACTTCAATGCAGTTTGAGCACCAACTTTGTCGAAGTGGCGAAGAAGGGCCACGGTGAGCACCGGGCTTCACGCGATGCGGGCGACGGGGCTCACTGTGGCAGAGAGGGAGGAAAACTTTATCCGGACATAATCGGTGTTGAGGTGGTCGCGAGACGGGCGGGCGGCGTACAAGGCTATGAGGGAAGCTCTGCTGTTCGGTTTTTTTTTTCCCTTTTTGACTGGTGGAACGTGTTCCAACCAGGCAGAAAGTTATTAGATGAGAGGAGACAGGGATTTTTTCCCTCTCCGTGCTTTTTCGCATCGTACATGTTCAGACGAGTAGCCCGTAAACATCGTGAACTCTCCGAATGTTCCACGTGCACAAGTACCTACCTGTATTACAATATGTATGTGTGTAAGTTTTATACGTGCAGTGCTGTCTTTTGTGTCGAGACGATATCCGACGATGTGCGGCATGAAGGAAGAGTTTCGTCGTCCATCGCCCCCAAAAATCCCCGGCAGGACAGAGGGAGAGTGTGTCTCCGAATGTTCTTCGTGCACAAGTACCTGCATTACAGCAGTATGTGTGTAAGTTTTATACGTGCAGTACTGTCTTTTGTGTCGAGACGACATCCGACAATGTGCGGCATGAAGAAGTCTTATTTCTTCCTTATTTTATTATCTACATCTCGTCGTAATAATACCCCCCAATACTTACCGACGCCCGCAAGTACCCATATAGAACTACTTACTTAGATCTCGATCTCTGAGCGTGCTCGGTTGGTACATCCCTGGCCTCTCAGAGCTCCCACCTGGAAATCGCCTCCTTTTATTACTTGCCGGACCCTTCCAGCGGGTCTTTGTTTTCTCCATTTTTTCTCGACGTACTTTCAGTCCTTCTTTCCTTTTTTCTTCTTTCGTTTCGTGTGCGTGCGTGTACTCCGAGCACGGTTGAGCGGGCGAACTCGGCATCGTCGCGGGTGTCAGCGGATGCTGGCGGGTAGAGGGGGGTTGCAGGGAGCGCCGTCGCCGCTTTCGTGCCTAGGCGTCGCGTGTGCCTCGAGACACCAGGGATGCATCAATAGGCTCTGTCTGGCCTCCATTTGTGATTTTTTTATAGAGCACGTACGAGTATTTAAGGGTCGTTCGGTATTGTGAGATAATATTCAAGCGGTGCTTATTTTTGCGACTGGACTGAAAGTCACAAGAGGAAGGTACCCCGAATGAGCACCAACATTGTCGAGCTTGCGTCGAGGTCCACGGTGAGCACCGGGCTTCACGCGAGGCGGGCGGCGGGGCTCACTGTGGAAGAGACGGAGGAAAGCTTTACCCGGACTGAATCGGTGGCGAGATGGTCGCGAGAGGGGCGGGCGGCGTACAAGGCTGAGAGAGAAGCTCTGCTGTGTGATTTTTTATTTGCTTCATTTTTCCTTTTTGACTGTGTGGTGGAAATCGAGTTTATAAGCCTTAAATTCATGTAGCGTTTGTTACGTAACATTTTTAGTCTACAGTTCCCTACAATGGCGTCGACTGCAGGGCGTGAGATTATGAAGAGCGAGGTCCGTGGTTCGATTCTCGCCTTCATCCCCCGAAAAGAGGGGGAAAAAAGGGAATAAATATCTCATGTTCAAGAACCTGCAAAACTCACTCACTTGGAAAACACCCAGGAAGGAACGATTAAAGCAATGAGATGATTGCATACTGAGTCCAGTACCGAAAAGTCGGAGGTTAAACTTGGATACTCAGAGTCTCATCGGGGTTCCTGACTTACTCGCAAGGAGAGATAGGTCAGGTTTAGTGAGGGAGAATGTGGTGGAAATTGAGTTTATAAGCCTCAAATTCATGTAGCGTTTGTTGGGTAACATTTTTAGTCTTCATTTCCCTACAACTGGTGTAAGGTGTTCCAGTCAGGTAGTAAATTATTATATATGAAAGGGGACGGGGATTTTTTTTCTTTCAGAATTTTTCGATTTCATTTTCGTTGTTTTTGCTGTGTTGCTGTGCCGTGCTGTGCTTTATCTTTGGTACATACGAATACAGACACAGAGCATATCCAAAGAACAAAATATGTACCCTACCTGGGGTATGTACGTATGTATGTACGACATGTGAGCGAACGTAACGGAAAACCGCCAACGACGCGAAGCATATGTGGCGTCCGAGCTGTTTTCTCCTGAAGCATGGTGGCGGGACTCTTGGCATTATCAAGTCGCCAGTTTGCAACTACAGGAGTCATGAAAAAAGCAATATTCAATCATGGACCTCTGTCCGCTTTGCATAGTTTGATGTACTTTTCCTTCCTGAGCGAAGCGCCTTGTATATACTACGCTGTGCTTTCATGTGTCTTCTAAACGTTTTATTGTATCATTTCGTACGGTATGCGTCGCATTCTTTCGCGGAATGCAGGATTCTTTGCCTCAAGCACGTGACATGATCCTTGGTAGTAGTGGCCTACCGGGCGCAGGATCCGTAATGGGAACGCCGGGCTCCATATACGAAGCGATCGCCCTTCGACCTGATGATCGACTCCACCCCAACAGCGGATGGCCAGGTGACGTCGTGGAACGGCATGCTCGTATCATGTACACTCGGACGGCTCTGGGCTTCAAATGACATCGCAACATCGATTGCCATATCGAAAACCATGGCCATATCGAGATAACCGTATCCGAATGTGCACGATGGCGAGATCCCGCACCGGTCTTGATTCCGCACGGACCGCCCCAGTCACTCCAGGATGCAGTCAATGCCTTGTTCCTGACCGGAGCCGCCTCCTACTTATCATTTCCTGGACCTGCTCCGTGCCCCCCCTGCGACGAGAGCTGCACCCGGCACGTCAGCACATCCATATGGTCGATTCTTCCTTGGAGTGCGGACAACGCCCCAGATCACGTTTTCTTCGCGTCTGCACGTGTAGACAGCTACGAGGACGCCTGAGAGCCGCCGGCACCGTCACCCATTTTGATGATAGGCGTTGAGTACTGCCTCGTAGCTGTCATTTACTCCTTTCCGAACCATTTCGTGACCCAGTTGCGTTCCAGAGGGCGGTGGTTGAGGTACGATTGTATACTCGGGCGTAGTACCACGTCTTGTGACGATTTCGACAATGACTGGTATCATGATTGCCAGCATATGTATGTCTACCTTCGAAAGTCTATGACCTTGCCTGTTCCCCAGGCACAAACGACAGCATACCGTAGTGCTTGCTACTATGAGCGCGCAAGCCAAGAACGCTAGGAGTAATCGAGGCATCTAGACAAGGACCGATCATGCCTCCGCCTTACCGAAGTCCTGGCCACTACGACGTGGGGAGCGCAGCTGTGCCCTGCCGACTCGAGTCCGACGTACCGCCGCCTTGAGCGTCTCACCTGTTCTTCACATGTGTGTTGAAACGTTTTGATTTTTGGTGTGATATTGCTTCTGGATTAGGACTGCCTGCCTGCTTCTTTCCCTCTTTTTGCTAGAACGCATTTGGCATAAATGTTGCACGGCGCTTGCAGTCCTTCGAATTCTGCGCAGCTACAACTATATTATCTGTTTGGTCGACAGAGTGTTGTTTACGGGGTGTATATATATACGTATCGACCATCGGCGAAACGTCTACTTGTATGCCTTTTGTCATGTTGGACTTTATTGAGGCGTTTTATTTTGTATGGGTGTGTTCGCGACACGTCGAGATCATCGCAATCTGCGCGATGCGACTGTGATATTATGTTTTGTTTTTTTGCTTCGAAATAGCGGCAACAGCAGCATCTTCAAACAAGTAATATTTTACGTAGCAAGTATCTACGTCGCGAGAAAATTTCCATACCTCCGTCCACCCTTGTAGTATATGGCAACACCTAAAGAACGGCAGGGCAACCCTTTTGCCCTGCTCTGCAATGAAGAGATGGTGGCAACAAAGGCAAACATCCGAGTCACAAAGGGGGCAACACAATAGCACGGCGTAATTGCGGGGGAATACCCCCTCCAAATTGAAGTCGAACAGAAGGGATCCTTGTTGTCCACCTTCCTGCGTCACGGTGCCGTTAGCCCCAATACATGTCTCCAAACGAAAATATGTGAGCGCTTCGCATGGCCTGCGGGTGTCTTCCCATGCCGTCAACGCTGCATTTGAGGAAGGTCAGGGCATGCGCGGGCGCATGTCGCAAGTCGTGTTTCTCTAGCCCCCTGATTGCATGAAACCACCGGGGGGGATACCCCCCTTTAACTCTTACCCTTCGAAAGTCCCTTTCTCGGTTGTTTTCTGATTTGTTTCCTCGTATTTTTTTTCGCGTGAAGCTAGTGTCGGGGCAACCCTGGGAGAGAGACGCGAGGAGAAACATGACCGTCGCATGGCATGTACGTAACTTACCAGGTGCAGTGCTAGTGGTACGAATCATTTGAAGTATAATATACCCGTACATTTTTGAGGGATTAGGTCAAGATATCCCTTTAGCCTGGGTTGATTACTTTTGGCCGAAATATCGATTTGTTTTCTTGTCGTTCAAAAAACAGATGCAGTCCACCTTACTATTTGGTAAAAGGGTAGCAGCGTACACTCGACTTCCAAAACTTCCCTTTGGAAGTCAAAAACTTCCAAAACTTCAATTTTGACTTCCACATGGAAGTTATGGAAGTCAAAATGGAAGTTGTAGCAGTTAAAAAAAGGAAGTTGTGGAAGACAAAATGGAAGTCTGGTAGCAGCTTCCACATTGGCTTCCAAAACTTCCTTTTGGAAGTCAAAATAGAGGTTTTGGAAGTTGAATGGAGAATGGAAGTCGCGTGGTAGGCTTATGCCCGACTTCCAAAACTTCGATTTTGACTTCCAAAGCTTCCATTTGGAGGTCAAAATGGACGTTTGGAAGCTTCCACTCATTTACCAAAGAATGAGGACCACCGTGGAAGCGTCTGTGGACGTAGGTGGAAGTTTCCATTGAAAAATAAGTTAAATAGAGGAAAAATATGTAAACTATAGCCATTGGACGTTTTATGGAAGTGCGTGGGAAGTGCGTACAAGTAGGTGAAAGTCGTGCGTGAATACGGGAGCGGTCAGAAGATTTTGCGTACTCAGATGCGAGTTTCGTCGAAATATATAGTAAAATGGAAGTTTTGGAAGCCAAACGTACGTAAGCTGTGGAAGTTGAATGCAAGCGGATGCGGGTAGGTGGAAGTAAGTGGAAGTTACGGTTGAGTATGGAAGGGGCGGACAGAAGATTCTGCGGACGCCGATGGAAGTTTCCTTGAAGCTAGAAATCCAATGGAACTTCTAGACGTGAAGTGGAAGTGGGTGATAATAGGTGGACGTATACCAAGGTTGTATACAAGCTTAGTGGAAGCTTCCATTTTGCTTTCACTTGCTTCCACTTTGGAAAGTTCCACTGGCTTGCACTAGCTTCCAAAATGAAAAATTTCATGGACTAAATGGAAGTTTCCACCCGACTTTAAAAACTTCCAAACTTCGGTTTAGAAGTAAAAAACTTCCACTTTGACTTCCACAACTTCCATTTGGAAGTCAAAAACTTCCATCTGGAAGTAATAAACTTCTTTTCGGATGTAAAAAACTTCCAAAACCTCCATTTGGGAAGCTTCCACTCATTTACCACATAATGAGGACCACCGCGAGGTACGTGCAACGCTGATCTTACCACTATTTTTGAGTCCGATTAGGTCTGGATGACCGCTCCCCTCTCCTCTCTCGCTGGATGACCCCCGTCGCCGGCCTCGCACTAAGCAAGCTGTGCGTTATGGCGCTGGCTTTGCCAGCCGACTTTTCTGGGGTTTGAGCCGTGAAATTCGGTCTCCGAAAAAAATCACGTGGTTCGCAACCATAATGCCACCCGATTGAAAAAATCTAAAACGTTCTCGGACATGGCAGACTTGCATATTCGCAATTAAGTAGGCGGGGAGAGGTGCCGACCCAAAACGAAACGAATAAGAGCGAATCCCGCCAACAGGGAAATCTACCGTTGCTACGAATATGCACGCGCGCTGAAAATAATTTACAAAGAAAAGAGAGCTACGAAGCAGAAACAGCAGGGAGTGAAGACAAAAAAAAAGGAAGAAAAGTAAAACGGAAAAGAAGGACATCGAGAAACAGGCAAGATGGGCATGCAGAAGAGGAGGGAGTCCGGACGGCCCAACGCTGACTATTTCGGTGCTGGAAAGACACGTGTTACGACGACGATTTGACCATACTCACTCGTCAGTACTTTGTTCACCCCCCCTGGTATGAACGGTCCCATTCGCAGTTATATCCACAGACATCATCTGTCGCTGTAACACAGTTTCATTGTGTCCTGTCCGGACAATGGTGCCAATCGTACATTGGGGATTTCCCCCCAGAAGATCTCGAATACTTCGAGACGAAAAGAAACCCCTCAAAATGACTCCTTCTACATTGATACGTATCCCTCCGAACCAAAATATAAGGAGCATTTGAATTGAATAATTATATGCTAACGGGCTCTATATTTCGGTTCAGAGTGGTACAAGACTACTGGGTCAACTAAAATTAAAGTTGCCACCAAATATTCTCAAGGGAAAAGAAGAAAAGGAGAGAGGAGCCTCTCTAACTGGACGACGTCACGCGTGTCCTGCAAAGCTTCCGCGACCAGCACTATTCAAGGGTGACTTGGGGCGGATCGCTTGGCAGCACACGAACCAAACTAAATGCAGCGCGATACATCCTTGAAAGTAGTGAGACCTACGAATATACAAAGCGTCTCCACAATATTTTCTGCACCCCTTAACAGGCCGATACTTCACCTCGAGAATAACGTATTCAATCCCATCAAGCAAGCCGAACACGCCTACCAGGTATGTTTTTTCCCCTCAGCTAAACTACACTATGGCATCTCGATTCAGGGACATTGGAGATGATCGCGAAAGAGAAGCATACGCCAAGTGGGATTATATGGAGAAGACGGGAGCACACTTAAAATAGGTCTAAATGGACAAGGAAACGGCATTTAGAGTGTGCACTACCTGTATAATAGAAACTGAAGCGTGGTGAGTACGTTCGTTGCGCTCCCAGGTGTTTTGTGAGGAAGGGCCATCCTTGTGGTCGTCGTGTCGTTGTTTTTCTTGGAGCAAGGTCTATTTACGTGTGCTCACCTCTTCTCGCAAAACTCCCACGTTGTGAATCCTTCTCGTTATCGAGCAACTCCTTATGTTATGACGGGGGGGGGGGGGGGGGGGGGGGTGGGGGCTCCTTTGTTTTCGAAACCGGATATCATTGTGTCCTCTAGTAGAAGAACAAAACATAAGCGTGTTCGGCGTCCTGATTGTGGTTTGATATGTTATTTCCCAGGTGAACTTTTAACCTCCTGTCGACAGATGCAAGGTCCTTTGTGATGAGTGTTTGGGTATTCTTAGGTATCCCTATCTCGAGTTTTCCAAACCCACTGTTATTACGAGTAAATCTCATCAAACGTATTATATGTATCCGAAGATAAAATACTAATCATGGATCTACTCGTAGTGACCGTAGATTTGTGTAGCTCAACATTATGAGGTCTACGGAAATTAAAAAAGAAAAACAATCACAAAGGAACCTGCACTTTTGAAAATAGGAAGCCGAACACTAAATATTTATGGACGTAAGTCGACAGGTGTGGCCTTTTCCAAATATTCCAAGCGACGCTTCGCGCAGACCAACCTTTTGCCTAAGTCCGAATTAAACGTGTCCGTGTCGATAATATCCCCGTCTAGGCAGACCTCTTTGCCTTGGGATCAAAATATAAGAACCCGCCCCCCTCCCACGGCCCACACGGTGCCCACTTTGCCGGAGAGGGCATACATAGGCCACACGTTCCCGGTCAACCCTGAGGCATCGTTGTCCAACTGTGGCTCACTACGTTCGAATTTTAGGACAACCAGCGTAACACCAACGCCAACGTTCAAAAAGTATGCAGACTATCCATCCCAAACACAGCCTGTCAATCTTGGCCCACCAGCGTAAAGGTCAGCCATATTCGGAGACGGGGACCACCTCACGGGAGCGCAGTCGGGTGGTTCACGCCAAGTTGAACCGTCCAACATAGTACAGCCTTTGCGACGGGACGCGCATCCCGAGATGGGTTAATGCATATACTAAACCTGGTTTGAATAACCTCAGCCAGAACTGCCGCCCATATGCCCAGCAGGGGCAGCGCCGACATAGCTGAGGTTATCGCCGACGTAGGCCGATTTAGGACAAGGGTGGCATGGAATCCGGAGGGAACGTCAGCGGCTTCTTCAAGGAGACTCTGTACTCAACGGAGTTTCAATAGCCCAAACTCCCACCAACCATCCGACGGTGTATGTAACCATGCATGGGTTGCTCAATTCCTTGAAGGGAACCAGGTCAAACGTAAACGCCAAGCTAAACATAAACGCCCTGCGTGGCCAGGAGAAAATAGGCCCATGTGTATCCACTGGCTAACGGATACGGAGGTACTGTGCGACCCCAATACGAGGCCTACCAACGAACCAATATGTTGGCCGGACAAACACGCACCAATTTTCACGTGGCCGCGCTGGTCCTTCACGTTGAACTTTGTCTCCTTTGAGGGGTTGACCACGGCAGGCACGGTAACGTACACAGTCGAGTGGCTGGTAGCATTCTGGCCGTTGGCCGCTAACTCTACCTTCCCCTTTTGAGACCTCGTTGAGATAAGGTTTTCTTGAAGAAGTGACCGACTTGCCCTTGAGATGCCTTGCGGCCCCCGCCATATTGCCCAACATTTCCTTACCGATGCTGACCACCCGAGTAACGACCGCCCTGCACATTAAGACCAGCGGGATAAGAGCGCATGGCTGGGTTGGAGCACGAAACTGCCATGATGAAGAATATTGATCGAGGAGAAGAGCTGTGTAACGAAGGCATGGGTCGAGAGGAAAACGCCATTCCACAAAAATGCGAATTGATGCAGAGTCTGTAAGTCAAAGCCAGCGGTTATTGCGCTACCGATAATCACAGATAGAATGCCCTCAAAGCCTGAATTCAGGTAGCATCCAATGCGTCACATAATACATAGCGCGTTCGACTCATCTCCTTGATTGAAGAGCTTTTGGGGAATTTGCCGTCTACTTTCCACCACAGCGATTAGGCCACCATCCAATTCCTCGAAGCCGCCCCCTACGTCTTCGACGTTGACGTCCGGGCAATCAGCTTCTGTTTAATGCCTCCCGCTTTCGCGGTCGCGTCTCTGTAGGACAACGGCAATATAACGTAAGCTCGGGACCGAGAGGAGATCGTGCTCAGTTAGAACTGAGTGGTCGGGCTCCGCTATTGGCCCCCCAACATATACACCAGGCGTGTGAGAGCATCCGCATGGAACGGGTTCAATGTGAGAACATTCGTTCGACTAAAGAAAGCGGCTCTTCAAGCGCTCTTTAACTGAGCTGCAAAATGATCCGACACACTTGTGCGGCATGTCTCAACTTAGTTTGATGCGCTCAGCCTGGTACACTATAAAACACGTAGAGTGCAAAGTCATAGCATACGCATAGTAGACGTGGGTCCGCAAGCACTCCTCAACAGGGGAGTTCAAGCTCAAGCGCCCCAACACCTTAACGCTAAAAACACGTTTGTGCACACTACAAATAGAAGGCCAGTCCACCAATAAAGACGGATTACTTGGATTCTCGCGAGAGGAGCTCAACCTGGTATATTCAAGAACACATAAAGTACAAACACGCTTGGGGTAGAATAAGCTACTCAAAAGCTCCTACGCTCTGGAGCTCGAGCGCAAGAGCATCGACACAGCACCTCAGAAATAACATGGGTGTACACAGTAAAAAATCGAGGTGATTCTAACTTTATGACGGGTCTCACACCTCCCCACGCGAGGTATTCAACGCGTAATGTACCTAATGACGTGTAGAGTACAAAGTAGAACTCAATCGTACGGTATACGTGGACCCTCAACAACTCTTCAAGAGCTTCTCAGCTCTAGCTCAAGGGCCCCTACACACGATTATGTCGGAATCATGCGCGTGCACAGGAAACAGTTGAAGCTGCCTGTTCCTACTTGATGAGCTGTCTCAAGGCTGCTCGGGTGAGGATGGAGAATGCGCTGTCTGCTGTGAGCACATGTGTACAGACTCCCAAAATGCCTCCTCCACAGACGAGGGCAAGGGCCTCTTTGCATGTATGTCAAACGTACGCATGTGTACGGGTAAAAACTTGACAAGCATGGAAAAACTGGTTTAGAGAAACATGTGTGTTAAGCTCAAATAGTACGCCAACAGTTGTACACCTGTGTTACAAACATGTCGGTGTAGTCAGGCAAGAGCCGCAAGCTACACCCCATGGTACAGATACATCCGGTAGCGGTTCTTCAGACGTGCACCTGAAATATACACGATGACAGAAGGTTAGGTTAATAGCCATTAGCAGCTACATTAAATCACTGTTCACTATAGGACTCCCCCGTCAAAGCCCAGTAATATTTCTAGGGCTGGGCACTGGCTGACGCTTAATCGGTAACGATTATAATCAGTATACTGGATTAGAGCAGTGTACTGGCCGAGCGAAACGAGTAACACCAAGAGAAGTGAGGCGGCCAAGGTTAGTGCGCCCCATTCGTCCCCCACCGGCTGGTGAAGGGGCCCGCCAGAGGCGATGCCAGAGGCCAACAACGAACACGTTTTCGCTTTATTTGCCATAAATATCGGGGCTGAAAACTGCATGCGCGGGGGGGTGATTACGGCCATCGACACGGGAAACGTCGATATCTCAAAACCAAGAATATTACATGCAAGGTGTGCGGATGATGTGACGATCTTCGTTTCTCCTCCCGAAAGGCACCCGGTGGGTTTCCGTGTTGTAATATGGCTTGTTTCCTGTGCGACCGCAATATAAAATTTCTGGTGAATATACCTGGCGCTCACCGGCCAGATAGCGTTGCTGCAAACCAACCATCGTCCCGAAAACTGAGCTGACAATCCTGGGATACGAATGACTGACTGTTTGAGTGGAAGCAAGAAAAAAAATGGTGCCCATCGAGCAATGGGCACGAAGGGTTTGCAATGAACGAAGCCAAAGTCGAAAGGGGTAATGCGCAGTGTAAGTACCTGAGGAGAGGGCGCGCACGCCCACAGCACGCAATCCTTGGACCTTGTCGGTTATAGACCTTGGTCGATAGGTCGTTGTGAAAGCTCAGATGTATCCCAGCTCGATTGCAGTGATGCAACCTGAGACAACTGCTCTCTCAATGACGAAGTGAGAGAGAAATGGAAGTGATACGTATGGGACAGCTGAGTGAGCCGGGAATGACCGTCTTCGCTTTACACACCAGGAGGTGGTGTTCTTTGAGGAGCTGTGGTCTGTCTGGAGCGCTTCCAGGCAAGTGAAACAAGTTCACCTGGCCAGGTTGGGACTGCGAGTACAAGTTTGTAGTGAGGTTTAGACCTTACCAATCTTGGGCTCCATTTTTGTTTTGGGGACTCACGCAGGTTCACCTAGCCTTTGTTGCATACCAGGTACCAGGTACCTGGTATCCTCTTCATGAGGTACAGAAGGCTGTTGTACACACAGGCAGACTAGAGACTGCAGTGCCTCTACTTGCTACAGTAGTATGTACTAGACCAAGAGCAGCAAGCGCGCCTGGGGCTAGTCGTGGACTACTGTTGGCCCTGCTGTGCTCGACTTGTAATGCGGAGCGCTTGAATGTGATGTTCCTCGAGCTTTCTCTGCTAAATTTCTTACTGCGACATACTACGAAACAACTTTGTACTTTTGGTCTGCACTTGAGAATTATGCTCAAGAAATCGAGGCTCAGTGCTAGACGAAAAAATAAGAAACTCGGTGTTAGAAATTAAGCTCAACCTGACCAACAAGATAGGGAAGTAGACATATATCAAAACACCAGCGATCGATACCCACCCGGGATAAGGAGAGCATGGAAAAAATAGCCGAGGAAGTAGATTTTGAGAGCACATCGAGACGAGAAACTGTCCTATAGAACATGCAGCGGTTGATGAGAGCCCAGAATATAAGAAACTGCCGTGTAACAAATGCACCGGTTGCACAGAACCTGGTAAGAAAGAAACCTTACATTTTAAGACATACCAGGTGTCGATGGTGTGTGCGTCGTATCCTCTAAGGCATTGAGCCTCGACGCCAGAGGTCTGACATATGTGACGACGATGTTGTTCTGTGAGGTGGTGGAAGTTTCCCTACGCGCCACCGGAGGCGGTTCTCCGATCGCGTGCAATCGTCGTGTTCATGCGTCCCGTAAGCGTTGTTGCTGGCTGCATGGAGAAACCACTACGCAACACGCCATACGATTTTGTTGTATCTATTTACGCAGGTACGTAAAGTCATACGCGGGTGCGTAAAGTCGCGAGGTGGTCTGTGGCCAAGCTTCCCTTCCGCGTCTTCAAGCAGAACGATGCATCGGAGAGGCTCATGGACCGAGAGAGAGAAACGGACGATGACACTCAGGTGGAATTCTACACAACGTGTTTGCCCCATTTTTTATGTAGTGCTTGCGTAGTGTTTCCTTGGTCTAATTTGGGTTAGAGTCTTTTACTTCATGTTCCAACTCTGGTTTGTGTTTGTGTAGGTGAACAAAAGAGGGGGCTACTATTTTTCTCCTTCTCCTGTCGTCCCCTTTCGCACCCCTCCACCACCCCTTCGGAGAACTACGCTTTCTTACCAAATAAACACACCCTGTTATTGCAACGTCGCGTTTAGTAGGTCAAGAGCCCAGGAACTTGACAAGGTAAATTCTGTTCGTAGAGGGTCAGCGGACTGTTGAATGCAACAGCCGAGTTGGCGACAAGTACTACGTAGCCAGCGTGGAAGTTCAGCCGTGGGGCTCTGATCTCTACACCTTCCATGGCGCCGTGGTAAATACCCACTTCAAGGCCGGGGACCAAAAGGTGAGAAGTACGCAGGGCGCGCGTTGAACAGCAGCGCTGTGAAAGCTTTCTTATGTCGTTTTCATTCCATGACGGGTGTTTTGCTATGTTCTACTCTTGTTGCCGCTGTTGGGGTGATGTTTCTGAACTTTTAGCTGGTCTCCGCAGTAGCTCGTTGACGCCGGCAATTTGAATAAACGCGTCATGCGGGCTTGTTTATAGTTCTTGTGATTGCGTTCGCCATCCGACAATGTGCGGCATGAGCTTCAACGTTGAACACTGAGAAACAAAACATTCCCCGAAAAAGAAAACCAAGGGAAACCGAAACAAAATGGGAATATATGCACGTGGTCTTACTCCCTTCTGTGCTAATTCTGCTTTACCTCTATCTAATTCTTTTAACTGTCCTTGCTCCTTCCTTTTCATTACATTTTCGCTTGCGATCGTTAAAGAGGACAAGGACTTCATGCTCCTGGGATTCATGCCGCATGCCGGATTTTTGTTCTTGTCATGGACGGAACGCTCCGTATTGCTGCAACGGCTAGGGACAAGCGGCGGCGTGCACGGAAGTTGCGACCGAGATTAGGACGAGGGTGGTAGCGGGGGCAGGATCGGGTACGGGGGCGAGAGCAGGGGTGGCGCTGAGAGTGGCGTTTCCAGTCAGTCGAGACCTTTGCAGAGGGTGGCATGGGGAGAAGCGCGGCGGGGGCAGGGGCGGGGGTGGTGGCGGGAGCTGAGGTTTTGCAATCCAGCCTACCCAAGCCCACGGAACGGATGGTCTTGGACGTAGCATGGGGGGAAGCTCCGGGTAGTGTAGAGGGTTTACAATCATCTGAACTTTGCAGGCGATGTCGGTTGGGTATTGCCTGCTTGAATGCAGTACATAGAAAATTAAAGGTATGCCGGTACTATGTATATGCCCAATGAGCTTGTTGTGAAGCGTTTTAAACCGCTTATTTGTGGGTATGTGATGTATGGGAAGGGACGCAGCATCTTGTTCCTGTTTTGATTCGTTTTTGCGGGTATTTCTTGCGGGTATTGTTACCGGTTGGATGATATCTGGACATGTGCGTTTGTCGATTAGGCGTGTTTTTAAATATTCGTTGTTCAAGATGTTTGGCGTTCACTCTTACGCCGTGATGCTTCGTTGTGATGATTAATGTACGGCATTGTATACGTAGCTGTTACCCTGCTACGACTATATGCACTACTGTTGTGCAGAATGTGGTCATGTGTATCTGTTGCAGGGAGGACAATGCCGTTTGAAAATAGAGGCACTGTTTGTTCCATTGAAGTAGGATCTGCGTTTTGTCGGACGGCGAACGAACCACCTGGTCACACTCGTAAACTGCTGTGACGAGTAAACGCCGAGGGAGAGCAGCGACCAAGGCCGTTTTTTGCCTTTGGCTTGGACGCCTCTTCATAGCGGGGTGCGTGAGGCTTCCACTATTTATATATTGACTGATGTTGTGTGTCTGTCAATGTGCTCGTTTGTCCGTGCCGGAAGATAGACTGCGTCCATGCCTTCGTTTTATCAGTGCGACACCTGCAGAGCACCGGTTACAACAAACGCCGGTTGCACAGAAGCAGGCATGCACACGGTAGCCCGTGGGCCTGGTTTCCTTTCAAACTCTCCCGGGGTCGGACACCGCGATGTTCAGTTTATATCACACTTTAATTGATTATGTCATGCGGCTACAATGCATAGCAGCGCAACAGCTTTTCTGCGAGGGGGGGAGGCATTATTATCATATTGATTGTACTCCTCCTCCTGTGTCTTCTACTGCTATGAGAATACTACGACCTGCTGCTAATCATACTCTACGCATACTGTACATATGAAATATGCTCCTGTGTAATACTCGCGGAGGAAAGTACTATCTGTTAGAAATGCTACCAGTACTCTTGTTACTGCTACTATAGGCGTACCTACCGTCGTATTTTTCACTACAGCATTATTAATAGTGCACCACCACTACTGCCAATTCCGTTTCTAGCACTGCTGTACCTACGACTACTGACCAAAAGAGGGCGATGATGGACCCTCTTCGACAGTATTTCCCCTGGTACAGCACGCAGACAAACCTACAGCAGAAGAGTGGGGTGTTGCAGGAGTACTGTTACTGCTGTACGACGTTGTAACCAACCCTGAAGCGCATACAGCAAAGCCATGCTACGGCGGTGCTTCGAGAGTTAGTCGTGTTTAGCTTTGTGCAAAAGCGTATTGCACAGCAACACACAACATAGTACACGCAGACACAAGTATGAACACAGGTCTGCACACAACTGGGCCACTTTGCCCCAGCGAAGGACACGAGGTCAGGCCTGGCAAGAACCCACGAAGTGTGGCTGTTGAGAGTTTTTTTGGGCCCTATATCATACGACGATATCCAGTGTGATAGGCATTTCGAAATTTTCCTAATATTCAGCGATTATAAAAAACAATCGCTGGAGAAATTGTAAGTATCATATTAAACAAAATGGGCAAAATGGGCATGTGCCCATCGGTGCCCATCGAGTGCCCAGTGCCCATTTTTACTTGAAAACTCGATTTTTTTATTTTTTCAGTAACCCAGACATCCAGAGAAAACATCACGTCGATCCACTTACTCGCGCTCGCTCACCACGCATACCGCTGTTGTTCTCCTTTTGCGACTGGGCAGCTGTCGTCCCGCCCCGTTCGTGACCTGAAGGTGAGGAAGAATCGTTGTAATATGTATCATAAATCCGAAAAATGGTAATGGCCAAATGCAAGTCGGGTGCTGTACATATACGACCATTTTTTTTTAGTCATCAGGAACAACCAGATGTAGACAGCATTCGATGGTGAAAACGCGACCACAGCTGACGAGCATGACGAGCCCCCACAATGTACACCAGAGTCAGGAATCGCGGTGATCGGGTCAGCTGTGTGGCAGGTAGGTCCTACCTCGGGGTATCACCAGAACCCGCGGAAATGGAGCGAGTACAAGCAGCAATAGAGCGAGTATCATACAAGCAAGAAGCAAACCACGACGACAACAGCCCAAAAACCAATGAGGTGAAGCTGCTGCTGCTACTGCTGCTGCTCAGCGCTGGTGGTGGTTGATACTGCTGCTGCTGCTGTTGCTGCTGCTGCTGCTGCTGCTGTGTTGTTGTGGCGTCGAGAGCGCCCTCCCCACAAACGAGCGAGCATGGAATGGCACAGCATAGAGAACAGACAAAAACGAAAACGGCTCCGAGGGGAATATATACCCTGGGTACACTGCTGTATGCATATGTGTCCCTAAATATAAGTAACTTTTGTTTTTTATATTCATATACAAACGATCGTTACAGCAGTTTGGGACATCTCAGCAAGTATGTTGCTCTGTATCATCGGCACTCCCGGATGTTTGCTCTTGTATCAGAAGGTGCTTCACGTAGCGGTTTCACCCGCTAAGGTCGCTCACAAGGGAGACTGGAACGGAACAGATGGTGCAAAAATCTAGGGGCCAACAGGCGGCTTGTAAATACCAAGAGCTCCATGCTCTAAAAAGACAGCCCGGTCACCGCACATGTACGTTATACACGTACACACTTTTTTGCGTATCCATGAAAGAGAAAACACCACATGGCACGGCACCGCGAAGCACCGCACGGCTCTCCATTTCGCCGCTGTGCTCGGCTGGGCAGAGCTGAGCTGGAAGTGTTTTCGTGTGATTCTATTTTCTTACGTACATGCCTGGTGCTTCATACTTCGTATGATACCTGGTACAAGGTTCCCCTCCGGGATGCGCCTACGTAGTGGTGCAAGCACGAATTGAAAACCATTGTAAAAGCATGCGCTATTGTATCATATGGCATACCAGGTATTCAGTATACTAGTTCGTGGTAATGAGGCGCGACCTCAGTACCTGCAATAGTCAAATCTTCGATGCGTCATGTTGGGCGGACACGGATTGTGATGAACCAACACGAATGAACGTCTACGTACGTACCCGTGCCGTTTGGGTCATATCTGCGAGAAAATAAAGATCATGAACAGCAGCACCAACCGTGGCGGCGGCAGCAACAACGGCAGCAGCAGCAGTAGGACACGAGGCCAGGGTCAGCGTCGCTGTCAGTCTAACCCTTTGAACCCCTTGTGCACGTGCTCGATTTTGTTGTGTGTTTCATGGTTCCCCAAGTCGAAATTCGGCATAATTTTGAAAACGAAAAATCTGCACCTACCTGGCATATGTCCAACCTGCAACAGCTGGTGGTGGCAGGTGCCACAACTACTTCTGCTGTACATTACAGCAGAGCTTGTCCGTCCCCTCGTCGATAGGAGGGTGGGCCTGATAATACCACCTGCAGGATGTCCTAGGGACACGGCCCGAACGTTGCTGTGGGCAGACAAATACTACGAGTACTCATAGAGTTAGGATGGCCGTGGGCCGAGTCTATGTCGAGATCAAGCGTCTATGGTCGCACGAGCTGATTTTTATCGGCGTGTTGACAATTTGCAACAAGAAAAACAAATTGCGCCGCCTGCAGCCGTCAGAAAAAAAATGAAGAAAAATCACATTTTTTTCCCCTTTTTTCCCACGGCGGCGGTACGAGGATATCTTCGACTGCTGTTATTTGAAAGCGGTATTTTTGAACGAAACTTTTTCGACTTCGCGTGCCCATTGGCATAGGTCTTACAGATAAACTTAAAACAAGGCGCCCTACGCTAGTACGATCCGATATGAAGAGGCTTTTTACGTTGAACCCCCCCCCCCAAAAAAGGCTCGGGATTCGCGCTCGTGCGCCTCATTATAATATCACGGCGTTGTGATGTATCTGCTTATCACTACTCTACGTACAGATTTGTACAGCAGTATACCCTTTGAGAACTGCACCTGCTTTTTGGGGGAGAAAACACCATGGGAAAAGTGTGGAACTGCTGTCATTATTGGTGTAATCGTTTCTATAGATCTTCATAACGATTTCGCCAAACATCGTACCTGGTATCATAGTTGCCAGTATGTTAATGCATGTCTTCGTTGTGGCGCTTACGGCGAAGAAGGCCTCTTCCGCACATAAGCAGCGGACTCCTGACGAAAAAAAGGGTTGAAAGCACTCCACGCGTGACACACGGCACACGCCCCACACACACGCGTACCACACGGAACACCTGCAGTACAGCAGAGGACGATAGTGCGAACATATCTACAGATTCGAAAAAGTATTCACCGAAGAAGGGGCTGGAACTCTTGATCTCACTCGGCTGCCCACGAAAATTCTTGTACCTGTGGTAGCATGCGTGTATCACTAAACAGCAGCAAAGACCTCCGGCTCAGGGTCCGATAGAAGGGCGAGTATTGACAGGAAGTCAAAGCATTCCAGCGTGGACAAACTACCGCACACGCGTGATGTTGCTTCCTGCCCTACTGGCGGGCGACAGGCGTGTAAAGCGTTGTAATCTGCTGGTTGCAGCACGCATCCGGCACTCCTCGTGTGCTGTTTGTTGTCCGTGTGGTGTGCGGTTTACGCGCTTGGTAATACAAGAACGGCAAGGGGAAAACAAAGCAAGGAAAGAAAGACGACGTGATCTGCGCGAGGATCGAACTCGCGCCTTCAAGTCCAAAGTTTAAAGCGGGCATCATGACCATTTGACCGGGTTACCGAAGATCCGTATTATTTGTTTATCGAAACTCGCGACACACCGCGCACACATGCACAGCAGCACAGCAGCAGAGAAAGGGGCGGTGATGACCGATGACTGACCGCAGCCTTCGGTAAAGCAACTAGACACAGCAGTAAACCATATGACCTTCGACACGCGCGTGATGTAGCCGTCTGCTGCTTGTGCTGCTAGGCGGGGTTGTAATGTTGTTCGTGCTATTTTCGTGTTGTTTGATGTCTTAATTTCTGGGGTGCCCTTCGGCGGAGAAACACAAAACGTCAGAGTTTTAAGGGCAGTTGAAATACGTATGTTCAGTCCAAACGGTCGTGACATTTCCGTCCAGAATGTGCGCGGATCCGTCACACAGCAGCAGTAGTTAAGAGAGGTAGATGGTGGATTACGGACCGCAGGCTCCGAAAAACACAACCAGCCAGAGCAGTACAACGCAAACATGTGTATCACACACGCACAGCGTCGCCTGCTAGTGCTTGGGGGAGACTGCGTTGTAACCTTGTGCTCTGCGCACTTTGCCTGTTATCTACCAGGTACATGTCTGGGCTGTGTGCTCGTGAAACGGCAACAAGCTGGAGACATTTTACCGACGAGTACATACCAGGGAAATCGTCTTGTCCACTCCCGCCGAAAAAATGTTTGAAGGCTTGCCACGCGCTCCACAACTGCACGGATCTCGCCCGGACCTCGACCGATGCGTCCGGACAGGCCTCCCGTCTGGGGTACTTGGCGTTCTGCCGAAAAGTGCTCGTACGAAGGGAAAAATTTGGAAAAAAGACAAAAATAAATCACAAACATAACTATGCGTGTGGTGTGTACGAAATTGGAAGCACGGCAACACGACACAGCCGGCACCGCACAATATATAGCTGCGCTGCTGAGCTGAGCTGAGCTGAGTTGGATGTCCTTTCCTTAGTTTTGATACATGATACCTGGTACTTCGTATTTCGTAAATTTTGTATTATACTGTACGTGGTACCTGGTTTGCACTTGAGAAGCACAACATCACCGCACGACGGCACAGTCTGCACCACACGATAGGGCACGGCACCGTACGGCACCACACGGAGCTGCGCTGCTTCGCTAGCTCTGCGCTGGGCTGCTGAGCTGGGCTGGGTGTGGGACTATCTCGATAAGTTTTCACTGCTTTGCTATTCTGACTCTAGACATAAAAATTGAGTTTTACCTTGTAATAGCATTATTGTGGGGGCAAGTATCCCGCTCAGTATTGACTGTTTTTCAACTTCTTATTCCAAAGTTTGTGTAAGAATTTATATCCTGAAGAAACAAAGTAAAGATGAAGAAAGCAAAGAAATAGATCTGGAACGTTCCGCAAGTAATACAAGGAGGCGTCGTTCAAATCTGAACGGCCAGGGATGTGTCAACCCAATCCGCAATATATATATAAATATGTTAGTCTATGCATACGTGGTGCTTTCAGCCGCAACAAAGAACCCTTGCATGCTTTGCTTGATATCTCAAATGCCGTTGGTTGGGCTGATTATATATATACTGTTAGACATATGTAAAACTCAAGAGAGGGTGATATTTCGACTCTTTGCGCCGAATTCAATATCGCGATTTTCGTACTCGCAAATCCCTCGATATATAACTCAATATCGGGTTTCTTGCCAGAACAACGTGAGATAAAACGTGGGCGAAATAAAAATAGTCAGCAATTGCACAAACACGTAGAACACCGCATGGGCTGGAGGACGTCGCTGCTGCTGCTGCAGCTGCTTCTCTACGTAGCTCGGCAGGCTACAGCGCCCGCGTACACCGTCGATTTGGCTCTTGGCATAGACGATGGCGCAGCTTGGACGCGTCTCGTGCTCGTGCTGAGACGTGTCCGCCAAAAACTAAAGGTCGGGTTGGCGCTACCCGCTTGTTGCCGGATCAGGTGGGGCGTGCGGTGTTGAGGACATGGGTTTGGGGCAACTCCGGCAGAAAAACACCCAGCCAGGGCACTGGATGCTGTGCTGGTGCCGCTGAACCGGGGCATCCCGTGCATCCGCCTCTCCCCGGTTGGGGGGGCACCCGTCTGCCGTACTCATCCAACCAAGTCGTGGCGGCCACCACTGCTGCTGCTCCTGTTGTGGTGCTTGCTGGCAGGGTAATGATCGGATGACCGAGTAGAGGGGACAGGCTGATTCCATTTTCGTCTGACAAATTCGGGTCTACCTACAAAAAAGAGAACACAAATATTCTTGGGGTGAAAATACCCCAAGCACATATTTGTGTGTTGCGAACCACGTATGGCGAAAATATCGCCTACGCCCGACGTCCGTGTAAAACTCGTGAGGCACATAATTTGGCTCTAAAGGTCAAATATCGCGATATTCTTGAGTTTTATATATATTTATTTATATATATATATATATATCTGTTGATAGCTATCGACGGTTACATTTGAAGGCACCTAGTAACGCGGAGGTTATGTACCTGTAGCGCTCGTGGTTTCGGCGTTGCAGAGGGCACTCCTAAGGGAAGAAGCGTTTCGAAAACGCCTGGAAAATGGCCTGCTTTGTTTTTTATGCGCGGCACAAATTTGAAAAGACAACTCGGCGGTACTGCTGTAGTGAGTTCTGCCATGTTACGAGCTGTGAAGACATCACCGAGACAACCCGCCAAAAACACACGACCCGACATAGGATGGTGACGACTGAGACCACAGAGGATCTTATCCGCCACCCATCCCTGGGTTTCGGTGTAACTTTAATCTCTATTGGGTTCAGCGGGATACAAATCAGCGCCACTTTTTTTACGCGCTGCTTCGCGCCTTCGACTTGTTCGTGCCTAACAGAGATCGGGTGTGAACCAAGAGACTTTCATCTCAGCAGCATGTGATTTTCTTCAGATTAGCCTTCGTCAAGTTCTCAGGAGAGCCCTACATCTCGACTCAATGGTGCTGCGGTGGTCGAAATTTGTCGAAATTTGGGGTGCACCAAATGAGACGAAAACCAACCCCCAATTAAATATTTGCACTTCACGTGCTGACAGCTACAGCAGCTCGCCGGGAACTTCAGCCCACGAAGTTGAGAGGCGCTCCTGATGGAGTGTGTGAGGGCGTCGGGTGTGGCAGACAGCAGTCGCCGGCGGCCAGAAACAAGTCACGAGGTGTTTTTGTTATCTCTTGAAGTTGCGAGGCAGCGGTACAAAAACAAAAACGCCATCATACAAACGTGCAATGCTTCTTTTTAATGCGCGGGAGCCGCGTGCGATGGATACATGACTGAAGTAGCAACGCCCTTCACTCTAAGATTGTGTTTCCCTATACGGATTTTTTAGTTTACTTTCTTGGTATTACACTTATCCGGAGATACTGCCAAACGGAGCAATAGGTTTTGGGCCCAAAACAAGGCCAAGGAGGGCTAAAATATATATCGGTTCTTATTTATTGGATTCGCTTTTCCTCAAACTTTTTCACCGACGAAATGCAGAGCTTGGTTACAAATCTCCCGTTCTAGTTCCAAGTTGTAATTTGATGTTGCCGAAAGCCCTACGCGCGGCTTCTTGACACCATACTTCTGAGCGATCCTCCATCTCCTTAAGCGCTTTGAATCTCCTTGGCAGCGAGGACTGCTGCAACTTGGGATTGATGAATCGAAACATCAAAATGCCAGAACTTTGATATCCGTAGCCAGCCGGAAGGGTATTGCAACACTACAGAGTACCGTGAACAATGCTAGACAAGGGGGACTTCGCCGCGACGCGCCAATGCCGACCGCTGCTGCGCGTATGCCCGCTCCAAATACTTTGAAGTGCACATAGCAATGACGGTGCTGGCAAGAGATACGTAGTAGCCGCTGATATCGAACTGCTCCGCTCTCCTCTACGACGTGATGCCAGGCGAGATACGTGGTGGAACATGCGTTTTGGCCTACTCGTGCAGCTCATGATGGATGTTTCAGTATTTGCTTATTTTTTACTACAAATTTCGCGACAAATTCTGTTTTTTTTTCGTGTGTAGTGGCCGGTATGTCAATGTGGAGGCAACGATATCTACTGTGACTAATGTAGTGCATCTGGTACATGGTATGTTTGCAATGGCAGCACTACCATGATAGAGTACAGAATCGAAACGCGCGATCGAAACTCGACTTGATTTCATATGTACTCGCACGTAATGTAGTAGACCACGACTACTCTCTCTCGTGTAGACTGCGGAGCGAGGCAAGTGTTAATGTTGCACTACTTCGAGTATTGCACAGTGCTACACCTTCTGAACCACTGTGTACTACCACTGCTGCTGTATATGTTGCCTACGAGGCAGACGTATTTCCTGTGGTTGGTGGGTCGGCCGGATGTACTCCTTTGTACGAAAATCTCGGCGCGTACAAAGACGGTAAATCAGGTTTGCACAGTGCCTGAAATGGGGTACGGTGGGCACTATGTTATCATGGAGTAGGAGACCACAGAAAAAATATTCATTGGATAGCGAGAAAACGCGTCAAAAACTCGGGTCGAGTCCAGCGGTAATCTCACCGCCGACACTGGCATGTCCCGGTACACCGATTAATATTGTAACGGCCGTAGATATGGGCACCACGGCCATGGATAGAGATAGACAAGCGAGTCCGTAGCGTTAACCTGACCAACCTCGTTTTACATAGTTACATATACCAGATACGAGGCATCCCTTCGGAGTGTTCCTGCACTTGATAATCCGGGATCTACGCAAGTCGGGCAAGGCATCGGGGTTTGCGATGGTTCACGGGAAGGCATGATCTATATTATGCATAATGAGGATTCGTTACGTTTTTGTCTTTTTTCAAACGAATCTCCTCATACATGCACCGTTCGGCGAAAGGCCAAGGGACGTCGACACGGGGAAGCCGTCCGGTCACAGTCGTCCTTGTTTGGGTGTCATCCGTGCAGTTTGAGGTGGGCGGCGTGCGCTCAAAAGTTGTTTTGAGGCGGGAGGGAAAAATACGATTTCTCGAGGTTTTCCTTCGAGGCCTTGATTGTTTTTCATACGTACGTACCTGGTACGATTTTCTGTGTTGGCACGGAGCAGAAGCTGTAGTTCAGAGAGAGTGCTACGCCCAGCTGACTACAACATTGTAACTCTGCCTCCCAGCAGTCACAGCAGGCAGCACCATGCGCCTGCGGCAGATCTGCGCTGTAGTGTGCGTGTCTTGTTGGTTTGTTTTGTCGGAGCCTGCGATTGATCGCCATACTACCACCATCCAATTGCCGCTGCTTGCTCTGTGTAGTTTTACACGTTTGCTGCTGTATGTTGCTGGTGCCCGTCAGCTGTAGAAAGCAGCAGCAGCAGCAGCAGCAGCTATAATGCAGCACAGCAATCGATTGAGACAACAGAGAAGAGGTACTACAGCAGTACTCAAAGCGTGCTTACCCAACAAAGCACTGTATTCCAAAAAAAATTACGTATGTGGCAGTTTTTTTTTTTGTGCATTCCCCATCCGATTCGTGGACGTTCGGGGCAAACCCTCGACCCACATAGTATTGAACGGTATGGCCCTCTGCTTCCTCTGCTGCTGTCGCCGACAATCGTGGATATGGTGGTGGTCTCGGGAGATAGTTCATCGGTCGGCTGAGCTTCTGTTGATATCAATGTATCGACTCCTTGGTGGCTGAAAAATATTCAAGGTACGTAAGGAATCGTGCTGGGGGGGGGGGCGGGGGAGGTTGTTATCCCCGGTCTCTGAACACACACCGACACGGTCAGCACTTCCCTGCAACAAAAGTCAGCATGCGAAATAGCCCGTTGTTGTCGATGTGTCCACTCGCATGCTTACCAGAGACCAAAGGAAAACAAAACGAATCGTCTGGCCGGGGAGAGGGAGCGGGGGTTAAAATATCTCCATTGACTGTTCACACAGGGGGAAGGGACGAGGGTTGATGGGGGCTGGTGTCGCCGGTCTGTAAGCACACACCGATAGGACCAACTTGTTCCTGCAACACGGTCACCACGCCAGCTCGTGACGGCTTGCAAATCAACAGCCCCCATGATATAGGGAAAAAGCCCACTCGCTTCTGTAGACGATTGGATGTTGGAAATGGATTATGGACTGGTCTGTGAAGAGCCATTATGTAAGCCGTTATGCATGAGAAGGAGCTGGGTCAAAGCGAAAACACATATGACATAGCAAGACAGACGAACAGGTGGGACAGACTTCTACAAGTATCACCCCCTGTACGCCCTCCGCCACGAAGAGAGAACTTGTGCTTCCGGCTATAACCAGAGACAAACGACAACCTCGCGATTCACACCCGGCCTTATTTCAACACGATCCCCATGCAAGGAGGAAGGACTGACTTCCCTTTGACGACAGTAGGTAAGGTCGGCCCCTTCCCGCTCTTGCTCCTCAATTTTGGCATACCATCGCTTCGAGATAATTCCTCCTGGTAACATTACTGTGGTTGAACGCCATATGACGTAGATTGGGCGAGCAGGGTGGTAAGATCACGCGGGCTTTGGCGTCATCAATGTCGTTGTATCCTCCCACCATAATTAGCAACGGCCTGTCCCTGGCCTTGAGAACTAGCAGCAACTTTAGCGACTGACCGAACCACGTGTGTCCCCACGGGCCTGACGCTCGCTGTTGTTTGCTGTTACCCCATGTGCTTAGCTGGGCGTCACAGCGGAAATCTTGTGTGGCATTTAGCAGCACGATGGAAGATGCTATGGACGGGCTGCACAAGCAACAACATGCTCTACGGGCGATGCAAGTGGTTGTCCTTTCGGGCTTCGTGAGACACAATCGGAGGTTGAAGGAAACGTGCCTCACCATTTGCAATTCCTGCCGGGAAGGCCTTCAGCAGCGGTGCTTAAGGCTAGGTCGAACGATGCCGCGCACGCTGCTAGCGCTGTTCTGGCCGGATATTCTTGGCGCGAAGAGCGAGAGTGCCTCTAGAGTACTGCTCCCTAGAAGGATACTGAAAGTGATATGGACGTTCGACGACCCTGCAGCAACGGAACCCGTAGAAGACGAAGGGAGGGGGGGGGGGGGGGGGACGAGGACGAGGACGAGGATGAGGACGAAGACGAGGACGAGAACGAGGGGGAGGATGAGGAGGACGAGGACGAGGAGGACGAGGAGGACGAGGAGGACGAGGACGAGGAGGACGAGGACGAGAACGAGGAGGAGGAGGATGCGCAAGAGGAGGAGCTGGAGGGCGAACCAACTCGAAAGCACGAGGAAATTACGAAGGATGAGAAAGCCAATCGTGATCGGGTAACCGCCTGTGAGGTCGACTTGAGCAAGGTTCGGTGGCCTGAAGGCGTGAGGGAGATCATATTAAACCGCCTTAATCGACCCGTTGACAAGGTGATGTGGCCGGACGGTCTAGAGATTTTGTCATTTCACAGCCATTCCCGGGCATTCCGAAGGGAACAATTTGAGTCCGAGAATTTGGGTATTTTCAACATGCCCCTCGACCGGGTGACCTTCCCTGCTGGTCTGCGAGAGATATTCCTCGGCATCAGATTCAACCAGCCGATCACCGGCGTCGCTTGGCCCGAGGGGCTGGAGCGACTGTCCATGCCCGGGTTCAACCAACCTATCCGCGACGTCCAGTGGCCCTCGGGGCTAAAAACGCTGGAGTTTGTAAACCCCTATCACTTCGAGCACCGGCAATCCCTAGAACCTATCCCCTGGAATAGGCAAGATGGGAGCTTCAACCAGCCCCTTGGTGAATTCCTGCCCATGAGTCTTGAGACCCTTTGGCTTTCCGACAGCTTTAACCAGCCCCTGCGCGGTGTCACCTGGCCGAGCACACTTGCCGTGTTGGGACTGGGTACAGAGATATCCCCGGAGTCCGCCAACGGAGTAGCGTGGCCCCCAAGCCTGCGAAAAGTGGTATATTCGGAGGAAATGTTGTGCATTCGAGATGCCCCTGCAGGCTGTGAAGTTGTTTCTTACAATCCATTTGGTTTCTCTGACAGCGATCAGGACGACGAGCTTAGTGAAAATCCGTGGGAGGAGGCAGATGACTATATGCACTACGCGGATCACGACTACGATAACTTCGACTACGACGAGGATGACTATGACACCTACCATAGTCCTGGGGGGGTGTTTTGCATGTAGGCGCGGCAATGGACATACGAGGATGCAAGTGGCTGTCAGCTGGTTGCGGTTGATAGCTCAGGTGGCTTTGTGCGCCGTAGCACCAAACTGCCATGAGGCGGTGGTCGTAGATGGACCACGAGTGATGGTGGTCAGGTCATTCGACGTTGAGCGTGCGTTTGTACGTGCTTCCACGTTTTCCTCGGCCGGAAGCGAAGGCTAGGAGTGAGCGGATCATGCATGTACTGATGTTGGCGTAGGCGAGGTCCATACCGTAGGAACCGGACTAGGTCAAAATAGCTTATTACTGGCTCCATTACCGGCTAGTAGTCGCCGAATGGGTGGAAGATGGTGACCGCGCAGCGGCCAGTTCACCGTCAGGAAAAGACTTTCGGCACGCACGCGCTCAAGTCAGCAGACGTGTATTGTATTCCAGGCACTCTAGTAGCGACATTCTCTTAGTACGATATCCCACAACCCGTGCCCGCGATTTCAACCGCTGGCTTGTCGGTTAAGCGGCCCGACGGGCGCTTTTGCCTGCGAAGAAGTCATTCTGAGGTCGCGGTTTGAGCATGATTTTAATCGCATTCTGAACACCTTGTAGTAACGCCTCGCTTTTGCCGTATTGTTTTCTCGTTTTTTCGAAGCCGGGGTGGGGTGCATGCGCTGTCACGTCTTCCGATGCTAGCGAACAAGTGGGATTTGAATGAAAATAGGAGTGAAAACAATGTGAAGGAGAGGGTTGTTTGAATATCGGCTGTACGATGCCTCGTACGATGGACCGTGGGCGAGCTTGGTGACACCATCCTCATGTCATTCGATGCCGTGGGTGTTTTCGGTAGGTAGGGCGTTTGACACCTCTCACCTGAAAGGTGGTGTCTGCTGGGCAATAGTTCAGGTGCGATACCTGACCAATTATTCTGGCCGGCTCGCATGATAAAATAACCCCTCTATGTGTACAATGTGTGCGCATCTCATGACTGGGCTGGTTGTCCCCAAAGCTTGGAAGTTGGGGCTTGAGACTACAGGCATACATGAGCAAGCAGTAGAGGTGTGGAGACTTCGGGTCAGTACGAAACCTGAGTGCCGTATGTTTGTTGTCTCGAACTAGTGCGAGCTTCTCCTGTGGTTTGCACCGCACCGGAAACTCGGGGGGGCCTCAGAGATGGCTGAAGCCGATTGTCACCGGCGATGGAGATCTGTGCACGGGAAGAAACCAAGACGGGCAACATTTAAGGTCAACCATTTACAGGAAAACTCAGACTCCTCGCAATCCGGCACATGAAATACGGGAGAAGCTTGTACGTGAACGAAGTAGCGCCCCCCGTAGAGGAAGTAGCGTACAAAATGAGTCTGTATTGGAGGAGATAATTAGGCATATCTGTATCGGGGACTGGGAAAGAGTGTGGATTGACTGACATGAGGGGGCGGCATACATTCTTTTCGAGAAGGCATCACGTGCAGGCCATCATTCCCGGGTCAGGTACGAGCAAGACGGGGTTCTTGCAGCAAGAGTAGGCAACTGTAAGGGTAGTCGCTGATCAGCCAAGCCCGGAGTTTGTACCCAATTTATTTAACCCGCCCCACCCCCCCCCCCTCCCCCCTCCCAATTTGCGGTTCGAAGGGAGGGAGGCTGTACAAGTAGCCGAGGTCCCGAACTTTTTTCTGTTGTGTTTCTATTAACTTCAACCGGAGGAGTCGAATAGGTCGGTACCGTTCGGAGGCTTGGCCATCAGAGACAACTGTAGGCCGTACAGGTAGTGAACTCGGCGGGTACCATAGTAGGGAGAGCGAGACGGTAAAATGTGCACGCGAAATATCCGAGAGATTGCAGGAGGCTGCGATACATGCATCAGACAGAGGGGAACCTTTTCTCTCCGATAATTCCCAACAGAAAAAAATGAGGACTCCGTTTGAAAAATAAACAAAAACCTGCAAGCTGGACAACACCGAGGGCACCGTGGTGGTCTCGCGCGCGAGGGCATGCAGGCGGGGGTGCGCAAGGGTTGCTCAACAAGATGTTAATTTGTTGTAGACTCTGTGCCAGGAGGACGTGGGAGAAGAAAAAGTGTGCGCCGGCCTGACACTCGGTTTTCGCATTCACCGTCGATCGACTAATGGAGCCGAAGCCACCTGTGCTCAGAGCGCGGATGTACCCCAACCTGTTTCACGAGAACATCGCCTGATAAATACGGGGAATCGCGGGCGCCAGGGTGTTCGACGTTCAGTTTTCCACAGAATTGCGGCTTTAACTTGGTCGCTCCTCAGGTATCCACGCTCTTCTTACGTATTGTATTCACGGCGCGAATGCACGGTTCGGAACGTGGAGGGCATTTACGTACCGGCAGCGTGCTGCCACAAATAATGCCCGTCATACGAACAATATAAGGGTAGCATGGCCGCGCGCATCCAAGTAAACATCTCCAGACGGTGGGTCAGCCGGTATGAGGTGCACACCGAGCGGAACCAGCTGGAGCCTGTCTTCTGACGCGTTAGACGTTTACCTATGCAGGTCTCCCGTAATTATGTCTTTTTCAAAAACCCACCAAATTTTGACGTCATCACAACACGCCACAGAGCAGCCGCCCAACCCCATGTACCCAGCGCGCGCCAGCCACAGCGAGCACAAAGCGTAGCCGCGCGACTGCTGGGTCGCAAACGAGACCGGCCGTTGCTGAAGTGGGCCGCCTGGTACTTTCTACCTTATCATCTATTCGAGACGTCGAAAGTACCTACACCATTGACGACATTGGTGCCAATAGCACCAGCTCAAAGAAAAGTCAGTCGAGTTGCCCGAAGAAACTTCTATGGAGTCATAATTCCGGTGAGATATTGAGGTCCTCATTTGAGGAGGTCAGAACATAAGGCACAACCCCTAAAGGGCAGTGCTCGACCGCTAGACCATGAGTCTACCATGTGTCTTTGACTGGTCGAAGTTCACAGCCTGAGGAGACATCTTTAATGACTAATACGACATCAGAAAACACAATGTTTCGCAGACTTGGGGGTCACTCAAACCCTTTGATGGCTGCCGTGGTTACCCATTTGCCGAGCCCCGACACGGCAAGCCCCCTCGGCCGGGAAACACGGCGAAAGGTCCGGTAGAAGTCAACTCAAAGACAAAGAGTCTCAATACTCTCGGGTAGGAACGTGCGCAGCGGCTGGCTGAAGCCCACGTTTGGAACATACCAGGGCAGGTGTACCCGGGACTGTCGACGCTCGACCTCGTACAGGCCACTAAATCATGCATTTTGAGCCCCGGGGGCTACTGGACGGCATAGATAGGTTGGTTGAAACCGGAGATGGACAATCACTCCAGCCCCTCGGACCAAGTGGCGCCGTCAATGGGCTGGTTGAACTCGTCGGCCAGGAACAATTCCCGCAGACCAGCGGAAACTTCACGCCGTCGAAGAGCCTTTTGCGAATCCCACCCCCTGCCCCCAATGATAGGGGAGATAATCCTGATGGCTCGGATGGGGGATTGAAATCCCGACACCTCTTTACACTCGGGCCAAGTCACAGGGTCCACAGGTCGATTGAAGCTGCAGAGGTACATCTCGTCCAAGCCCTGAAATCACCGCACCATTTCCATGTCGATGCGACAAGCGATCAGCGGACCACGCTCGACTTTGCGTTCGTCGTTGTTTTCCTCCTCCTGCTTCCACTCTTCCTGCACTTCCCGCCCGCGTTCATATACGTACCCTTTTCAGGGTTATCGAAACTCCAGTTTACCCTCAGCACCAGCCAAGGCACCAGTATTTTGGAGTACCCCCCTCCCCTCCGCGTGAAGAACGACCAGCAAAAACATTGTCAAGAGCGTGGACGATGCTTGATCGGTTACCTTCAAACTCGGCCACGGGAAAATTTCGCGACACGATTGGCTAAGGATAACGCACGATTCCCTCCAAGCTCCAATTGTCTTCCAGGAAGCCAGAAATCGCCGCCGATAAAACGCCCACAAAGCTCGTGGATGTTTGTGCTGCTCGCCCGAGTCCTTAATCGTTTCCGTTAACGCTAGAACACGGTGTGTTGCTTGCTATGCCTCAGTATCAACCTGGGTGTTGCCCAAACCGAGAGCGACAGCCAAGCGCGTGGGGAAACAAGTGCTCTGGTCAGTCGTTCAGATGAAGGCGAATTGCGCGGGGCAGGGAAGCATTGTGGAAATTTTGTACTACAGGACGAAACGCAATGGACAACATCGACACGGGCGCGATCGGCATCACTTCTCTCGTATAATGTACGCAACTTGGCAGACAAGTATAAAATACTACTGGGTACTAGAAATACAAGGGAGCTCATCGGCGATGACGAGGCGCGTGAGCGCGAAGCGGTAACCTTTGCGCCTTCCTCGAAGTAAAATAATGCCCTCCAATAAATGTGAACTATACACCGCTCTGGGTACCCATTCAACCACTGTTCTCCTTGTGAATTCCCTTGTATGTGTCCGTCGATGTGTATACGCCTCGTTTAGGACAGAAGCGTCAACCAATTCCAACGTAGACACGGCACACATACCAGTCCCGATTGATTCTGCGAACGCCAATTAACATAGGAGCACCTTGTCGTCGTGGTTTCCTTGAGAGGCGGTAGTGTTTGTGTGCTGGGACAGGTGTAATAGCGTGTGGTCTTACATGGCAGGGCTAGACAGCTCTTGTCTGTACAAATCTGCCGATTCCTGGCCACGTGACACCGTAGCAAGAAACATTATCCCCGCTGCGCCCCCGTCACCACGTGCGCCGCTCAGGGCAAGCCAACGTCCAGCGTCCTACGACTATCACTTGTACATGCCTGGAAGAGAACGCCCAGTGTGTATTCGGCATGCCTGGTTGACATGAATTGTTTAAGCTGTCCCCAAGGCCAAGTCTGGCCGGTTCATGTCAGGATTTCGTTCGAGGAAGATAACGAAGCAAACATAGAGCAGCAACAACCCTGGGGTTCTATTGGGTCTGTCCGGAGACGTTAGAAGAGCTGCGCGCTGAAGCGTGCGGAGCACAAAGCCGGTGTAGTACCGCGATAGTCGGTTCTGTCTCAAACGCTGACATTGAGTCGCGTCGTGGCTTGATCACGTCCCGGCGAGTAGCGTGGGGACCGGACCCGGTAAAAAACCTCATCGGGTCCCGTGATGACTAGATCCCGCACAAACAATCTCGGTGGTGGCTGATACCCGCCACGGACATTACCACGGTGGCTAGACGTCATAGAAACGATGCTATGATGATGTTCCGGGGGAGCTGGTTCCCGCCGGATATGATCCCGGGATCTCACTGCGTCCAGAGGAATGCTCTTGAAAATATCATTCATTTTGAAGCCATCTATCCAACCATTCATTCAGACGTACGAAATCTGTATGTGCATCAGGGAACATATGTTTCGTCCACTGCCGTGTATCGCGCTCAGCGAAGACGGCACGAAAGGCAGTCCCAACGGGGTCTGTGCACGCACGCAAACTGACGAAACCTGCTCGTGCTTTTTCCGTTTTTTTTTTTTTGTCGATGAGGGTTATCTGGTCAACGCGGGGCGGTAACGTGATTTTCACAGGCGTGTCTGGGCCATGGTTTTCAAACGTCCGGAACGCTATATCTGGTGTATAATAGGAGCCGGTTCCAACGACCAGCGAAACCATTTTGTGTTCACCACTTTGCGCCATGGTTTATGAGAGTCGCGAAACACTATCCAGCATGGATATTCCTCATAACAATGTGAGGAGCCCAACATGGCGCTGGCCGTTTTCGTGGTTGGTTGTTTTCATTCTTGAAGCGCAAATATACGAATTTTAGGGATTGTCAGCCAACATTGACCTTCACAGATGCACGGAAAAGGAAAAAAAAAAGAAGAGAAAATGTAAGTCCGGACGTTTAACGTACGGCCATGATGACCAACCATGCCCAAGTTTGTTTACAAACTCCCAACATCCATGGCGTCAACATGGGTTTGGTGCAACAGAAACAAATTCCATACATTGTGTAGGAAATGAGCAACTGTGGTCGGAATGAGGCCCACAATGAACCGAAAACCGGCCTTAAGTAGGCCTAATTTCCTGTTGAAGGGTTCGTATTCATTTTTAACTCTTTTAAGACCGCAGTCGCGTATTTCGGGACAAACCAGTCAAACTCTAAGTAGTTCGTCTCTAAAACCGAACTGCGGTCCTGAAAGGGATAAGAACATTTGGTGTCAATCAAAACCAGTATAAAATGCGCTGGTGCCGTCACATCGCGGGTCAAACAATCAATGTCGTACGATCGTCACCACGACGGTGTATGCAGGTGCCCTGGTTTGTCATTTGCGTCTTAAATCCTGATACAGTAGTTCTTCGTTTTTGTTTCCCTGCCTGCTCAAGTAATCTAAATGTTGAAACAATCGCAGTTGCCATTATCTCGCGAAGTACAGCTCCGATGTACACATGTTGTGTACTGATGCGTCCCCCTTGTTGACGCGTTGATGTGGAACTGTCTGGTGACGGGCGTCGGGTAATCCAGCGTATTCAATGTTTCAAGGTCCCGAAGTGAAAGGTCATGCATCTTCCTGGAACTAGCTCGCAACGCGCTTTGTTTTCTGGACGAAATAGATTTACCGAGCGAGGGCGACCACAAATTCTAGGCCGATATGCGCCGTGTCCTTGAGATAAGCTGCTAGTGATGCAGTCAAGCCCGCCATACTGTTGTAGGAACGGAGAGGCTCTGTTGTAAATATCGTAGCGGTGGCACCTGGTAACTCTGCTCGCCGTGTGTTGGGTATTTACAACGGAACTCGCCAACAAAGGATACACCCATTCCGTTGCGAGTCAACCAGAGCCCCGGTCATCCCCCACTTATTCGCGGTAGACCTCGAATTCGCCGTTTTTTGGTGACGACACACGTCCACGCGAACGATTGGCCGATGCATTCATCGTGCCCGTGCACGGTCCAGCCCACATTCTAGTTTCTCTCGAACTCGATGTGGAGGTCTTTCTCCTTAACCTCAAACGGGAAGTGGTCGGCTCCGGCAATCACCCAGAAGCTCCGCCGCTACTTCCCGGACTACATCAAGCGTACAAACGTCGCCGCCGCCCTCTGGTGACGCACTGAAAAAAATCATACCCCGAGGAAACTCGATGGATCCTTCGGGTAGCCGTGCCCTCGTCATCGCCCAACGTCCCTCGGTATAATGGCTTCCTGTGACTTCGTCCAAGTCTAAGCGACCCATCATGACCGGGTGCGCTGTAATCAGCGCTGGTGTCGGCAACGGTGCCACGAGGGCCTCGAAATCGACGCCGTAAAATGTAATTGTTGATCGGGACCTGTCATTGGACCATGCTGGGTCGCGAGTGCGCGCAGGGCAAGGTTTGTGGCGATCCCATCTCGTGCCGCTTTGCAGTTGGCCCGTAGGCACGCTTGGATATCTGCGGCGTGGGGGGGGAGCCTCCGTGGACGTCGGGTCGAACGTTGTGTTGCACTCACTAACCTTCACCGTTCTTTCGGACTGCTGGTGCGCCCTGATAACCTCTGCAACATCTTGTCGGCGGTTGAGAACAACGAGCAACTTCACGTCCTTACAAAGCCACTGTCCGTACAGCCCACGAAAGAAATGGCCAATGACGCCGCCAGACCCCCCTCTAGCGCGCACTGCTACTTACCGCCACCATATATCTCCACGGGCACGCCCATTGAGTGCGCGGTGGGCTCGTAAAAGATGTCGTCCGCGATAGCGTCCGGGAAGACATCGCGCACGAACTGGGTCGGCCCTGCCGACTTGTTGGCATGCCTGGACCCTGCAACGTGAACCGAACGACAGGGTTTGCGGTGGTAACGGGAGGTACTACTAGTGCATCGGTGGTGTGGCTTGAGCTATATAGTCAGGTGCACTGAAACTGAAGGACGCTAGTATCGGAAATAAAACCGATCCAACGAAGTTGTAACCGCGGAATCTACCAAAACCTCCGCCGACCACTCCCTGAGAGTTTTGTTTCTATACTATTTTGCATCCCCCCCCCACCCAGCTCCCAGCGCTTTCACTCTGCGGAACAGTTGGTCGTTCGACGAAGCCCACGCTTGAGGTCAACTGCCGTAAATGTATAATAGTATGGGACTGCATAAATGATCGGTTTCTTCCTCATCTCCACCTGCGCTGGCCATCACATACGGCAAAAAAGGCGCCTACTTCACTCGCCATATCCTCCAGCACCTCTTGCGCAATATTCTCGCATGATTCAGGCGAGTTGCACAACAACGTGAACATTTCCTCCTCGTGATGGGCGTAGGGTCGTGCAGCCAGTCCCGCGCTTCTCGCGCTTGGTATATGCAGAGTCAACGGGGCACCTATCTCGCTTCTAAACCCGGTCAACCGCTCATCATTCGACGTCCAAGGCGGCGTGCGTAGCCGACTGCTGGACAGGGCGGGGGGCGACTTCCGCGGTGTCGCTGGACTTGGCGGAGTGTGGTTTCCGTGCACTGGAACCACTGCCTCCAGGCTGACGACGTCGTGTAAATATTCACCCTATTGGATGCATAGGTTCTGTTTACTCTCGCAGTAATGCCGCTCGACTCTATGACAGTAAGACACACACACTTTATCGTGGGGGGCACTAGCGGCATGCATGCTATCAATAGTGCATGCCGTGGCCAAAACGTATGTACTCAACGGTAGTCCCGGACATGTTGTGCGTCTAGTAGTCGCTTACCTCACCTCAGGTTTTTCTGGTGGTACAGCATCACACACGGCCTCATGTGTCTTTTTCGCGGAATACCGCGTATTAATAGATCTATTTATTATTAATAATAACAGTTGAAGAGCATGGTTACTGTGGTAAGTAACAAGTTCACGTCTGGGTTATAGAATTCTAACAGAACTCACGTGTTGCCGCCCCACATTACCATACACTCGACGAACAGTAGGATATCATGCTCGCACACTTTGTGGAGGCAGTACGGCAGCTTCTGGTGCCGTATCACGAACGAACATGGCGCTTCGACACGTATTGTGTCGCGCGCTTCAGGGGCAATCAGTTCAATGGAATATTGTTGTAAAACTGCTACCTATGCTGTTGTTGCTCCTGATGCGGGTACACATATATTCTGTCTACTTGTTGTGGGGGGTATGCGACCGGTGGACTTCGTATCTTGACACCCCGTGATATCTTGCTCGTACACATCACACCACCAACTGCACGACACATGATGGTACTCGTATTAATAGATGTGGCCGACAGCCAATGTACCCAATGTACACAAACGAGGTGTACGCAGCAGTGCAACCAATTTTGATTATGCTCGAGTCATGCGTGTGTACATCTGCTTGGAATCGTCACAAATACTTTGCGCTGGATAAGAAACACACTTGGCGTTACGCCATGCTCATCGTTGGCGGGACAGAGGGACATCGTGGTGACCAAAACGGCGGGATTGCCGAGCAAAGTATGTCTCTTTGGTGTGTTCGTCTATTAATAGCGGTATGCACACGCAAAGTTCCCGAAGTATAACGTCTCCCAGCACGCCTACTTACTTGCGCAAAACCCAATCATCGCATCACTCATCAATAGCTATGCCTCGCTATACGACACAATCTCTACAATGTTGCGGTCCTGTTCACCCTCCCCTTGCGACGTGAGAAATGGGCTTACCTCCTAGGGATAGGGATAGGGACAACTTTTGTCAACTAAACGATTTTGAGGCGTTTCAGTCGATTTTCGTCCGCCTCGATGCCGGTCGAGCAACGTTTGCACAGCGATATATAGGCGGTGTGTATGGTGTGACGGCAAAGGACAACCACAGGAACTATACTGCTACTACTACTGCTGTGCTCTCAAGTGGTTGCAGGGGACACCCTGCTACTCTGACGCAGCTTTTGGGTCCACTATATACGTCAATGAAATTGCTGACGAGCTTGTCGATCATTAATACCAACCGCACAGCTCGAAAAACAGCAGAGACATCGGTGAGTGGTGATGGCGCAGGCAAACGGTGGCGACAGCAGGCACATGCGTACTGCTGTCCTCTCGATTGGCTGTGAGAATTGCACTGCTGCTCAGAACAACAGCAGATGAGTACAGCAGTTTTTTTTTCCGGTGGCGGTTGTTGATCGTTGTGGTCGGTGTCGTTTGGAGTCGGGATGCCATTTATGCTGTACATGCGCCCGCGCCCCCCCCAGCTCTGCCTACTATCCGTCCTCGGTGCTGCATCGTAGGCTCCGATACATCCAACTAGTCATAAAGTATACCCCGGATGTGCCACCGTACGCGCATGGTTTTGCCTGCTGCTGGTGTGCTGCTGGGTGTCTGCTGCTGCTGGCGGATGAGTAGTTTTGTCTGGTGGCAGTTGATCGTTGATCGTTGTGGTAGGCGTGGTCGGGAGTCAGGATACATGGATACATGGATACATACATACGCCCGCACCCCAAGCTCTTCCTACTTATCCTCGATGATGCATCGTAGGCTCCGACACTTGCAACTACAGGTACAGTAGTAGCCAAGAGTACACCTCGGGTGTGTCACCTCACGCAGTTTTGCCTGGTGGCAGTTATTATAGTTGGTTCTTGATCGGTGGGTGTGTTCGGGAGTCGGGTTACATACATGCCCCCGCACACCAAGCTCTGCCTATAGTATCGATATTGCGATATACCCTGGCACAGTGGCTGAGAAGCTGTGTCGTCGACTTGTCGAGGCAATGACACGTCTGATAGTGTAGCCTGGAAGAAGAGAGTCCTTCCACAGTGTGAAGAAGATGTAGAGATATTGTAACACTGGCGCTTAGATGGCCAACACGCACAGATATAAATCACAGAGTATGCAGGAGCCGAGACGATGGCTGCTTCCTAGAGATGACCAGGACAGCTACGACCCACACGAGAGAGACACGAGAGAGTAATCTACTTATCCACACGAGAGAGTGATCTACTTATCCACACGAGAGAGTGGTCTACTCGGCTAGCAAGCAGAGTATTCTACGGAAGTAATTCCTCGGCATATACATACGTTACATTCGAACAGACACATTGAGATCTACAATATTATACAAGAGCAGTGCTACTGAACATTGACTCATACTGGCTATGTGCTAACATTTTCATAACACTCCCCCTCAATGAAAGTTGCTCTGAATTGTACCGAATTATTGATGATTACATCAAGCAAGTATTCGTTACATGTGCAAGTTCAATCGTTTCATGTTTTATACGTACTACAATACATCCATGCGTTTGCAAAAGAAGTACCTGCTATTGTTTCTCTGACAAATCAAATTACCAGAACTTTCAATCCTACATGGCTTGTTCAACCAGTGATAGTGTGAGACCGAATGCCGACTACTGAAAAAGTAAGCTGATTCACACAAACAGAACAGAGTAAAAAAAAACACACACACACAAACATCTAACACAATTATTTGAACTTGTTGTTGATGAAGGCGTTCACTTGGAAGTTGTCGATGATGCCTAGTAGATGTTTGAAGCGGTGCTTGTTAAGGTGCTTTGCACCGATGTCAGCAGGGTTGCTCTCGGTCGGGATGTAGTGGATGGAGATCTTTCCGACACCCGTTCTCGGATATAGAAGAAGCGTAGGGCGATGTGCTTCGTCCTTGAACTGAAGGAGCGATTTCCCAGCGCGTGTAGCGTTGCCGTGTTGTCGCAGTAGAGCGACACTTGCGCAAAATCCTTTCCGAACCCAAGCTAAGTCAGCATATTCGAACAAAATACTGCGTCCTTCATAGCTAGAGCCGAAGCAACTAGCTCCGCCTCTGTGGTCAACATGGCAGTCAGACCTCGTAGTCCCGACTTGAAGCTCACCGGTGTGTTTCCTAGCATCATCAGGTAACAAGAGGTGGACTTTCCGTTGTCAGGGATGTTGGCCCAGTTGGAGTCCGAAAAGGCTGTAAGCTTGAAGCCTCCCTTCTTGTACGTGATGTTGAAATCGGTGGTGCCGGTCAGATAACGAAGAGTATGCTTTGCTGCCACCAAGTGCGTCTTGCTGGGTTTCGCCATTGGGCGAGCCAGCTGGCCCGTAGCATACATTATGTCACAACGAAGCCCTTGAGCAATGTACATCAGGCACCCCACGATGCCCTGATAACGTCTCGTTTCTTCTTCGTTCAGTAGTGTATCCTCCGGCTGATTGTTGGAAATCTCCGGACCATAACCAGGCGTGCTGGTTGGTTCACAGTCCGATATTCCGAACCTTTCGAGGATAGACTTACTGTAGGCTTCTTGGGAAATGGTCAATGTCCCGTTCTCACGGTTCCTTTTCTTTTCCATTCCCGATTTCAACAAGGACGGGGTCAATGGTGTGGAACCAATTCCCGGGGCTTTGGGCTAGCCCGTCGAGGCTCTTCTCTAGCTGGACGATCTTGGCATTAGGGATGTTCGTAGTCGACCTGGTGACAGCACGTGTCGACATGGAACCTCGTCCACCACGGGAACCACGCCCACCTGCCGAGCCGCTAGACGTGATGCCTCCCTGCGCAGACCTGCCACGGGAAGAGTCACCGCGCGCACTTCGACTACCACGAGACGAACCACGCCCACGTACAGAACCATCTTGCGTTGTAGCGCCAGACGGAGCAGGACCAGAAGGCGATGAACCAAGCGGCGTCGCAGGACTTGGACTCGGTGACGTACCAGAAGGAGACGCACCTCCGTCCAGCTCAGGGGGGCTTACTCCTCCAGGCGATGCCGGGTTATTTTCCTCAGGTGTACCACCAGAAATTCCAGGCCCACCGTCAGCAGGAGGAGATCCAGCAGGACTCAGCCCAAGGTCACGAGTAGTTGTTTCACGAATTTGCTCGAGGAGTTCAGTCACAGGCGGATCCCCAACGGCATGACCAGGAGAGAGCGAATCAACTGAATGATTGAAAGTATGGTTTCGCACGTCTCTCACCATGTCGTCGTGTTCGTCGTACGTGAACTCCCCGTCGACGGAACCACCCTCATCCGACGAAGGCACTACAGAAGGAGTCTCAAAAAATATAATATTTCGACTCTCCCGTATACGTCTCGTCTCAGAGTTGTAGACCCGGTACGACTTACTGTCCATGCTGTATCCGACAAGCCGTCCTTCCCAAGCACGATGTTCCATCTTCTTGGTGTAGGTCTCGATGTGCACGAACGCCCTAGACCCAATCACCCGAAGGTGCCCAAGGTAGGCATCTTATCCGTAGAGTGCCTTGTACGGCGTCCCGGTTTGCAGGGCTGCGTGAGGAGTCCGGTTGCTTAGATAAACAGCTGTCTGCATTAGCTCCCCCCAAGGAAGTTCGGTAGAGTCGAGTCAGCGAGCAGGCAGCGTACGATGTTCACGATCGTTCGGCCCGCACGCTCATTTGCACCGATCTGCTGAGGAGTGTTCGGAGAGGCGAACTCCAGCTTGATGCCGACGTCTTGACAGTACTGACGGAATTCCGCTCTCGTTAGTTCCGTACCTTGATCCCCGCGGAGGCAGTGGATGCGCTCGCCAGTAGGAATCACAGTCCCTTTGTTGAACACCGCAAGGGAGTCCACGGAACAGGTCTTGTCCTTCATGAGAACGATCTCCTTCCACTTGGTCTGCTGGTCAACGAACTTGGTGGCGTACGTGAAACCTTCCATCGCTGAAGGCGTAAAGGGGTCAAGGGTGTTTACTGAAACATGCTCGAAAGGGCGCAAAACGCCATATGAAGCTTGCTTAGGATGAGGTTGTTGTGCGCTCTTACCGAGCGGGCAGGCACCACAATCCTTAACGTCACCGGTGTAATCGACGCCGTTGTCGGGCGCCTTCTTCAGGACGTCCAAGCTCTTGCTGTTAATAGGCCCCATGCGTCGGTGCCAGAGATCGGCGAACTCCGCTTTTAAGGCAAGCCTATCAGGGTTGCCCCCGAGGACCATCTGGCCCCAGCGCCACCCCCAGGCTTCACCTCGATGGAGCACATGGTCTTTCCTGTTGTGTCGTCCACCCCGAGGGTCTGCATCGGGATAACCACGCCCCCCGACTCCAACCTGGGGTTGGTCGGATGAAACAATGTTGCCACCCCCCTTCAACATCGCTTCGGTCACGGAGAAACGGTTGGTGCCCAGCCCCGGTACCATAACGACGCGAAAGGAGACTTGCCGGTCATTCCCATTGTCGTCTGTGACGGCGCCGACGATCGTCCCCGAAGTAGCGCCTTTCAGGAGATGCTGGCCGGAGGCGACTATCGCGAGTGGGACCCGAACGTCTTCGATATCGCGCATGTGGGCCCGCACGCCTGGTGTAAGCCAAGAGTCTAGGCAATCGTCGGTCGCTCCACTGTCCACCACCATACGGAGGAATGTTCCGTCGGAGCGGAAAGGAGCTGACGGTAACCCTGCGGGACTCGCCATGAACGCACCAAAGAACCCTGAAGGTATGTGATGGTCCTGCGTAGGTGACTCCGGTTTGGCAGCAGACGCCGCCGGGAGTTGCTGGGGAACGGCAGGCGACGAGGCGGCCTCTGCCAAGGAAGCACCGAGGGCGATAAAGGAGAATCCAAACGTACTCGGCTGGGACTGGGCCGATTTTGCCCCAGTTGGAGACGAGTTCGTCATGTGCGCGCCCCCGATGTTGGCGAAGTTGCCTGCTGACTGCAGCAGTGCCAGGTTCGCAGCCAAACCTTGGAGCTCGTTCTTCTTGTGCTCTCGTAGCTCCTGTTGTTTATGACACTCAGCATCGCTGTGCATCTTGGTTTTGTGGTAGGGGCACCACTTCGGCTGGTTACTGCCCCCACCACCACTGCTTCGCTTGGGCTTCCTCCCCTTTGGCTTCCCTTGCTTTGATGGTGACTTCTTGGCTGGTTGGGGGCAGTCGCGCTGGAAGTGCCCGTATGCCTTACACCGGTGGCACTGGTCGGTGTGGGGACGTAACCGCCATAGCGGCCCCCCGGGCGGAGACCACGGGCCCCGACGCGCTGCGCGACTGCTGGTCTACATAATAGCGGTTCGCCGTCTCCTGGAGGCGGTCCACAGAAGTAAACTCATCCCGGTAGTGCATTTCCAGGATGAATTTGAACTCTGGGGCCTTGGTCAGGCCCGACAACATTATGTCTAGGTATACCGCGTCAGAAACTTCCTCCCCCAGCACCTTGAGGCGAAGTTTGAGATCCCAACCCTTCGTGAAGAAGTCTATTGGATCACCGCCAGCAAGGTGTCTCAAGTTGAAAAGCTCGGTGTGACACGCACGCCGAGCTTCCTGAGGTGGAGCGTCGAAACGCTCGTTTAGGGCTTTCCAAGCCGCTGCCCCATCCCCCATAGCACAGGCCTCCGTCCCTTCGTGAGTACGAACGGTTACCTGTGCTGACCCGGAGGTCACGAAGAAGAGGAGGGAGTATAAGCGACCGTTATCCTTGTCCCACGTGGCCACAGTGCCCTCGTTCGGTGCGGTTGCCGATGGGCACTCCTTCCCGTCGAGGACGGGAAGAAGCTCTGGCGCGTGGAGAATGATTGCTTGTCGAAGCTTGGTTTTCCATTCGCGAAAACCTGAATGTCCCGAGCATTTCCCAATGGAGTCCAGCATGCGGTGGAGCCCGCAGCCCGATTGTTCCGCCAATGCTGAAGCCAGGGTAACACAAAGCTCCGCAGCTTACAACCCACGTAAGGTGGAAGCAATCCTGCGTTCGTCCGGAATACTGCGCTCCTTCCGAGCACAGTTATAGCCTACCGCAGATGGCTAGGCTGCGGTGTTGCGGCGACGGAGGTGCCACCTCCGGCCTCGTCCTGCAGGCACACGGGTCAGATGTACTGCTCAGACTTGCTACGCGTCTTTCAGCGTAGACTTGTGGCAGCTGCACGGATGCAAACAGGCCTGGTCAGACCCTCAGCCTACACACGTACCGATCAAAACAACCAGCACGCGGAAGATTTCTTGGACAGACCTACCTCGCGTATACTACGCGCAGGTAAATTCACGTGAGTCGATCACGTGTGCGTAGCTGTAGCAGCGGAACGGCTACCAGCTGTCAGTCATATCCTCAACCCACACACGCTACCAAGCCGGCAACTCGGTACGTGGAAGATGTCTTGGACAGACTACGCCCGGCGAAAATACCACGCGCAGGCGATTTCGGTAGTCAATTGAATACACACAGGGCACCGAGGAGGCACTCCGCGCGTACAGAACTAACAACCCACAGAACCCTATTCGCCAACCGAAGTCAACGCCTAGAAATTATGCTCCCGAATGCTTTGCACAAACAATTGCGTACCGAAAGTGCAGCGGAGAGCCTCCCCGCGGAAAATATCCTCCGCAAGACGTGTGTGCTCCACAGCACTCGACGACAGCAGAAGTCGCAGTCGCCGCAGGCCTTCATTCAGACAGACTGTCGGGGCTCCAAACTTATTAGGGATATTGTGATATACCCTGGCACAGTGGCTGAGAGGCTGTGTCGTCGACGTTAGTCGAGGTGATAACACGTCTGAGAGTGTAGCCTGGAAGAAGAGAGTCCTTCCACAGTGTGAAGAAGATGTAGAGATATTGTAACACTGGCGTTTAGATGGCCAACACACACGGACATAAATCACAGAGTATGCAGGAGCCGAGACGATGGCTGCTTCCTAGAGATGACCAGGACAGCTTCGATCCACACGAGAGAGACACGAGAGAGTGATCTACTTATCCATACGAGAGAGACACGAGAGAGTGATCTACTTATCTATACGAGAGAGACACGAGAGAGTGATCTGCTTATCCACACGTGAGAGTGATCTACTCGGCTAGCAAGCAGAATATTCTACGGAAGTAATTCCTCGGCATATACATACGTTACATTCGAAGAGACACGTGTGAGATCTACGATATTATACAAGAGCAGTGTTACTGAACATTGACTCTCGTACTGGCTATGTGCTAACATTTCTATAACAGCCTTTTATCTATCCTCGACGATGCGTCGTAGGCTCCACCACTTGCAACTAGAGGTACAGTAGCCAGGAGTACACGTCGGATGTGCACCTAACGCGCTGGTTTGGCCTGTTACTATGTTGCTGTGCAACAACAGCAGGTGGCGGTTGTTATTGTTGGTCGTCGTGGTGGGTGTGGTCGGGGGTCGGGATACATACATGCGCCCGCACCCCAAACTCGACACCTATCCGTCCTCCGTGATGCATCGCAGGCCCCGATACAAGCCATTGAGGGCCACTCCAAACGAAAAAAAAACAATCACGATTCCTGAGATTTTTGTCGTGAATCGTGATTTTTTTGTCGTGAATCACGACAAAAAAATCACGATTCATGACGCCAATTTTTCAGCTTTTCCCTAAAAAAACAGAATCACGATTCGCGACATTTGTCGTGTCTCAAAATACGCCTGATCAAGGCACTACGCAACCCACGCGCACCAACGCTGTCCGACCGTCGATATAGGGGCATGGCAGACTCTGCTTGGTACGTCGCTTGTGGACAACGGGCGGCTACCCAAAGACACCGCTGGGCGCGGGCTAACGAGGAGGTTGTGGCCTCGAAAATTTCGAGGAGGAGGAGCCACTGCTGGAAGACAAACGCGAAAATGACCTGAGGATGTCACAGGCCAGGCCGGGCAGACGGCCTGCGAGATGCAATCTCGCGAACCGAGCTTGGCCAACGGTCGGTGAAATCGGAATCTCGCAGGCTGGGTCAGGCTTCGGCCCGTGATTCGAATATATCACGGGCTGGGCGGACGGCCCAGCCCGGCGTGGCCGTGCCCCACTCTCGAGAGTTGGCTCCACCCCCAACAACCGTTGGGTTTGAAATGTCAGAATTTTTGCTATTTGAAAATATCACGAAACACGACGTTTTTCGGCTTTTTCGTTAGAACGGAAATGTCACGGATCGTGATCTTTTGGCATGCCAAAAAGCCACGAATCATTATTTTTTTTCGGTTCGTTAGGAGCGGCCCTGAGTATACTACTGCGGATGTGCCACCTCACGCGCATGGTTTTGCCTGCTGCTGCTGGGCGGCATGGCCGCAGCGATGTACAACAGCCTGCTTGTTGTACTCGTAGCACTCTCAATAATACGATAGTTGTGCTCAGCAGCAGTTGTAACGGCACTGTTGGCTAATCACGGCCATTTTGCAAGTCATGAAGTAAGTCATAGCTCTGCTTTGATTGGTGCAAGCTCGAAAAAAACTATTAATAGTATGTTTTTACATTGTTTTTGGCTTGTAGGGTGTGTCTAAACAGAATCGAAAAGCTCAATCGAAAATCGAATTCATTTCGATTTCGATAAAAAATTGCCGAGTTGTCCAAACAGAATCGGCAAGTGACAATAGAAATCCAGGCGAAAAGCAACGGAGAGCACAACCTACTAGGCCGTTCGCATCTGTGCGCACATGCCGGCAATCTTGCGCTCGGTAACACAGATCCACCACACAAGCAGGCAAACGCGACGGCACTTCGATTCCGGGAGGTCGTTGGGCCTCCCATGGAGGTGGTGGCGCGTCCAACATTGACACCCCGAGATCAAACTTGAAATTGTACCGAGAACGAACGTCCGACCTCGTTCTCGAGGGTATCATCCTGAATTTTCCTCAAACAATGTTCTCTCTGGCTCGAACGCCGGGAAACAAAGGCCCGAGAACGTCTGGGCTGGTGTTGTGGTTCGCCTGCTGGCTGCTTACGGGGGGTCTGTGCGGCTGTGTTGCCATGATAGCTGTGGGTTGGATGCTGTGTACGGCGCTCCTGATGTGATATTTTGACGTGGCTGCGCTGACCACCAGTAGGACGAGCTGAATTATTGCTGTTCGTGCTTTCGATTTCCTTTTGGATTTCCGGCCGTCGACGTTTTGATATTGGCATTGGGTTGTAAATCGTTCATTTCTCGGAACCTGAAAAACGAAGGGGAACATGTTTTGACCAGGGACCAATCAGCGCCTTGTTTATTATCAATTCGATTTTCGATTTTCGATTTCGATTCTGTTTACACACCTTAACGCTTTTAGTACCGCAGTCCCGTTTTGGGGACAAATCACTTGGAATTAGACTGGTTTGTCCCCAAATCGGGACTGCGGTACTAAAGGGGTTAAGTCATAATTTTGTACCTATCCCTTGGCCCAGTGCCGATCCCCTCTCATTCATGTCATAATTTTCTGCCTGATTGGAACACGTCCATCGGTCAGAAAGAAAAAAAAAACGAACAGCAGAGCTTCTCTCATACCCTTGTACGACGCCCGCCCGTCTCGCGACCACCTCACCATCGATTGGGTCCGGTAAAGTTTTCCTCCCTCTCTGACACAGTGAGCGTCGTCGCCCGCCTCGCGTGAAGCCCGGTGCTCACCGTGGCCCTTCTTAGCCACTTCGACAAAGTTGGTGCTCAAACTGCATTGAAGTCTCTTTGAAGTTTAGTTTGGTCGCAAAAAAAAGCACCGCTTGAATGTTATTTCGAATATCAAAACGACCCTTATATTTCGTACATGGTGCAAGCGGAGCCTCGCAAGGAGGCCAGACAGAGCCCATTGAATATTCGTGCTTCCTGCGTGTCTCGAGACACACGCGACGCCTAGCCATGCAAACGGTGACGGCGCTCCTTGCAACACCCCCTCTACCTGCGGCTAGCACCCGCTGACACCCGCGGCGGCGCCGGGCTCGCCCGCGGTACTGTGTTATGACTACACGCACGCACACGAAACGAAATAAAATGGCTTCACATTATATATAAGCAACGCTTGACTCGTACCTGGTGCGTTCGTTTGAACACGAGTACACAGCACGAGAAGGCGCTTCTATTGACGAACGCAGTGTTTGTTCGAAAATATAAGCTGTACCGGGACATTGTTTGTTTGCCATCAAACGGTATACCTTGACAGAAAATTTCATATAACTTGGGTTTGGTATGCCCTGATCAATTCGTTTTACTTTTCGTACCGTAAACTGTCAAAAATACGATGGTGTACCGTTTTTTAGCAATTTCGCAAGCAAGACGGACGGACATGGATGTTTCGCCAAAAAAAAAAAACGGTATACGTTGACAGAAACTGTCATCTAACTTGGGTTTGGTGTACCCTGATGGCCTGGTTTGAGTTTTTCGTACCGTAAATTGGCAAAAAAAAAGCGCTGGTGTACCGTTTTTTGTCATTTTGTCCGTTAGGACAGGAGAATAATTTTGCTTCTACTGTAGATTATCCTAGGTAAACCTGCGGAATAGGACAAAATATTGTTAGTAAAAAAATAGGCAAATATATATATTTCTATGTATACCATAGGTCCTATTAACCATGGACCCCCGTAATAGCAAACGTTTTCCTCGAAGTAGTCGGGGCGCACGCCTGGTGTGCATTGATGCCCACATCGACGCGGGCGAGAGATTGATCGCAACCTGGCCGCCGCCCACTTATTTGTAGTGGTGACACACTGAAGGCCATTACAACAACAACCTGGAGTGAAATCAACGGGGAAGCTGTCGTATCATGTTCAGCTGCCCACTGACCGCCCAAACCCCACTAATATTATAACCCACCTTTATCAAAAAAACTGACCGATTATAACCCTGCAGGCACGAGAACTACTGTATTGCACCTATTTGTTAAGATCAAGGTCGAGGGACACTTTGTATCCTTGGACAGGTCTGCCTTTTAAGTCGGTAATCGTTGGTACTCACGTGTGTTGCTTGCTTAGCTATAGAAGAAGAGCAGTTTTATTCCTTTCGTGCACGCGGAGACTGAGACCAAGCTCGTGCGTCTCTGGAAAACCCCTGGTTTTCCCATCTAAGATACGCCTTCCAAGTACTACAAATACGTTCCCAGTGCCTGAACCCAGGTAATTACCGGGCTTTCAACCTCATACAAAGCAGTATCATAACACTAGTCCACTCTGATGAGCCGTATATGCAGAATTATGGGAAATTCGTGGAGACTCCGATTCCACGAACTAGAACATGAGTCGAAGATGCGGCTCCTCAAAACCCACTCCCACACCTCTGAACGACGAGGCAACGAAGCCGGCGAAGTACGTAAAAAATATGAAGGGAAGACCTAGCCTTAAGGGGCAGGAGGAAATCGTCGATGAAAACCATTGCCATGCCGCTCGCACGGGGGGAGGGGGCGAGGAAGATACATGGAAAAGCGAAATGTGAGTACGGGAACGACAAGAAAAGTAACACGAAAGACGGCAAGAACCACTTAAACCCAGTCCACAACGCTGAAAGCGCGTCCTGGGCCGCAAATGAGCGGCCGATTGCTCAGACCAGTCCCGACACTAAGCGGGGGGTGTAGGCAGGACAAAATACGCAAAAACACACCCCCAACCCAACCCAACCCAAAAAAACACACACGCACACACACCAGGAACATATCGAGCAGGCAAAAAGTCATCTCTCAAAGTCCAGGAAAACGACAAATATATATATATATCGAGTGCAGTCAAGAAGCGAAAACCAGCTATCCACGGCGGTACCTCGAGATTCATCTGCGTTACGCTGGACCCCCCGAGCAAACGCGCTAGCCAAGTGAATTTGCAGACACCAACAACCTCGTACAGCTCTCGTCGAAGTCGTGTAGCGCGCCGGAGAAAGAGGAAGCTTGATTGGTCCCGTGTCGTCCAAAAATCGAAACAAATATACTCCATCCGTCGGTGTAGTTGCGCTGATTTTCCCGAGTCACCACAGACCGTCGTCACCCTTGTACCAAAAGGGGGGCCCGTTGGGAAGTACAGTGTTGCTGTATAGGTGGAGCCAATCGGCGTGCGATACGCAGCCATAGCCGGGTGCCAGAAACCGCTTGCCGTTATTCCGAGAAAGCTCCCGTTGTGCCGCGCCAATTCGCATTCGGCGGTACAGGCGGTTGGTTTGGTGGTGTTGGTTCGCCAGTAGCGCAAAATGCGTGGCAAGAAAGCTGAAGGTCCATTTACCGTTCCCAGGATGACCGAGATAGTCCTGTCCAGTGCGTCTCGTACATCACCGCGATGACGCCGCCTCGACCTCTAACCGATTGATGTCCAGTAATCTTTTCCACTTCGAGTCGTTCAGGAGGGGTCGAAACGTCGTCCTCGGTGACGTGGTACGGAGGGGATTTCTTGGAGAAATTGTTGAGCACGTATTGCGTAAACCCCGCCGCCAAATACTTGTCGCCACGGTCGTGAGAGTTGGCACAGGGCTTGCAGCGTTGAAGATACGCGCCGGCGAGCCTCAGCGCCGGGCATATCGGAAGGAACATCCAAATACAGGAGCTTGCTCCGAGAGGAGATCCATCCGGGGTGTCCGCTGAGGAGCAGGGGCCAACTGCGAGAAGTTTGTAGGGGCCCATCCAGTTTGGCCTTTGGGACCTTGGCGTCCGTGTCTGGTTTCGCGGCCTGGCGGATGGTGGCTGCCGTATTGTACCCCCACACCCAACCACCAACGTCAAATTTGGGGACCGGACGCAGAGCGTCGGAGAGGGCGGAGTTGCGGCGGTTCACGCGAGCGACAGTGAGGGCGTGGTGTTTTCGAACGATATCGCACGCGCGCTGCTGGCGGTCCGTCGCCAAGTCGCAGTAGGCGAGGTGGTCGCGAGCCAAGCTCTGGTGGCCGGCGACTCCAGCACGCTCGAGTGAGGCCGGGTTGGCACACCCCGCCTCCTCTCATCAATTCTGTGCCCCAACCCGGACTGACAGAATTCATGAGATTGCACCAGCGCCGCCCCGCTCTTTGGCCGTGGCCCGCGCTTGCCCAGGTCCTCCTTTGGAGTTTTCGACCTATTTTTCTGACGCGCCGGCTGATCACAGCCCCGAGATTTTGGCTGTCGGACCTAGCATCGACCCCTCCCTCGCGCTGCCAGAACACGGCCCCTGCCTCGTCGGGGACGCCATTACCCTCGATGACGCCTCTTTTACAACCAAAATCGCGATTCACAGCGCAGCTGGCGTTCCTGCACCTTTCGGTCGCGTGGCGCTTCTTGACACTGGCTCCCAGCAGACTTTCATCCGACGAGATGTTTTGGATCGCATGAACTCGGGTGGTGCGGCATCCCTCGTGTGCGAGCAGAAAGGCACCCCTCGTTCTTGGGGGGGGTTTGGCGAATCGGCCCCTCTGCAGCCTTCGACGAGTGTGCGCCTGAGCGTCCATTTTTTTCGAGAAAATGAGCCTACTTGCTCAGTATCATAACATATTCTCGCTTAAAACATGTTTGTTAATCCTCCGGCGAATTGGTAAAAAAAGAGGTTATGTAAGCTCACCACACACACCTCTTCCCCGTTCAGACTATGATTTCAGCCTCGCAGCGAGGAGGAGAGACGTTCTACGGTAGACGTTCACCCTAAACTTTCTGAGGCTCTTCACTTGACCTTAAGGAGCTCCACACTCCATTCGAAAACTGACTCCAGCAACAATCAAATATATTGCGTCGCGATGAATAATCCCATGGTCCAAGTACACAAAAAAAGTCAATTTTCGAAACAAGATTGAAATTCCGACGATGTGGGGTTAAGGGGCCCCGTCATTCAGAAACCATTCTAGTAGAAGTGTGCTACCTCTATCGTAGAACGCCTCAAGATACAAACACACGCCGCCAATGTCAGTAGGCAAAACCTGCTGGTATCGGACCTGCCGCTTTCAAGGCGACGAGCAGAAGACGTTAAATTTTGTCTATTGCAGTACTGCCCGCTGGCATTTTATAAGGATGCATGCCAAGATCGGGGTGCACCCTAACTTTTCCTAAAGAGGCATTCTACGATAAAAGAGGTTTACCCTATATTTTCCGAGGCTCCTCTCCATACCTCACCCGAAAACTAACTTCAGCGAACTCAAATTGCATCTGGATGAACATTCCCATGGCCCAAGCATACAAAAACGTCAATTTTCGAAACAAGACTGGCATTCCGACGATTTTGGGTTAATGAACCACGTCATTCTGGAACAAAAAACGCGGAAATGTGCTGTCTCTATCGTAGAACACGTCCCAAGCCTCCGCGATTGAGGGGCTATATATCAAGTATACCTCACACCAAAGAAACGGCGTTGACAAAGAGTGAAACTGCCACCCCCGTGGACACTCCTATCGCCTACTAAATAACTAGGCAGTAGGTGTCATAAATAAGCACAAATTAATGGTATTCCAGCAGCGGTTTGACGTAGTTCAGCTGAGTTGGGGGACCACGTCAATCAGGGGAAAACAAAATGGCCAAAAAGTGCTACCTCTATTGCAGCACGCGTCCGAGAAGAAAGGAAAGCGCTCAATCAAGCTTTCCTGGTGTTACATTCCTGACGCTAGGTACGAACGTTGACCAGTCGGGGAAGGGCGTTGAACAAGACAGCTTGATACAGCACGCCCCATCATTGGACATTTTAGTCGTCTTAATTCCTGGATGACCCCCCTTCGCCCCCCGCGGGAATCACCTTGTAATGAATTCTAACTACAGTAGCATTTTTCCTCGAAAACCCCCCCTTCCCCCCGCTCCCCCCGAATAACTTTGTGATTCTAAATAAATGTCCTGCGCAGACCTCCTCTCGCTGTTTCGCACACCCAGCTCACGGGTAATATGAAATAGCAAACACTTCTCTTTCTTCGGTTTTCGGCCTCCGCCTTCGAGCGTACCGTTCATCAACAAGTATACTCTCGATACCCGGGTGTGTACCAAGCCCAAACTTGCACGTGGGTGTAGGTCGACTCGAGGCAGACGGGGGATCCTCTGTTTCTGGCGATACCTCGAACAAAATGGGCACCTGCCTCGAGAGGCTTTCCCAACAGTCGACCAGTCAAGCATGCCAGTCGAGCGTGGCTGTTGCACATATTGCCAACACCCATATTCCCCAATGTTAGTCTTTGAGCCAACTTCAAGCACCCCTCTCGACGCAGCATGATCGATCTCGTCGTCCTGCATTCATAGTTTCAGTTCACATAAATGCTCTATAACCCGGCGCGTAAAGCGAGTTGGGAGATAAACCCATATGCCAGGTGACTATTTACCCCCTTTCGACAAATCCGAATGCACCGCGGCTACACAGCATAAGAAGACAGTGACGCCGAATGCAACTCAAGTGATCCCTTCTGAGTACGCACACAGAAGGTAGCAATGCCTTACGGTACAAAAAGAAAACTGACGCACGCTGTGCCTCAAAATCGTGGGGGGGAAAGTAGAATCGCGAAAATGCGCAATGGGTACATACGCAGAGTGATTCCGGTACGGCCGCCGCTTCGTACCGAACAGTCTGAAACACGTGAGCACCAAGCTGGCCGCCAGCACGGGATGTATACATACACACTGTATGTATATGTAACATACATCATGCAGAGATCCGCCGAGCTTGCTGCAACCGATACGCGATTTTCTGTGTTTCCAAAAAGATAACTCTTGAGTGGTACCAGGCATAGTGCCCATTTTTCCCTGTCTATTACCCTCAACCCCCATTCACGCTCGTAATGTAGTTGCTACCTTGATGGTGAGGCATCATATATAGCGGTTACGCCTGAAAACGTCTATATTAATAGGACTATACAATGGAAGGTTCGACAGCGAGCGTTGTCATGCCGACCCACTCGAGCGAGCCATGGAGACTCCACGTAGATATCCAGTAGGCCCACATGTCCCCGCCCACCACATGGGTGCCATGCATTTGGGTTCTTTCACGGCGGGCCCTCGCTATGTTCATGTTGTGGTTGAACCGATTATCGGTTCCATGTCCATGCAAGCAGCTGCCCCGTGCCGCCGCCGAGAGCAATGATCATATATGGACCCTAGCGACGGTCGGGTTGGGCACTGTCTAACAACATGTCCCAGGGTCTATGAACATGTTACAATCAGACTTCACTCGAAGCAACAAACCCTACTCTGCCTGACCATTTGGGGAGCCCAAGCATATGGGGCCGTAGAAAAATCATGATAAAGGCGCAAAGCGGTCCTCCGATGCGACAGATAGCCCGAGCGACCAGGAGCACCCCCTTCAGCGGCGAGCCCACGACGTGCCTCGCTACGTCGCAGCAATCGTCGTGCGCTTCCGGAGACTGCGTCGCCGTTGCGATGTCTTTCAAGAAGCCGCTGTCGAAAGCGATCAAAGCGCTCTTAAACTCATCGTCGATGATCGTGAAGAACTCGAGGGCGAGGACGTCGACCACCATCTCCTCCACCGCTCGGTCCTGGAAGACGATGAGCAAGTTGGCCAAGAAGATGAAGGTGTCGTACACCAGCCACGTTACGATCAGGTCTGCGAGCGTGCGTGGGGATATACCCGGGTAGGTACGGTACGGCTTAGGGATGAAACGAGGCAACACCGCGGTCTGCCATAAGAAGGCGGTGAGACAAGGCAATTTTTTGTTTTGTTTTTTATTTATCACTTTTACTTTCCAGCCTAACTCGCAGGAGGTTTTACTCTCAGCGATCGTCTGGACAAGCCGTGGTCACAGGTGTCGTCCCTTCTCCCCCCCGTACGTGCCTTTATTTTTTGTCACGCATAGGGTTCAGCATTCCCACTGCTCGTCGATTTTCATCGAATGCAGCTAACTCACGCTCTCACGCTTTCCGCTAGTAAATTTATGATGCAAGCAAACGTCCCTACGAGCATGCACTCGGTGAGACTTGAACCCACGAAATTGATCTTGATAGGCACGCGAACCATCTACCAAGCCACCGGGCTGTTGTCGCGGAAAATGTTTGAAGGCGTGGTCTTGTGCTTTGTTGGTGATCAAAGTCACCGTGAGAGGGGTACACATTGCACGGGCGTTGGGAGATCTGGTCGTCATTCGCGATAGAAGGGATGAGAAAGTCGAGGGTTCAAGCAGGAATTAACGCCGTCTCGCGGTAGAGACTCAAAACGGTCGCACGTTTCAAGCCGGCAAATGAGAATGTACCCCGCCGCCAACGAACACATTGCAGAACAGCTACTTTACTCATGAATGGAAGTCAACCGATGCCCTTTTTTTTCTGTGGCTCATGAATAGGAGTCAGGTCAACCTGACCTGAACAGGAAGGTTTTTTTTATCCTGTGCAGTATCGTGCACTAATGCTAGACATGCTCTCACTCCCTAGTTACTCGGCTGAGCAATACATGTGATGAGAAGGCACGACGAAGCGGGCGTTGGTGGAACCGCACTAGTGATATTACGCCCACCCACAACCGCGATGAGATATTGTATACCGACCCCGAGCAGATGCAGCGTTGCCTTCTTTTCCCCTCCACACCTGCGTGCCGGTACGCTCTCCACCACTTTGGCATCTTGTAGGCCTCGAACGCCACGGGCAGCTCCTCCTTGTGAGAGAGAGCCGTCAGGGAGAGCCGCCCGAAGTAGATCATCGCCACGGAGACCATAATAAACTTAGCCCATATGCCACCGTCCCTGGAGGGAAGGCGGGTTGTCACGGAAATGATAAGCCGACCTGCAACCGGCACTTCAGAAGGGTCTGCATGCCATGTCCTTGCATAACCGGCCGGGTAGCATACTACTATCACTTCCTCTCCATCCCTTGCAGTTTAGATAGGGAACTACACGTAAGGCGACGGGGTTGTCCGACCTGGCCCTTGGCCGGCCCAGTTTCGGCGCGGGGGGGGGGGGGGAGGGAGGGGCACTAAACAAAGGGGAAATACTTGAATAGCGGGTGCCTCGCGCTACAAGTTGTGTTAGTGTCCTGCAATAAGATGGCGGTCCCTCCCTCGCGCACGATTGAGACAGGACATATTCTGCACGGCATGTCTACGAAACTCAGCGTCGTCGAAAAACCAGCACTCAAACGGGTACAGCTCAAGTCGCATACACAAAGCTGGCTGACGCCCACAAGTTCAGCCTGGGCCACTTTGTGGGTTTCTTCCAACTCCATCTAACGCTGAATATCAAAGGGCGAATTGATTAATCGCGGTCGTTGTCAGTATTAAATGGTACTGCATCAGGCCATGATGCGTCGTATTGTACTGAAAATCACGCCATCCCGCAGTTTTCGGCAGTATAATGTAACGTTCACGCGGCTGTCCCGCTACCGTGCATTGCTCCCACAATGGCCCTTCACTAACAGACATAGCCTCCCGTGCAATACAGCGACGTGCTACGTAACTGTCGAGCGCGCGTTGAACAACTAGAGCCAAGTACTGCTCCACCGTACAAGTGCTACGAGATGGTAACAGTACGTTGGCAGTTCAGAAAATAAGTTGCCGCCTTTGAAATTCAGGGCTTAAGTCATGCTCCTGTTCTCGCCGGTAGTACGTTACGCAGTCACGCGCAGCAAAAACGGTATCCCTACAGGCTCCTTGGCGAGGCTACTCCGAGCTACTCCGACGCACCAGTGAGGTAGACCTTACATATGTCAATATGTGTATCGAGAGGGGGTTCAGCAGTGAAAGACCAAACGTGAGGCCAGCGACCATGATCTGGGGAGCTGGGAGGGAGCTATGGCTAGAGGATGACGGGAGGGAGGGGGGCCGCGCACACAATGGACTGATTTTCTCACCTGCTATTGATACTAATGAGGCGCGCGAGCGCGAAGCGCGAGCCTTTTGTTTTTAGGTTTTTCGACGACAGCAAAAAAGCTTCATTAACCATCCGCTCTGTGGTCTCCGACACGTTAAGACAAGTGGTACTCTTGCTGGTGGAACCCAACGGAATCGCTCGTAACCAGAGTGAGACGGAAGAGAGATTGCGCCGGAAACCCGGACTAAAACGACACCATCATAGTGATGCACACTACAGCATTGGTCGCGTTTGAAGGACGTACGACAACCCGGTTGGCCGCTCACGGAGTACAACAGAGAGCAAGGTTAAAAAAAGGAGCACTGCAGGTGCCAGGCGTGATGGTTTGTGCCGGGCCGGAGTGGGCTCAAAAAGGAACGACAAGAGGCCGAACCGCCCCCCATCCCTTCCCGTTGGGGGTTTGGTGCTGGGCCGGGTGGCTTGTGTCGAACGTCAAAACATGGCAAGTATTGATCTCGAGGGTTCCTAATTCCCTGCACAATTGTCTGAAGGGTCACTGCAAAATGTCAGAACGCATGGCGACCCCAAAAATCTCCGAGTTATCAGTTTGGTGTTGGCTTTGATGTTGCTAAGAAAAAGTTCAAGTCTTCTGCGGCTAGTCACGACCCCTCCGTGGTCTGTTGGTAAGGTGTCCCAGCGGTGGTGGTGTTGTAAACAAGCTGGACGTCGCGCATGCAAGAATGCGGCAGGTTCGCCTACCTAGCTTGCCCAGCGGTGCTCTGCGGGAAGACTCCGGGTGTCATACCGTAGACGGTAGCAGCGGTTTTGGGAGCTGAGGATATGAGCGAACTGCGACCCCTCACTGGGGTGGGTGTACGCCAGATTCTTTCGGCAAGACGATGACAAGCCAAATGTGAAGCGTCGTGACAGGCATCCAGGCATTTGGCAGTCGTGAACAATTTTTCCACGACTGTGCGTTAATCTAAGAGTCTTCGCTGCCATCAGCAACGTAATATGGCTTTGGTTACTTGACACTTGTTTTCTTGAGGTTGAAACTCATCAAGTGTGGGTACCGTGGTATCTGTCGAGTTTGTGCTGTAGGATGGCACGTTTACGAGTCTAGAGTCAACACTAAGTATCACAGTCCCATTGCTACCTGCCTCGCTTGGGTTTATTTTTCATGCGTGTAAATACCAGAGGGAAGTGGGAAGTATATGCATTGCTTCGTATATATCACATGTATGTACAAGATATACACCATCGACGCTCAAATGGAAAAATCCCCACAAAGAAACCAACGAGGTTTCCGGGGAATTAGAGGCATTCTGGATCGTTTTGACAACACGGCTGATTACGGGCCAGATAAAACTTCTCTCTTCGGGTCTGGTCAGGTGGCCCGATCCGACCCGCGGAATACCCGACATCTCTTGACCTGATCCCTGACCCAACTCGATCCGACCCGACCCGACCCGAGAGATTTTGAAAACGTCCTGAGCCAACCCCACCCTTAAGATTTGAAAACCTCCTGACCCGACCCGACCCGACCCGTTCCGTGATATTTGAAAAAAATCCGGTCCGACCCGACCCGACACGTGAGGTTCCGACTGACCACCCGTGATATACGGGTCATGTCGCTGGTCGGGTCACCCAAACTCGCGACGATAGATATCTGGACCCATGGGTTCGACCCGCGGATCCAGCCCACCGATCGACACGTTATACCCAGTTTATTGCGTGTTTTAGGACCCCATCGTGATTCGTGGCCTGGCTGTAGTGGGTATGGATGGATGTGGAAATGCATATACAAAGTACTACTGTTTCTACCCTGGTATATGTCTGGTGTTTTAGGTTTGAATAATATGCCATAGGCGTATCGGCACGAGAGGGTCCTTCGGGTAGCAAACGGCAAGTGTAAGTTTTTGAAGTGTCGGATCCGCGGGCAGGGTTCGCGGGTCCGACTCGTGGGTTAGCGAAAACATGTCGCGGGTCAAAAAGTGGACTGCTCCGCGACATGACCCGTATCTCAAGGGTCATGACTGGACCCGACCCGTGAGATCTTTACATTTTCAAACCTCACTCGACCCGACCCGTGAGAGTTTAACATCTCCTGACCCGACCCGACCCGACCCGACCGCAGCCACCTTGACCCGACCCGTGAGGGGGTTTTTTTGTTTTCAAATTCGACCCGACCCGACCCATTAAATTCCGAACACGTGCTGACCCGACTCGACCCGACCCGGCCGAACCCGAAAGGTTTTAAATACTTCTTGATCCAACCCGACCCGACCCGTGAGATCTTTAAAAGTTCTGGCCTGACCTGCGAGTCGGATCATGGCCCGCGAACAGCCCTAGTTTACATAGAGCGCTGCTGTACTGAATTTTAAGTAGTGTATCGCACCATTTCTCGAATAATAAATGTACAAATACTAGGTACTATTTAGCCTGTTGGGGCAGTATCCCCCGGTTTCTGACCAGAGCGCCGGGACAGTGGTGCCTACCATACGTGTCTTATGGTACTGCTTTGAATGAGGCTGACAGCCCGGTAATTACCTGGATTCAGGTGTTGGGATCGTAATTAGAGTACTTGGGAGGCGTATCTTAAATGGAAAAAGCAGGGGTTGGCACGAGCTTGGGTCTCAGTCTCCTCGTGCACGAAAGGGATGAGACAGCTGCTGCTCTTCTTCTATTGCTAAGCAAGCTACACACGAGAGTACCAACGAGTACCTGGTACGGCAAACCAAGTATCCCGGTCTTGATCTGTACAAGTGGCGTCGTCGGCAGGACCCGAACCTGCGCGTGAAGTCACAAAGGTCTTCCACTCCATCCGACCTTGATCTTAATACGTGCTACAATAATCATGTAAATACAGCGTGCACGCGTCGCGTTGTGGTATGTATACCCGGTACAAAGCTTCGTCTCTTACCCGTCGCAAGCAGAGATGTCCTCCGACTCCAGCTTGAAGGCGATGAATCCAACCGGCCCAGCCCATTGCCCCACCAAAAGCAAGATCCCGATCATGGCTAGCAGGAAGGATCGGCAATCTCGAAATATGAGGACCCGGATTAGCGAAAGCATGCCGAAGCCCTTGTACCCGTCCACCAAAACCTTGAGCTCCTCTTGCCCCGCGCCCGAAACGTAGTCGCCGTCGCCACCAGCACCGGGGAAAATGGTCCCGAACGGCCCAGACTGGGCATTTCTTGCGCGGAGTGTCTGTGTGAAGGCCAGGAGAGGGGCAACAAGGCGCGACGATAGCAGCGGTGTCATGCGTACTGCTGTACTTCTAATGGGGCGCTGGGCACCACCAAGCCAGGAGGATATGCTAGATCTCGAGAGATCATGTACCAACCTGGATTGTTAGTAGTGCGGTGAGGCCCCGTTTGGCGAATGCTGGGGGAGAGCCGTTACCTTCGCTCTTCGATTGTTTTCCAAAAGTGTTTGCACGATCTCGCTGATCAGAGAAACCGCAACAACCAGAGAACAGCACACATACATACATTTTGATATATTTGCACCTACACTCCAACTTGGGAAGCATGGCGCCGACTGCCTCTGCGCGCGTATGTATATATACATACGAACCACGATTAATAAGGCACCAGAGGTGCCTGTGCCCGACCATACACGACGTTGGCACAGGCTCAGGCAGCAGACACCTTGGTCAGCGACGTCGTCAAAGATTGGCAAAACTTGATATCATAGCTTGCTCCACCTCATTGGGTGGCCAGCACCAGGACACTCATGACAGAAACTCTCCTGCAGCCTGAGGCAGATAATAACTATCGCTCGCAAAACCGGATAGTCCTTCGTAGCGCCGAAATGAAGTACTCCCCTAGAACACCTGAACCTCGGGGAGATTCCGTGCAAATCAACAAGATGCTGTTGCTGCTGTTCCCAGGGCACCTTGAAGTCGTGTCTACTACTGCTGTACGCATTGCGTGTCCGGGCTGGTTGCTTTCACGAGATTGCAGATGCAGATTGTTGTGTCTTGTACGCTTGTCCAAGAAAAGCTCACAAAAAGCATCGAGGTTGCCCCTCCTTGCTCGCGTGCCTACAGCTGACCGACCTACTTTGAACGCATATGTGTCACCTCCATGTTCCCATGCATTCCCCCGGAGTATCTCGAGACTGAGCTGAAGAGTGGTGAGGTGATGCGATACCCAAGGGCGGGCAAGAGGCCGTCCCAGTCCGAGAGTTCGTCCGGAGTACAGGATGCCAGAAGAAAAGTTCCTCGAAAAATAAAAGTTTTGAAATTTATAAAATACGTACGTCACAGCTGTGTTGAGTTCGACTGATCAAATACTGAATAGTTGAAACTCAACTTTAGTACGTATGGATACGTAAAATAAAATTCAAAATGCCGATCCCCTATAGCCCACTGTTGTCAGGCCTCTTTTCTGGAACAAAACATGCTGGCGTTCGAGGGTGCTGGCACTGCCACTACTGCTACTGCAAGTGTATCGCCGGTGAATACAGCAGTGCTCCGGAGTCTATAGTCGACGTCCGTGGGGTGATTCTACCACGGGAGGCTGCTACTGTGTCGAAGCACCTATACAGCTCGCATCGCGGTCGAGGCCAGTCTTGCTTCTAGACAGTTGAACAGGGAGCAACCATCATCTCGTATCTCCTGTCACACTGATCAACTCCCAACCATAATGGCGGACGCGGCTCAGGAGTTTGGTCTATCGCGGGCTTGGCGAGCCACGGTGGACAACGTCGGCGAGCGGGAGGTGGTGCTGGCTCTGGCTATATTCCTCCCTCTTGGTGCACTTCTGCTTGGCTACTGCGGAGGTAGGCGTAGGCTCCGCGTATGCTCCCGGACGCGTGGTGTGAAATCTCCGTCGAAGATGACACGTATTTACACACCTCGGATAGAGTAACACTCGGACAACACTTATCTACGTTATGGGGCCTAACACAGGAACGTGGTAACGTACTAACATAGTGTTAGCACTAGAGGGGCGATCACGGTAGCGCGGTAACACAGCAGTGTTAACTGGAGACCCACGAACGTGCACGAGCCTTAACGTTATGTGGCAGCTCGGTCTCGTCCAGCTCTGGTACAAACAGTAGTAGTGTTGAGCTTTGACCAAACACGTACGTTAGAACTCTATTAATAACAAGCCCAGATCGATATCCGCATATTTACTACTAGTAACACGATAATATGTATACGTATATTTGTCAAATTTTCGTACTTTTGCCAACTTTTCTCTTCGCACGAGCACTTTTAGGCAAAACAGTAAGTACACGGACACGGGAAGCCCTGCCGGACACATTGGTGTAGGTCTCGGCGCGATCCGTGCACTCTGAAGCGCGTGGCAGGCGCCCAAAGTTTTCTTTCCCCGCGGGAGTGGATAAGACGATTTCCCTGGTTTCAGTCAAGAGGCCTTATTTTGTACGTACGTACCGGTACATTGTCATGCTCTCTTTTTTCTCCCCCTGGCTCTCATCATGAGCTGTGAGCACACAGCTCACAGGCATATACCAGGTACACAACACACAACAGACAACATGCACAGATCCCATCGTTCCAACGCTGCCGCCCACACGCCGTGCGTGTTCGACACGACCATATGCGCAGTGTTGCTGTGGTTGGTTGTGTCTCTGTCGGAGCCTGTCGTCCGCATTCCATCGTCTGCCATATATTTTTTTATCCGTGTGTACCCAGCGTGGACGTACAAAAATTATCCCATACGACATACCAGGTACATTTTTTTTGGGTTGTTGCACGGAGCACGGACCACCGCCTAGAGAATAATACCCACAGCAGTGCACAGAGCGTGCTTGCCTCCAGCTTCCTACAGCACCACAACCAACCCTGCTGCCCAGCAGCAGCAGTGGGCACACCTTGTGCGTATGGATGATCGTACTGCGGCTCATTCGTACAGCAGCCTTCGTACAAATGTACTTACTTACAGCAGTACTGTATACAACTGTAGTAGTTCTGATTGCAGTGTGTCCTACATTGCTGACTGATAGATCCTAGCCGGCGTCCCCGGTGGATTGGTAGGTGGTCCGCGAGCCTATCAAGATCAATTTCGTTGGTTCGAGTCTCACCGAGTGCATGCTCATAGGGACTTTTTCTTGCATAAAATTGATTAGCGGAAAGCGCGAGAGCGTGAGTTAGCTGTACATTCGATGAAAATCGACGAGCAGTGGGAATGCTGAACCCTATGCGCGATAAAAACTAAAGGCACGTACCGGGGGGGAGAAGGGACGACACCTGTGACTACGGATTGTCCAGAAGATCGTCGAGGGTAAAACCTCCTACGAGTGGGCTGGAAAGTAAAAGTGATGATTAAAAAAAAAAAAAAAAAAAAAAAAAAAAAGAGCCAGTAGCTGAAAGGGGATCAGTACACGTACGTTCCACGCGTTGCATTTTACAGCAGTACTGCTGAATATGCAGTCGTACCTGTACAAGCTACTCTACTACTGCAGTATGTGGGAGATCGTGCACGACATGCCAGTTGTACGAGAGCACTGTTCTAGCGTATACGTTTATACTGCGATGGATAACATTTATTTTCGTTTCCGAGGTTCGACTTGCACCATCCACGTTTTTTTTTTATTTCACTTTTGACTATTCGTGTGCCCCAAGACGGAAAATAAATAATTCTCTCTATTTCCAGTACGAAATAATTAAATTGAAATTGGGGTCAATTTATTTAATTGTTTTGGTCAGATAGCATTTCCGAATCGAAAAATAAATAATTACCGAAAGGTTCCTCGAAGATTTTATTCATATATCAAGAGCAGAAGAGGCCAAGAACATGTACGATAGTGAGATTCATCAAAAACACGTACTTGTACGTCAAGACCTGCTGCAACATTTACAGGGAGTACTAAAAAATTTCCGGTGTCTTGGTGTGTATGTCACGTGTGAACCTGCTGTAAACCAACTTTCGACTGTCTTGTGTACCCCGGCCCTCACGTGTCGATCTGCTGTTTCAGTGCGCGAAATGGTACTGGCCGAAATCAATTGGAAATCGAACCAGCTGTAAGTATTATCGTCTCGTCGACCCTGGTGGCATCCAGGGGAGTCTCTGGCCAGTAGTCAATCGCGAGGGAAATAATGGAAAACGCGCGCGGTTCACGCAGCTGAGTATCGACCGATCTGCCGATCGGTTGAACTCACAGCTGACGTGCTTTCTTAGTTTCTTATATATATTTCACAGCTGACGTGCTTTCTTAGTTTCTTATATACATTTAATAACGTGCTTTCTTAGTTTCTTATATATATTTAAATATTAAATATATATAAGAAACTATTAAATATATATAAGAAACTAAGAAAGCACGTCAGCTGTGAGTTCAACCGATATATTTGAAACGCAGGGTCTCATGCGGGTCAATACATGCAAAAACCGTTTCGCAAAGCGAACAACAGCATGCAAAAGAGTACTGTGATTGTCATATAGCAGAAGCGGGGAAGCAGGAACGTGGCGGTGAATCAAGCCGTGCGTTGAAGTTAGTACCAAGATGCAAACTTTTTATTACACCCACGTCAAAGAGTCAATATAGAATAATACCAGGTATTCTCGTATATACTATTACTGCTGTATTTGTACGCGAGAGTCAAAAGCGGGCGAATCCACTACAGCATGCAAAACAGTACTGTAAATTGTCATGTCAAACAAGCGGGAAATCAGGTACGTGGCGGTCAATCAAGCCGTCCGTTGAAGTTAGTACCAGGATTCAAGCTTTTTATTTCACGCACGTGAAAGAGTCAGTATAGAACAATACCAGGTGTAACATGCTGCTGCTGTACCAGGGCACTTTACAAGTATTATTGAACGAACATTTATTGTACACAAATAAATCGAGCGAGGCAGGCCGGTCGACCCGTGCGTTGAAGGTTGTATCTTGAAGCGACCAGTGTGCGCTCTGCAGCGGGTTCCTCCAGCCTGTGTCGGGGAGTCTTGGCCAATGGGGAAGATACAGTCTTGAAGAGGCTAAAAAGTCGGTCCGGGAGAACAGCTCCCCCCCCCCCCCTCCTTCCTCCCCCACCCCAATCACTATCACTCCCACTGCTCCATCACCAAAGCAATCTCTCCAGCTCCCTCGACATCTCAAACCCTTCAACCGCGATACACCTGCGGTTCTTCTTTTTTGTACCAGGACTATAACAGAGTACTACAGCAGTAATAATAATACATTCGTCCACACCTTGCTTTTCTGAACGTGTATAATATGATTGCAAAGGTTTCAACATGTTGCAACATCATATCAATATCCCTTGTTCGGGTTATATAGTATCAGTGCGCAGAATGATTAGTTAAAATTGTCCTGTTGACCCGGGCAGCATCCAGGGGAGCCGCTGGCCTATATCTTTGACAAGGAATCACATATAGAATACGCGCGCTCGGTTTATCACAATACTTGTAAAATTAGGTAAAAATGGAATATAGACGAGGAGTATTACGCAGCTTGCAAAGTTGAGTATCAACTATTTAATCAGTCGAACTCACAGCTGACGTATTTCAAAATTTATAAAATATGATTGAGTACATGCTTGTGTGTTTTAGCCCAAATTAAAGAGTTTGGGCGCGCTTGCGTGTGGCGTGCGTTCATACCTCAACATTTCACAGCTACTACGTACTCCGAATACTTGGGAGTAAAGCAAAGTATGTTCGAGAAAATACTGCTGCTATTACCGTATAGATAGGTACTTCGTACACTCACTCGCAGTATTTCGGGGGTTTTGTACTCGAGATACCGACACTGCGAGTATATACATTCGCAGTATTTTGAGGTTCTTCTGTAGATACTACTGCGTATACTTCGGGCTCGCACTAATGCGGGGTTCGCTACTGCTGCTGGCATGGATACCGCCTGTTGTGCTTCGAGAATCTCGTTGATCTGTACCGCGGGTACTACAAGTATACCAGTAAGTACTAGTCTATAGCAGTATTTATTTCGTCCGTTGGTAGTGTTCGTGCTGCTGCTTCTTCTGCGAGACTCAGTACTCGCAGTAATGAAATACCCTCAATATGCCCACCAGTATACTTCGAGTATGAAGTATACTTCAACCGTTGTGCACCGTGCCGACAAGTCTCAGGCCCAGCGTTCGGCACAAAACACACCCAGATAGTCCCACACGAGTGGGAGTTGGAACAAACTACTTTCGCTGGAGACAAAACTTGAGCAATCAAAGCAGTCTGCCAGTATTTCGATACTTCGAAGTATAACATTATGCATGACTGCGAATGCTCTCAGTATCTCGAGAGGTTCGGTACTGCGCATATATTGCCTTCACCCCCAAGTATTTATTTATTTCGTGTTTCGATACTACTGCGGGTACATACTTTAAGCAACCTGTATTCTCGGGGTTCGGTACTGCTCACAACCTCATTACTCTCAGTATTTGGGCCTTCTCAGTACTCGCAGTAGTTTTGCCGCCAGTATTCCAATATTCTCAGTACTCGGGACTACGATTTGTTCTCGAGCATATATTTACCTGTGAAACCTTGATATTACCCTGAGCACCCGGAAACATTTATCTTGGGGGAACATATATATTGTAGTACCAGTATGTATGTATGTGCTTCACCTTATTACTCAGCCGGTCACAAAGTATTTTGGCGCAACCTCGACCTCGCGCAACTTTTATGTACTTACGAATTAATCGCCGCGAGTCAGCTGGATCAATATATCTCCACTTACCGATACCCTATTATATATTATTATTGTAGTATTGATCCCACACTAATTCCGCGAACATCAGTATAATAGTCTGTCCTCAAAAATATGTTGTGTGTGTTCTTCACGTTAAAATGATGGGTGGGTGCAAATGCTATACTTCTAAACTAGTGTGCAGGGTTTCATACGAGTATTATTATTTCGCTCTTGCGCCACTCCCCTATTAATACGGCACCTCCCGGAGGGGAACCTTGCATGATGTTATTGTCGACGCAGCGTTAGACGTAACACAACGGGTAATGCTATTTGCGACACCGGTGTCGTAATTTCTTATTTGCGACCCGGTGTCTCAAATAAGCGGCTCATTTGCGACACCGCGTCACGCTCGCGGCACATACCTCAGATTGGCTCCGCACCGCCAGGGATGTGTTGGCATGGTGCAGGGCCATGATTGAAGCTATCGCATTGCCGAAACGGGCCAGGACTCGAGGAGATATCAGACCTCTTGGTGCACCCGCAAAACGTTCAGATCGTTGTCGAAAATAAGCCTTTTTTGCGACACGCCTGTCGCAAATACCGTATTTACGACACCGCGACGTGGTTGCCGCACACGCTCCGGATCAGCGACGTACTACCAGTAGAGTCTCAGCATGGTGTAAGGCTACCATTGAAGCTATCGTGTAGCCTAAACGGGCCAGTAGTCGAGGAGATATAGGGTATCCTACAGTAGCACACCCAGGCTGATGCCGCAAGTAAGCCTTATTTCAGATGTATCCAGAACGGGCCATTACAGTAGTAGATACTGCTGTGGGGGGTGTACTGGTCATCCTGGTGCACTGCTGTCAGAATAGTCAGACTGGTGTCGTAAAGCCGCATTTGACGACATCGCACGACGTTCGTCGCGCGCGCCCCCCGTTTAGACCAGGACAACTTCGGTGGCTTATTTATAGCATGAGCTCGGACTATACCACTGTACCGCAAGTTTCCACGAGTACATCAATCGTTAGCCACGTCATCGTGAATCAATGGACTTGAAATAAACTTAGTTCTATTGCCGCGCCGTGTTCTAATAAGTCGTACGTACTATGTTTGAGAGCGCTGGTATCGTTCAAAGCGCCGGGTGCTCTGTTCACGCGTCTATTAACATGGGCACAAATGAAGGGCACAGAAGTTTGTGCACGCTGCGGTCTGTATATGGCTTTTATACTTGTCTGCTGTGGATGCTATCGAAATAGGTGGGTGTATGTCATCTACAGCAGTATCATAGTACCGCAGTAAAATCGGCGTCCGTTCCGTGCAACCATCATCACCCACCAATGTGGTTGTTTAATTGCCCTTGAACAGCCGTATACATATTATTATTGTCTAGCTTAGGGCCCATGCGTGGCACGTAGTTTGTAACCGGATTCCCGATGCTTCTCTCTGACGGTTGTGAAACATACAATAGAAACCCGCAGCGGACTGCATGAGTTCAATGTAAGCTATAGAGGGGTTAGCCGCATTGTTCATGGTGACGAAGAAATCGGCATGTGTAACGCGTGTAGAAGGTCGTATGGGGTTTGTAGGCTGCTTGGAAGGTGTCCTTCGATGCCCTGTGCAGTATTGTGTAGAGTTCCCACCGCGTACACACTGGTGCGCGGGTTGTAGGTTTTCCCATAAGTTCAGGCAGAATGTTTGCGGGGAGAACCCCAAACCATTACGGAAGGCTCACCAACATCCCGCAACCCCAGCAGATTGTGCGCACTGACCTGCCCCACTCAAATCATGCGTAGTCTCCCCGTCCAGCTACGCGGTCAATTCCCGATTTTTTTGGATGCCCTAGTCGGCGAGGCAGTCTGATGGGTTCTGTTTATAGTTTTCGCACTCCTGGCCTATCGTGTTTGTGTGCTTACTCTGTTGTATGTAGAAGAGCCACGTTGAATATTCTGACCGTGTAGTGGGATACCCGATATCTCCTCGAGTACTGGCCCGTTTTGGCTATACGATAGCTTCAATGGTTGGTTACCCTACATCATACAGAGACTCTAATGGTGGTGCGTTGCCGACCCGGAGCGTGTCTGGCAACTACGGCGCGGTGTCGCAAATACGGTCTTCAATGGTAGGCCTACACCATGCTGAGACTCTTCTGGTAGCGCTTTGCCGATCCGGAGCGTGTGCAGCAACCACGCCGCGGTGTTGCAAATACGGTATTTGCGACGCGCGTGTCGCGGATAAGGCTTATTTTTATTTGCGACAGGAGCCAGAAGATTATGCGGGGTGTACCAGGATACTCCATATCTCCTCGAGTACTGGCCCGTTTTGGCTACACGATGGCTTCAATGGTGGCCCTACACCATGCTGAGACTCTACTGGTAGTGCTTTGCCGATCCGGAGCGTGTGCGGCAACCATGTCGCGGTGTCGCAAATGCGGTATTTGCGACACGACACACCGAGGTGGGTTGGTGTCTCGAGTCTTCACGGAACGGAGTGTGTAACCTATGTTGACCTTGAACTTGTGTGTAATGAGGCGGTACAATCTAGGGGAAGGGGACCTGGTATCCACATCACCCCCCCCCCTTTTTTTTAGACGTGCCACTGCGCGTCTTGAATGAAAAGGTGTCGACTTGGGGAAACAGGGCGACATTACTGCAATAGGGTAACTTCCTAGATGTGCGGCATTAATACCACACATTATTACAATTTATCGACCAACAATCTTGTCAACATAGCAAACTCGTGTTGAAAAACACGTGTGAGAATAAGTTGATCAATCGATACTGGGATAATGTGTCTTAGTGTACAATACGATGTACTTCGTATTAACATCATTTGGAGCCAGGGTGGCGCTATGTATACAGCTATCACCTGTGTACGTGGCTGCCAAAATGAAAGTTGTGACTGAGAACAGGGTCACCATAATAAATATACTGTCCAGTTGCTGGGTGGGTAACCTGCAGTACTACTGAAACTCTGTGCTTGACCCTTTCACGAAGCGTGGACAGCTTCGCTTTTTCTAGTGACTTCATGAAGATTTGACATGGGTCTGGCATCCGTATTTTTTGCTTTACAGCAATGGGGATGGCCAATAACGATGAATTCACGGTATGACAGCGTTATCAAGACGTAGCACTGACTGTCTCAACAAACAAATGTACGCTGTTGGTGTACACGGATTCAACGTCAAGAAGAGAACATGTCGATGAAGACAAGCGGTATTCTTGATTTGCGGAATGTACGTAATGTACTGAACATGCACGTACAAACCTGTACTATACGGAACCTCTCCTCTTTTGTTGACTTTACCAAGAACTCTCGGTAACTCCACACACTTGGTGCTTGTCTGTACCAGGACAAACACAGGCAAAAACCATGATACATTTTCTGGCAAATGAACGAAGATTTCCAGAATGGAGTGAGCGCTGCTGTAAGTCAAATATTAGCATAACTAAGAGTTGATGTTTCATCTAGAGCTAGTAGGTGCCCCTACTCTCTCTCTATGGTATCTTCCTCTCGCTAAAAATGAGATACAGCAATACACAACGAAACACGCTTTCTCAATCATCAAATTCTGACGATTATCACCAGAACAACTTGCAGCCTTTTTGACGGGAGATCAACCTGGATATTCGAAGGTCTGCTCGACATAAATGCTGTCAGACATCAACCATGTCGATGACATTCGTACTGTGTTGTACGACGCTTACAGCGGTTCGCACAAACACCATACAAAACGACAAAACTAGAAGACAGACTACGTGCCATCCATAACTTTAGTACTGCTAACTCAAACTGCGGCGCTATCGGGGTGGTTTCGTGGGCTCTGCCTCTACAGGTTGCTAGACTGGGGGCGCGGGAGTTAGTGTTTGCGATTCAGGTGAACGTTCCTGAACTTTCTCAAGGTATGAACGTAAATGTTCGTGACAGTGGGGAATTTGGCGACGATGATACCATCCATCGCTATTCGGACCTGCACCGCTGAACCTTACTCGGAATCGAACATTGAACGGGGAAGATCGACCTCTCCAACGCTTGTGGTCAAAAATGCTTTCAACTATCCGGGGGCCAATGCATATACTTGTGATACTTCTCTTTCGAGATCAGGCATTGGTATCTGCACGCCCAGGAACTGGCATCTGATTGATCTTTTCACCTTCAGGATCTGCGAAAGCACTGCGTTGGTGGTACTGTTTTTTTCTTCCCAAATGTACTGACCTCTCTTTTGACTGATCGATTTTCGAAACAGGATGAACGACTGGAGGCAATCGATGGCGCACTTGGTATGGACCACGCCACGGACTGAGCAACTTGTTGCTGGGGTCATCTTGCGTACTATGGGGTTGATGCACCAACACTAAATCACCGGGTTGAAACTGCTGAAAGCGTAGGTGGACGTTAGATGCTTCTCGAGCAGCCGAACGTTCATCAAGATTTTTACTTCATACGCAAGCTGCAAATTTCCGACGGTTTCACGTGTGTACTGTAAAGCTGTGTCGGGAAGTTCTGCTTGTGGCATTCCCGGTATGATATCAATGGGGAGCGTGGGCATGCGGCCAAACATGAGGTAATGGGGTGTCTCATGTATCCTACCACTATAGGTGGTGTTGTGTGTCATTTGGATAAACGGTAGGAGCTGTGACCAGTTTTCGTGAGCAACGTCACAATACATGGCTAGCATATTATGCATAGTACTATGCACACGCTGTAATACTGAATTGCCTTGTGGCCGACATGGTGTGGTACGAGTTTTCTTGTAACCCAAAACTGTTTGTAAATCTCGGACAAGTTGGTTTTCAAACTCTGTACCTTGGTCAGAATGTAACATATCTGGAACACCAACAACTGAAAATTCTCGGTCCACAAGAACGCGTGCAATGGTTGTGGTCGCTGCTTTATTGCGAATGGGCGCGATGATAACAAAGCGTGTCAAGTGGTCAATGACTGACGAAACATATTTGCAATCTTGGGAGATCGTTTGTACTCAACGAGATCCATGGCTACTCGCTGAAATGGCCGTTCTACTGGTACATGACCTTTCGGTAACGGCGGTTGGCGGTGAGGAGTTTTACGACGTTGGCAGGCTTCACGATTGGCGCAGTGAGATTGAATGTCTTATTGCATGGTGGGGCCATCAATAACGGTCGCGAACTCGATCAAACGTTGCTTTGAAAGCTACATGTCCGCCAGACGCGGGAAGGTCGTGGCATGCTTTTATCACGAGTGAGCGTAGTGTTTTCGGGACTACCAATTGGTCTCGGAAAGAACTACCCTTGCGTAAGTGACCTGGCAAGTATGACCTGTATAGAACGCCATCGACTAGAAAAAAATTACTGGCGGATTGAACTGTTTCTCTTCGTGCGAGAGGAGCTTGTTTAGGTTCTGCAAGATATTCGAAATACTGTTCGAATTCATGCTTTTGTTCCGCAATTAACTTCTCTGGGTCCAAGGTTGGAAATACTGACACTGCACTCGCAAACAATTCACGATCACTTTCGACTAGTCTAAGTTCATTCAGGTTATTCGAGTGTACGTCCTGCCGTCGACGCCAATGTGGGGCGGAGCCCCAGGCAGGTTCTCTCTTATGTGGTTGTGGTGTGTCCGAGGTGTGTTGGTATCTCGAGTCTTCACGGAACGGAGTGAGTCACCTATGTTGACCTTGAACTTGTGTGTAATGAGGCGGTACAATCTAGGGGAAGGGGACCTGGTATCCACAAATTTCGAATTTGGGAGTTGATCAGCCTGGATGTAGCATGTTCATCGTGGGTCAACACCCTCAGTGGAGTCTGGGGTGATTCTTGGCCGCTTCGGTGACCACCGTCGAGGCGATAAAACGCGAACCTCAACGACAGGCGTCCGCACAATAGCCGCGCCCACGACCACAGCCATAGCACATCGTACCCCGGCGGTGGCGCCTCAAAAAAATCATAGCGGCCGCAAGCCCAATTTTTCGGCCTGGTCTATCGGCCAAACATCACGAAAACCGAGCAAACGAGCAAAAAAGCAGAGGATACGCTCGAGACCTCGATAGCTGCATCACCGTGGTTGTTCCGCACGTGGCGCTTGAGGGCTCCCTCCGGCCACCCAAGACGCCCTGAGAGTGATAGCTTCCTATCCTGCGCCGCCAAGAAAAAAAAATGCTGGCGGCGGCGCGCACGCGCCAACGCAAACCTTCACTCTCGTCTACCCTCGTCGCTGTTTGTCGGCTGGGCGTTGTATGACGCGGTGCGTTATTCCAGGTTGTTTCGAATGCCTTTTTGTTTGACAATGAATGCGCCGTTTCCCGATAGGATACAAACATGTTTTTTTTTTTTTTCGCAATCAAACTAGAATTCAGTAAAATTGTTTTTTTTTTTTCCAAATAACGAAATTTAGCGTTCCCCGTTAAGATGAGCTCTTGAGACGGCCCTTAGTTCTGCTCTTGGTTTTTTTCGTTTTTGTTTTCGTTTTTTTTTGCCCCCGTTGGAACCGGTCCTAACGGAGGCAAAAAAAACGAGAAAAAAAAAACGAAATAAAACGAACAGACTTTCGTTTTTCGTAAAAAACACCTGGTTGAGTTCTGACGAAGAAAAAAAAAAAAAAAAAGCCGGCGCAATTTTTCAGAATGGCTCAACCGCCACAGCACGTGATTCCCGGCGATAGTGCTCGACAGCAACGGTGGATAGACACAACTCGCACACGTGAGGCACCCTCCACAGCAGGCGGTTCTCGTGGTTCAACCCGCTCCCTCCGGAGTGCTCTAGAACTTGTGTATCGGCCATCGCTGTTCGATGGCAGACGTTTGAATGTTGAGTGGGACTGATGTCCAAAAATCTACCGCCACAGCCACTTCCTGATCCCCCGGTTTATTGCAAGGGCACCCCATGGTGATTCCCTACCCATATATGCTCGCGCCGTCAGCAGACAAGCCGCGTGGCAGCCACAGGCACTATCTCGGCCATCGTGCTCTTGCGAACCGGTCGAAGAAACTTTGTCGGAACTTCATCCCAACGCTTCGAGCTTCTCCTATGTTCCTCTTCGAACCTGGGTAATCCATATTTCGTTTATTTGGCACCCACTTCGATTTTTTTCACGTCCTCTAGGACCTAAAAAAAACTTATTGTGAAAATGGAGGTATCGGGATCTCCACTTCAAAGTTTTTAATTTGAGCAATAAAACTCACGTGCTCTTTGGTTCTGCTCTTCGTTTTTTATTTCGTTGTTTGGTCCACCATTAGGACCGGCCCTGAGGTCGTTTTTTTTTCCCCCGTTAGGGCCGGTCCTAATGGCCTACTGGGGGCAAAAAAAACGGGAAAAAAAACGAAGAGTAGAACCAAAGAGCACGCGAGTTTTATTGGTCAAATTAAAAAAATGAAAAGTGGAGATCCCGATACCTCCGTGTTCACAGTTCGTGTTTTTAAGTCCCAGAGGACATAAAAAAATCGAAATGGGTGCCAAATAAACGAAATATGGAATACCCAGGGTCGAAGAGGAACATAGGAGGAGCTCGAAGCGTTGGGATGAAGTTCCGATAAAGTTTCTACGACCGATTCGCAAGCGCACGATGGCCGAGATAGTGCCTGTGGCTGCCACGCGGCTTGTCTGCTGACGGCGCGAGCATATATGGGTAGGGAATCACCATGGGGTGCCCTCGCAATAAACCGGAGCATCAGGAAGTGGCTGTGGCGGTAGATTTTTCGATTTGAGTCCCACTCAACATTCAAACGTCTGCCATCGAACAGCGATGGCCGATACACAAGTTCTAGAGCACTCCGGAGGGAGCGGGTTGGACTACGAGAACCGCCTGCTGTGGAGGGTGCCTCACGTGTGCGAGTTGTGTCTATCCACCGTCGCTGTCGAGTGCTATCGCCGGGAATCACGTGCTGTGGCGGTTGAGTCATTCTGAAAAATTGCACCGCGTAAAAATTCGACTCGGCTTCTTCTGTTTGTTTCGTTTTTTTATCCGTTTTTTTTTCCCCCCGTTAGGACCGGCCCTTAGTAGAGTAGAACGCACCCGATCTCAAAATGATGTCTGTCTAGCCTGGACCAGCTTTCGCGCTTCTCCTTATCAATACGTGCTGGTAGGTGTTCTGTACTGCTGTTGTACCGTTTCTTTTTTTGGTCGTGTGGCATTATTACTTTTGAAAGACAGCAAGCTGAAAAAAAAAAAAAAGCAACCAAACGATACGTACGTATCAGGTATCGTATCTATTCGGTTCTTGATACTCGACTTGTGCGTGGTACAAGCGCTTCGCCTAGCGGGCGGTTCCGCCTGCTAGGCTCGCTCTCGAGCAGAATGGAACGGAACATACGGTCCAAACAATAACAATTAGGTGCAAACAGGCGAGTCGTAAATGGCAAGAGCTCCATGCTCCGCCCAGGAAAACAATCTGAACTCCGCGTGCAGTACGTGCGTACATTCTCCAGGTAGGGCTTCTCTTTTTTTTTTTTCTTTTGGTGTACGAAAGAGAAAGCACAGCACGGCGCAGCACCGCAAAAACAATGAAAAGAAAACGAAAAATTCAGAAAGAAAAAAAGTCTCCGTCCCCTCTCATCATGTAATTATTTTCCGCCTGATTGGAACACCTTGCACCGGTCACAAAAAAGAAAACGAACAGCAGAGCTTCTCTCATCCTCGTACGCCGCCCGCCTCTCTCGCGGCCACCTCGCCACCGATTCGGTCCTGGTAAAGCTTTCCTCCCGGTCTGCAACAGTGAGCCCCGTCGCCCGTCTCGCGTGAAGCCCGGTGCTCACCGCGGCCCTCGTTCGCCAGCTCAACAACGCTTGTGCTAAGACTGCCTATCTCTCTCTGTGAACTTCAGTTTGGTCGCAAAAATAAGCACCGCTTGAATTTTTTTTTGCAGACAAAAACGAAGCTTAGGCTGTTTCCTCTGCGGTTCGATTTCGATGTTGAGATTTGTATTTTTCTATCTCAAACATGAATCCAAATATGCAAAATCCGACCGAAAAAAAAAAAAATCGATTTGAAAATCCGATGACCCAAGTCGTCGGATTTTGGCGACTTGGGTCATCAGATTTTAAAATCGAAAAATGGTATGCTTTCTAAATTCGAGATGTTATCCACGACAGCAAACAACAGCAGAACGGTCGATGAGTTGGATGATGACACAGCTGTATAGCAACGTTGCTTCGCGCCCGACGCTAGCGGGCAGCGGGCGGTGCGTCCCTCCGTGGCCAGACTACAGTCCACTGGCGCGAGCTCGGGCCTAGAGACCTAGAGAAGCGCACTCGGCACGCACCTTACCATGGATACGTACTCGTAGACTACACTGCAGCTGTACAACAGCAGCCGTCAGTCACAAAATATAACACAAAATACCAAGACAGGTTTTGACTCTAGCGCACTCGCCACGTCTCTTCTCCGCCAGACCAGAGGCAGTCAGCCTTGGTCCGACGCGCAGGGCAGCGTACCCAGCGCGTCTCTTCGCGGCGCTAAACCACAATAACAACAGTTGGTCTTGGCGCTTTTGCTCGAACCTCAGCACGCACAATAAATCTGAGTTTTCCGCGTAGGAAGACTGTTTCGATTTGCCAAATTCACATCTGAAAATGCGATCGGGTAAAATCTGAAGCTCAAAAAAATCGAACCGCATAGGAAACGGCCTTATAGACTCGTACATATTACAATCGACCCCACGCCAGGAGGCCAGACATAGCCCATCCATGCTTCCCTCGTGTGTCGATGGACACCCGACGCCTAGCCACGAAAACGGCGACCGCGCTCCGTCCAACCCCCCCTCTACCCGCCAGCACCCGCTGACGCCCGCGACGGCGCCGGGCTCGCCCGCGGTGCCGTGTTCTGGCTACACGAACGCACACAAAACGAGATAAGGAAAAAAAGGGAAAAAGGCGCTCGCCGGCAAGTGATAGAAAGAGGCGTTGTCTAAGTGGGAGCTCTGGGAGGCCAAGGATGTACCAACCGAGCACGCTCAGCGAGTAAGATATTATAAGCAAGTCTCTAACCGTACTGGTAAAAAACTAAAAATATACACGTCAGCAGTGAGTTCAATACAGCATGGGCCCGCCAACAAGCGGCACCTAATCTGGACAAGCCTGAGATTCTTATTGGGGCGCCATCTTGAAAAAATCCTTGAGCGTAGGCTTTTATATAGGATTTGGTGTAGAGTCCACCACCGAGCCGTTTTACTTGGCCGAATTTGCTTAGCGTTCTCCACAAAGTGAGCACTATGTTCTTTTTGGGCACTTTCTTATTGCCGGGCCTATACAGCAGTGCCCGGGGAACATTTTTTAAGTCATCACATTATCGGGGTGTTTTCCTCGGGGAGAGTTCGTTTAACTTGGTTGTAATTTTTTTCGCGTGAACGACACCACTGTGTCCAACAATGTAAATGTAAAAAGACCCTTTGGATGTTAAATATCAGTACCTAGCATTTCCTGGTGCTGCTGCTACCAATATGTCCGGAAATAGAAAGAACGCTTGGGCGTTCATACGAGTATCGAAGCTCTCTTACGTTTCCGGACAGGGCGGTTTTGTTTCTGCAGTGCTGCTACTGTTTTGAAATTTGAAGAGAAACGCGTGCTGCAGGGAGAGGGCCAGAGCTCGGATCCATGGAGACGAAGCTACTGCTGCTGGTATTGTGGTCTGGTGGTGGTCTTGCTGTGGTCTGGCCAAGCGCACGCACTCAAAACTTGTGACTATGGCCTCTGGCCGGACGAGGGAACGCGGGAACGCAGAGGGACAGCAGACTGCGCAGGCCCCGACTTTCTACCCTCTCACAGAGACAGAGCGCAGGCTCCGAGACACACAACAAGGCGCATACTATGGGGGGGAAGACACCACCACACACCAGCATGGTGTTGGGCCGCCCTCTGCTGCAGTCGATTGTCTGAGCTTGCGAGCTGCAACGGCGGTCTCTCTCTCCCTCGCGCGCATCACCTCTCGTCTCGTCTCACAAAGGCGGCGCGATCGTGTGGCCACATCACCGACGGCTGCGCCAACGAAATCCCCACAAAACTAGTCTTCGATTGGTGCTACTCGGCAGAAGAAAAAAAAAAATCCAGAATTTTTCATGATAAATCTCAACCAATGTTGCCCCACCTACAGAGGTGCCGCCTACCAGGTGTATGGTGTATGTTGGTTGGCGACCTCACCGACGTGTGCGTTGGTTTGTGTGCCGTGTTGCCTACAGCCTTATGGACGGTCGTTTCTTTGTACCATGGTATTTTTTTTTTTTTTTTTTTTTTTTTTTTCATCACTTTTACTTTCCAGCCCACTCGTAGGAGGTTTTACCCTCGACGATTTTCTGGACAAGCCGTGGTCACAGGTGTCGTCCCTTCTCCCCCCCGGTACGTGCCTTAAGTTTTTATCGCGCATAGGGTTCAGCATTCCCACTGCTCGTCGATTTTCATCGAATGTACAGCTAACTCAGGCTCTCGCGCTTTCCGCTAATCAATTTTATGCAAGAAAAAGTCCCTATGAGCATGCACTCGGTGAGACTCGAACTCACGAAAATGATCTTGATAGGCTCGCGGACCACCTACCAAGCCACCGGGGACTACCATACTCCTATTCAAATCAAGTAGCAAGTACTCTATATTACAAGGTAATATACATGTAATGTTTATTTTTTTCGCCCGGCGGCGCGTTTTCGCTCGGCAGCCTCCCGGGTGGTCTCGTCGCCGGCGGGCTCGACCGGCGGGGAATCGGCGTGTGCGCGCGCCCCTCCGGGTTTCGCCCTCGCCCGAGGCCCATGGCCGGCGCAGCGCGCTCGCAAAGTTGGAAGAATGGAGTCAGATCCACGGGATACCCCGCTCCAGTCGGACGAGCCATCCTGGCAACGTGAAACCCGGTATTTGCAGTTTTTTTTGCATGTTTTTCGTCCCACAAAACCAGTCGACGCACACACACATGGAACCTGAGGCACAAGGTACACGTGTGACCGCAGAGAGGGGCCCTTTTCACCACTCTACTTGGGCCACCGCGCCCGCTGGTGGGACGGTATCGGAGCGTGGCTGCACCTCTTTCGTCGGGCAGCGGTATTACCAGATGGATGGGTGGATCATGAAGATCTTCATGCAGCGAACCGAACGATCCCACCGCACGCTTTCGTAGCTTCTATTTTCAACAGCAACATATCGCAGGGCACGCAGGGTGGCCGCCAGAACGTGGTGACGCAAAGCGTTACTCTCTAGGCCTGGCTCCGTGCGACCATTTGTCTTGGTGCGCTGGTGTGTTTGGGCCGTGTTGTTGATCCCTGCCATTCTCAGATCCTCAGATTCGTGCTGCTGTGTATACTAACACGATCTCAGAAGGCGGGGCAATGCCTTTCGCTCTGGGAATGAATACCGCACACGGTGAACCATGATCCCACACGTCTTCCAAATTTGACAAGTAAGAAAAAAAACGTGTTTCATCGATTTCCTATGAACTAAACAGCCGCACGCCGTGCACCCACATACCGGTACCCGACCCGACCTGACCTGACCCGACCCGACTGGACCCATGACATGTTTTAAGACTTCCTGAACCCGAACCACGGATCGGGTCATGACCCGTGAAGAAGCCCCTGCTACAAATCGCGATTAGTAGGATCAGCACTGAAATTCCAAACAGTGAACACATCGGACAGATAGATCATGATCTACGGCAGACCATATTAATAGATCATCCAGCAGCAGCCGCACAACATCTGTCTTGCCTTCGTGACAGCCACGGTGCCCTTGTGTGTTGTCGCGTGCAGTGTTCAGCAGGGTGTCGAATCGCGACCACATGGTATTTCCACGAGATCAAAACACAGCTGTGATACGTATGATGCCCTACCGCTACAGCCGTACACAAGCACTACACAAAAGCGGCCGTAGGGTCGATCTTAACGAGGAGTGTTTTTCAGTTTTTTTTTCAGTATTTTCCCGAAATTTCGGTGTTTTCCTATCTAGGAAAAAGCCGAAAAAAAAAAAAATACCGAAAATACCGAGAAAAAAAACTGAAAAAAAAAAAAAACAGTCCTCGTTAAGATCGCGACCCTTAGGAAATTGTAATAATTTTTCTCCCTCTTGATCCGCCAGAATAAGTGTGTTAAGAGCCCATCTTAACGGGGAACACTAGATTTCGTTCAATCAGATGTAAATTAAACTAGAAAAAAAAAATCAAGTCAAATTGAAAGAACCGAAATTCCTCGATAAGATGGGCCCTTGAATTAAAGTAGAAAAAAAAAATCAAGTCAAATTGAAAGCACCGAAATTTCTCGAAGATGGGCCCTAATAGTGATCACCCTAACGTCCGATTTTAAGTTTTACTTACGAGAGGCCCGATACTGATACTGCTGCTGCTGCTGCTGCTGCTGCTGCTGTCGCTCGTGCTGCCGCATTATTTCACTATTAATATTACCGGAGAACCATAGTAAAAGGGACGAAATTTTGTTAGTAAAAATAGGGAAATAACTAGGTTTTTGTGTGTACCGTAGGTTTTATTTACTACAGGCAGTATGGTCCTCCGTAAATAGTGCCCTCTCAAAGGTAGAAACACGGCAGTACCATAAATGCCTGCTTTTCCGACATTGCCGAGCATACGGGAGACACAGCCAGCATGTGAGAGGTCCCTCTTGAGATCTTGACTGTCATATTTGTACCAGTAATACAATACCTGGTATAGGCCAGACTTAGGAGCCACGCCGGGCTTCTTTTTTTTCCCCCGTTGATTATCCGGGTAAAATAGAATCTGTAATATTTATTTTTTCGAGCGGAGGCTATACCGTATCTAGCATATGTATTCTAGCGGTAGGAGCCACACCTCAAGAAAACCGGAATGCCCCCCGAACCTAGATGTGTCTCTGCAGTCTTATCTTAGAAGACAGCTTACATTCCAGGCAATCTTTTTGGTGCCACCGCTGTCAACTCGAATAACGCCTCAGAAACGAACGCGATGCATATCATCTATTGATCATTTTGCACAACACACGAGTTCTCGCGCCAACGATGTTATTCAACATTGAACTTCGGCGACAATGCGTGAAGAAGGAGCGCCGCAACGTAGATAGACGAGTTAGGGGTTGCAGGTTGACCACGTACGACGAGATCCAAACACAACAACGCGTACTTCGTAGCGATCTGCTGAGAGTGCATACCTGGTACGAGATACGAGAGATTGGGGTGAGTATACGCTTTCCGCTAAGGTTGACTGCAGACACAAAAACAACCTTGGTTGGGGAAGTATGCCGTTTTCCGTCACGCGTGTTTCTTAGGCTACTACTGTACTGGTGATACTGTACTTCGAAGTAGTATGTGTTGCACATGCGCAAAGGAAATGTTATAGAAAAATTGAAGGATTTTAATAAACACGAATTGACCGGCGAGGGCCTTAATGTACAGTAGTCCAGACGCATCAAATGGAGTATTCAAAATATTTGTATTTATTGTAACAATTCGATATACGTAGTGTCATATATATAGGCCGAACGCATCGAATGAAGAAAGACATTATACATAATATATATACATACATATGGCCGCATCGAACGTTTGGGTGGCACCTCGACACCGAACGGGAAACGGTTACTCGCACCGTTTTTTTACACCTCAAAAGACGCAAGAACTTTTTTCTGCGCGACTCTCTTGCGCGACCTGCCGCCGAATGCGAATTGTTTTCGCCGTCGTTCGTAACCCCGCTGCTCTTCGCCCGCCGTGGCACCTGTGCGTAACCTCGCTGTGTTTGTCGGCGTGCCTTAAAACAAATATCGACCGGCAGGCGGGAAGCGCAGGCCGACGCTGAGGACGATGTGCTTCGGCAGCGGCTACATGTCGATAGGATCCTGGCCGACCGACGTCAACATGTCGGATCCCATCATCACCGCCTTCCTGTGAGCCGTCATTTTTTCCTAGGAACATGGGTGTTGTTGCATTGCTGTGTCAATGAGCGACCCGTGTTTACGGCCTGACCCGGCCATATTTTGCCGGCGGCAGTGCTGCGTTGCTGTATCAGCGAGGGGCCGCGTTTACTACCGCCTGGCCTACTACTGTAGCTTAAAAAAAAAGGTTGGGATTTACTTGACTGTGCGCCCTAGAACTCCAACCCTTGACCTTGAACGCGCCGCGAATGTTAAGGGAAAGAAGCTGTATTGTTTTTTTTTAACGAGCATGGCTACTGCTGCCTATGCCATAATAGATGCTACAGACCCAAAAGCTAACGCTTACAGCAGCAGCGGTGTGATGCCTGCACACCAGGTACACAGCAAAAATGAGCAGATAGTGTGGCATGGTATTAATAGCAAAAAAATCAAGCTGAAATTGCACCTGACCTCTCGGTTCCTGATGCTGCAGGACACACGCACGCGCACGCAGCAGCACCGTTCGTGGCTGTCACAAAGGGGAACGTTTTAAGCGCTGCTGTTGTACCGTTCCTGCCTGGCCTTTGGGGGCTGCTGCGGTGCTTGAGAAAAGGCAGCCAGCTGCAGTGTGGTGAAGCAATAAAACTAGTGACAGCTCGAGGTTTCCATGGGCTGCTTGGCTCATCATCCTCTGCTTCAGCCCCTTGATTTAGGTATTACGATCGCACAGCAGTAAAAAAACAGGACCTTGCTCGGGAAAAATCTCGGGGGAAAATCCCCGCGGGATTGCACGGGAACATGATTTTTTTTTGCCGTTCCCGTGTAAATGTCGTTCCGGTGGTCTCCATTCCAAACACTTCCCGAAGAAATCTCGGTTCCCTGTTCCCGTCCAGACAGTTCCCGAAGATACCTTGATTTCCCGTTCCCTTCTAAACGGTTCCGGTGGAAATATCTGATGTACCGTGGTTTTATGTTCCCATCCCGTAAAATCCCGTGGAAATATCAATTTCCCAAATCCCGCGCAACTCAAAACTGCCCGAAAAAAGAGTATTCCTGCGAGAATTATTCCCGCATCTTCAGCGTGCAAGGGACCACCGAACGGGATCACCAACACCGACCGACTCTACGCGTACGAGTATTCGTGCATACCAGGCACGTATCATGTGGTATTATATATTTTTCAAAATTTCAGATTTTTTTTTTTTTTTTTTTTTTTTTTTATCCTCCGGCGGATTGGTAAAAATAAATATAACTCGTATACACACGAGTAATTTTGTGTTTTTTTAAGTTGTGAAATTATCCTGGATTATTTAGTGGTTTCAGATATGATAGTATATGATACCCTGGTACGCAATACCAGGTATTTAATATTCAAGATATAACTCGTATTCCTGTACTAAGGCGAGTAATTTGGTAATTTTTCAAGTCATGAGAGATTAAATTGTGTTTTTTACTCTCAGCAAGACCCCAATATGAATTATTGAACGAATAAAAACATAAAAAGTACTACCAAAGCTATATCAAAATACAATGAAAAATGAAAAATGACAAATGACAACATTGTAACCATCCCCGCAGCGGAACGCCCTATCAGATGACAAAAAATCCCGCGAATCACCTTGGTGGCTAGTTCCCGCGGGAAGAACTTCCCGTGGTGGCTGGTTCCCGTACCAAAAAATCCCGTGAATTCACGCGGTGGCCAGTTCCCGCGGGAAGGGTTCTCGTGGAGGCCAGGTCCCGCCAAAAAAATATCCCGTAAATTCCCGTGGTGACTGAATCCCGCAGGAAAAGTTCCAAGATAAAAGCCCGTCTCCCGAGTAATGTCCTGAAAGAGCAACAACAGCAGCAGCAGCAGCAGCAACAAACTACTAGTACAACCCAAACGCTCAGACACAGGCATGCCACAACAAAGCGCCTAGCCTAAGCCTAGCCCTGTATATGGGCGTGCTCTCGTCGCCTCTTGTCTCTCCCACCAGCTGTTCGTTGCTACTCCCACAATGCCTACGTGACCCCCGTCCTCCGCTTGTGTCCACGCCTATCTCGACTACCTCGGCTCGCCCACCCTGTGCAAGGTTCTTGGAGGGGGCGCCAGATCAAGCTGCCCTCGAGGGTGCGTGCTCCAAGATGCTCCGGTACGATAACTTCAGGGCCCTGCCTCGCCGCCGCCCCTGGCGCCTCTTCCCCCCCTCGGTGTCGACGCGTTTCGAGTGGCACGATATTGAGGTCAGTCGAACGAAACGGCGGCAACACCGCCGGAGAAACGGACCCCCCTGAAAGTACGAGGTGTTCGTCGATCCTATGGGTTTGCGTGTATGTTATTGTCTTGCCAGCGTGGGGGGATGTATTCGATGGGAGAGATGTGCTCGATCTCATCCATGACCGTAGTCGTATGGCCATAGACCCTCGCATCCCTACAATGCCGGGACGGAGCATGTCGGGTTTTCGCCGACCAGGCATACGTTGCTTGGACCAAGCACGAAGCGCCGTGAGGTGTCCGGCGAGTCGCATGAAGGGTGAGCTGCATCCTACTAAGAACCGCTTGTGAGGAGGGCTTGCATATGGATGACAGCTTCAGTGAGTTAGTTTAATTTCCGGTGTAGCCACTTCCAGAGACAGCAATGGGAGTACTATGTAACTGCCTCTTGGGTGCCTTACCTTGAACACTACGTGATACGAGCAATTCCCTTGTGCAGAGTAAAGGTTCTTTACTTCGCACAAATGATCTAACTCGACGACCAGCTATGGGCGATCGCCGAAAAAAAAAAAAAAAAAAAAAAAAACAGTACCCTGGACGTCTAGCTCACGTAGTGAGCGGCATGTTTTACAGTGTCGTTGCCAACCGACGCCAACCCAACCCATATATAATATATTTGATAAAGGGGGGGGGGGCGCTTTCGTCCCCCCCCTCCCCTATATTATATGCAGCACCTGGTTTATATGGGTTGGGTTGGCGTTGGCTGGCGACAACGCTGCGAAAAACGCCTCTTTCTTGCTGCATGAGCTACAGTAGACAACCAGTGTACCGTCTTTTTTGTTTTGGCGGACACCACGGCTGGCGGTCGAGTTACATCATTTTCGTGCGGGGAGAACCTTATCTCCGCCCACAGGGGGATGATCGCATCACGTAGTAGTAGTACTATTACGGGGGCCATAGTTAATAGGACCTATGGCATACATAGAAACCTATATATGTACGTATTTTTACTAACAAAATTTGGTCCTGTTAACTACGGACCCCCGTAATAGGTATACGGTTAGGCACCCACGAGGCAGTTACATTGTAAACCCATTGCTGTCTCCGGGAGTGGCCACATCAGAAAAATATACGGTATGTTTTAATTGACGCTGTCATCCACATGCGAGAAAATCCACCGCAAAATCGGTTATTGTTCGTGCGGACTCGCCCAACACCCCACGGCGGTCCGCCCTTGGTGCAAGCAATGTCTGCCTGGTCGGCGAAAACCCGACGTGATCCTTCCCGGCATTGTAGGGATGCAAGGGTCTATGGTCATACGAATACGGCCATGCATGAAAATGAGGGCACTTCCCCCCCCGCCCGCGCCCCGCCCGCTCGTGATGGGACCTTCCAGTGAATCGCTAGCTTTGTCGACTGTCTTTCAACTCTTTTTAAGCCTCTTCTCCGAGTCCCTCTTCGCTAGGCGAGCTTGCTTCGTTGCCCACTGGAACGCGGCGTCGCTCCAGGCGCGGTCCGTGTTGTTGCCGGGACGGGTCAGAGGACGGTTTTTCATCTATTTGACCGTTTTGCTTCGAAGTACCGCCCCGCAGAAATATGTCCCAACTTTGCATAATTGCTAGCGGTCTAGACAACGAGGCGTGGGTGCGCGCATGCACAGAAGAAACAGAGCTCCAACGGGGCTAAATCCGTGCGCCCTCCTATTACGGGGGTCCATAGTTAACAGGACCAAATGCTGTTAGTAAAAATACCTATATATATATGTTTTTTATGTACGCCATAGGTCCTGTTAACTACAGACCCCCGTATTAGAAGCGAAGAATACGTGACACGGCCAGAGATGAGTTTTTTTTTTTTTTCGCGCGGGAATGGTGGGTGTGTAACTGCTGCTGCGTCGCCCGATCCCTCATTTGCACAGGTGAAACCTTCTGACGTCATCACACGGACGCGGGTGGCGGGGTCGGCCGAGGTGCTTGCGGAGATCGATCGCCTCAAGGACGCCCCACTGAGACCAGCTACCGCCGACGGAACGTGCGTTCGGTTGGTTTCATCGTAAAAAACATCGCGCAGTGCATGGCCGCGCCACGTTCGCCCCCTGTTAAGAGCGTAAGGAGGGAGGGAGGGAGGGGGGGGGAGTACTCATGCCATGCATGGCTGGCCGGAGTCGGAGGGGTGGGGGAGGGGAGGAGGGGTGAGCGGCCTTCTTATTGAGCACCACCTGCGCGTTTTTTATGTATTTTTAGCCCGCTGTACGGTTCGTGGTGTAGTGCGTGCGGCGCGTGTTTGGCGTCGTACGCAGACCGGCACTTCTGTCTTTTGGTCGAGAAGTTTTATTTTTCTTTATTTATTTATTTTTTACGTTTTTTCTTGGGTGGCAGCGACGGGGTGAGCTCAGTCGGCTGCACCGCTACGGTTTCGAGCTCGATGGTAGGCGGAGCACAGTTAGCGATGAATCAAAAGAAACTAGTTATCCGGCAGTTTTGATCGGCGTGAGGTGGGGAAGGTCAAGGCCCCGGACTCAGCGAAGGCAGTCGTTGGCTGACTCTTTCGCACTGTCTGTCCCCCATCCCCTCCTGCTGCATTGTTTCAGGGAGCTTCCGCTGTGGGGAGTCCACGTCATCGAAAACACAGGAAGGGAAGAAGGTGGTGTTCACCTTTGAAAGCGACGTGCCTGTGTTGTTGTCGCCTATCAGCTATTTTGCACGCTCTCTCGAATGCCACCAACAGCTTTAAGACGAAGCCGGGTCGTTCAGACCGCCGGGAGCGTCGGGATTTGCTCCCTGAGGGATTTCGTGAGGCCGGTTGAGATGCACAGCTTCCTTTTCCGGAAGACCCGCAAGTAGCGGCAGAGAGAAACGGCGCTACCAAAAGCTTGCCGCCCTTCACATCAGCTACACTCCTTCTTCCGGCTGCCCTTAGCGCTCCCAGATATAGTGTTTCAGAGGGGTTCGGGGAAGGGAAGTGGGGTGCCAGACCACCTTATGAATCGCCGCGGGTAGCGCCAGCCGGTTTCCCCCCCCCCCCCCCCCTCCGAACTACCGCAGTTGTATCAGGTCTAGAGGCCGTGGGACCTTTGCGAGGTGTGACCTGCGACTAACCAGCATGACGTACTGGCGATCTTGACCACCCCCTCTTGCCGCTGTCGTCGATAGTGATACGCCCCCCGGCTTGTTTTCGTGCCCGGCTTCCCCAATATTTTCCGACAATTGTTGCCAAGGTGGGCTGGGCACCGTTGTTGCGCTTCGAGTGCACCACTCCATCGGGGACGGCATGTCTCTCGTGGCCGTCGGGCGTAGCGTCCTGGAGTCTCCAACGGGGGGGGAAGTAGGGCTGGGGGGCGCGGGCGTCGGCGCGGCTCTGACCGCCAGCGTCAAGTCTGCCAAGAGGGCGTTGTCCAATTTCACCGCAGGGCAGGTGAGTGCGGCGAAAATGATGGAGAGCGAAGTGTTTTGGGGGGCGACCGCGAGAGGTGGAGGTTTACGAGCGTGCGGCGAGCGTTGTGTTTTCTTTGGCGCTGAGCGCGAGCGACTGGGTACCTTGGTGTCGGGTGCGTCAAGGAGGATATTTTCATTTCTGCTCCGGTAAAGGCTGTTGTTTCGCTTGGCTGCGATTGCTGAGACCCGGGAGCGGACCGTGTGTGTCGGGATTTTAGAGGTTGCTGTGGGCAGGCACGGTGGCCGTGCGCGAAGGCGTCGCGTCCGCGCAAGCGGCAACCGAAGAGAGCGAAGAAGCGCACCCCGGGAGCGGTGCGTGTCGTGCCTGCCGAATGTTCTTGTGCTTCCATCGGATCTCACCGCGTCTTCCGGAACAACGTCTGGACTTTGTGAGCCATCAGATATACAACCCCGATTAAAAGCTACTCGCAAGTTGGGCGGCGTGAGGGGCGAGGGCGGTGGGGACGCGTGAAACATGAAACAACCTACGACCAGTTAGTAGATGTCCATTTTCCCTCCGGTTATTCTGAGTGTTGCCACGCACGCCGATAAAGCAGATCCTTCGAGGCATCCGCGACGTCATCGTGCTCAGCTCCTCCGGCCCCGACACGCCGCTACCTTTCGGCCACTACGAGGGACCATGGAGCGGGGGAGGGCACACGGACGCCCACCCTCCTTCAAGCGGAAAGGGCAAGCGGGGGGCGTTCAGCGGACGGAGGCGCACGATACTCCTGCCCGGACTGCCCCTGTCACTCGTCAAGAAAATCAAGGTGTTCCGCAAGGGCAGGCGACCAATTTTGTGTGGTTTTGTCCATTAGAGCTCGCCCGCTTGTCGAGATCAACGGTCACAGTAGAGGGCAGCGGTAGGCGGAGGGGTGAGGCTGTTTTGATCTCGTTTCTCCTCGCGTAGTGTTTTGGTTTACTTGTCGTTGGGTGGGGTGGGGTGTAGTCAGCCGATGCGTGGGCTTGAGCAACCCTTACTCGGTCGGCGTGCCGCTCATTCTTGCGTGTTTCACGTGTGAAATTAGTGCGGGGCGTCACTGGTAGGTGTGTGTGTGGGAAGCCTGCGCCTGCCTGTGGGGTCGAAGGTTATTGGTTATGCGCAAGAGATAGGAATCAAATACTTCCCTTACTTTTTTCCATCCGATGGATGCTCGGGTGTCGTGCCTCGCGTTCATTCGTGTGCTGCCGCTACCGTATAACCTCGGTTTTCATTGCCGCTAAAAGCAGTTTGTCGGCGCACCCCACGGCGTGCAGACATAGGTGGCGTGCCAGTGTCGATGCTGTCTTGATGTCCTCCGTAGCCCTTTCTCGCTTTTTTTCGGTGTGTATTGGGTTCAGAGCGCACACGTTTTTTTGTGTCCGCTTCCGCTGAGTTGCGTTGCTTGCCGCTGCTACGCTTGCTGACCGCCTCTTCAAGGACGCCACCGGAGCCACTGTCAACGACACCATCATGAGCGTCGTGGCTGGGTGCATCCGGCGGTACTCGGAAACGAACGGAGGTGGCAGCTCTCTCCAAGGGTGAGGGAGGTGCTTGACCGCGCAGCTTACCACTGGGCAGCGAGTTGATGCATTGGCCAGAGCTGCCTTGGGGTGTTACCGGCTGCATTTGTTGGAGATGTTGGCAGCTCCTCACAGGCGAATACTTGAGACAGTTGCCAGGGCATACTAACGATGTCCAGGCTGTTGACAGTGGTCGATTTTTTTTTTGTAGGGTTGCAACGCGTGTGTGATTCGGATGGAAGCCTTCGCCGCGCGGCAGATTGCCCTCTCTGTGCCGTCGCTGGGCGGTAGCAGGGACCCGCGAGGGTGGCAAGGACGTTCTGCGATGGAAGCTGTGCCTGCTCCAGTCTCCAAAGTGCTGTTTCGCGGATCGATTGCGTGGGAGCGTGCGCGTCGACGTGTACTTTTGAGTGTGTGAACGGACCTCACGCCGGCCGCATCGGCGAAACGGCTTTGTGGAGCTCGGGATAATGTCGAGAGCGGAGTTGACTGCGCCGCCGGTGAGGGTAGATGATTGGATCAGCAGCTCAGTCGACACAAAGAAGTCACTGGCATCGGCGTGTGCCTCGTGCTGTCGGAAACAGTCGGTCGAGGGGACCCCGCACCCCGAAACATGCAAGACACTGGCAGAGTGAAGAGTAAAACACGGTCCTGGCAGAGTAAAGAGTAAAACACAGTCCTGGCAGAGTAAAGAGTAAAACACAGTCCTGGGGACATAAGTGTACGAATCATATGCCCCGCCGTCTAGGGAGGCGTTCCGCGCCCGTGGAAATAAAGCTCCTCTCCCCGCCAGTTATGTATACGCTATTTTTTTAGTTTGGGTTGACCTTGGTTGGGAATGACGCTGTAAAACGCACCAATCACTGTGTGAGCTAGACAACAAGGGTACGAGGTACGCTTTTTCTGTTTTCTGTTTTGGCGTTTACCATGGACGGTGGTTGAGTTAGATCATTTGTGCGGGGTGAAGAACCTGAAGTCCGCACAGGGGGAATGGTCGCATCACGTTGTGTGTACCTGGCACATGGGAAGGCACCCGCGAGGCGGTTACGTTATATGCCCGTTGCTGTCTCTGGAAGTGGACACACCAGAAAACGAATCAATGGATTCGACGCTGTCACCCATTCAAGAAAGGAAGCCCGCCTCACCAGCGGCTCTCATTGTGCTGCGGGTTCCCCTTCGCGCGACTCGCCGCACACCCCAGGACTGTTCACGTTTGTTGCAATTTTGTCTACCTGGTCGGTGAAAACCCGACGTGCTCCGTCCCGTCATTGCAGGGATGCGTGGGTGTATATCAAACGACTATGGCCATGCATGACATGAGTGCACCCCCCCCACACCCCCCCCGCCCCCCGCCCCACCAATGCTGACACCCCCCCCTGTTTGCTGTGGCCTCCCAAACGTGGAAACCAGGCCGGGGTTCAAGTCGAGGGCACTGATTCCGGTGGCGTTGCCGAGGAAAATGGATACCGGGCACGATTCTGCCCTGTGCAACAAATGGGTGAGTTGTTCGGAGTTTTCGGAAGCAGTGGTAGACGTACCGTCTGTGGTAGCCTCGCTTTTCTTTGGGCCTGCATCTCTGAAGAGGCGTTCTGCGATAGAGGTTGACACATAATTTTCTGAGTCTCCTCACTTGACCTTAAGGATTTTCATGCCTTACCGGAAAACTGACTTCAGCAGACATCAAATTGCATCCCGATGAATAATCCCATGGTCCAAGTATACAAAGACGTCATTTTTCGAAACAATGTTGGCTTTCCGACGATTTTGGGTTAAAAAAAAAGCCCCGTCATTATGAAACAGAATGGCGGAAATGTGCTATCTCTATCGTAGAACGCGTGTCTGAAGTAGGTCCGCTGAGTGCCGCAAGGCCGTTCGGGTGTGGAGATGGAGTGTTTTCTCCCGCTGCGATCGTTGGACCGTACGGGAGGAGCATAGAGGCGGGAGGGGGGGGGGGGGGGGGGGGGGGGGGGGGGGGGGGGGGGGGGGGGGGGGGGGGGGGGGGGGGGGGTGGGGGGGGGGGGGGGGGGGGGGGGGGGGGGGGGGGGTGGGGGGGGGGGGGGGGGGGGGGGGGGGGGGGGGGGGGGGGGTGGGGGGGGGGGGGGGGGGGGGGGGGGGGGGGGGGGGGGGGGGGGGGTGGGGGGGGGGGTGGGGGGGGGGGGGGGGGGGGGGGGGGGGGGGGGGGGGGGGGTAAAACGAACGATGCCGTTCCTCCACCGTGTCCTGCGGGGTCCTGGATTGAGACAGCGGTTGCCTCGGTTCGACACTCGGCCTCCCCCCTGCTGCGGTGGGCAGTCACGGCGAGAGTGTTCGATCTGTCAACCTTTTTTTTTTTTGGTTTTTGTCAACCACTGACCTCCGACGCTTCCCGTCTCAGGCACCAACATCGGTACGCCGTCTCTTCCACGTCATCCAGATCCCCGTCCGCCCCCGCTGCCCGTCCTCTTCTCCCCCCCCCCCCCCCGCCGCGACCCTCTCGAGGCCAGGCCTTTGTGTCGATGGACTTGTCTGTGGACGAGGCGGATCCCGCTGCCCGACTTGAGAGAGTGAAAGCGACGACGTCGGAGGTTAAGCAGAGCCCTACCGCGGGGCTGCAGTACCTGATGCAGTCGCACGTCATGCCCCATCTTCCAATCTGGGTCTGCCGGGAGATGGTGCACGGGGCTCTCGCCACGCACACGGTGGTGAGTGGCGTGTGTGGGCAAGGGGAGAGGGGCGTGTGAGGTGTGAGGGCTGCAGCGGCAAGGCGTTTGCCGGAAGGGCAGCGGGGGGGGGGGGGGGGGGGGGGGGGGGGGGGGGGGGTAGGACATGTGCAAGGAGGGTGGCGATGGAGACTTCTCCGAGCGGGAATGATATTGTCGAGGCTGAAGAGGCTACGGGTTTATGCGTGGGCGGTGGGGCGCATTTAACTATTTCGGGGGACCATAGTAAATAGGACCAAATATTGTTAGGAAAAATAGGTAAATATATAGGTCCTTGTGTGTACCGTAGGTCCTATTTACTACGGTCCCCCGTAAATAAAATATATTTATTGAAGGATGTGAGTGTGGGAGGGCGCGGCAGGAACAGTCCGAAAAACTAACAAAAGTTGAGAGAGCGAGCGAGAGATGGAGAGAGGACCCTCTGACGCACACGGTTCATGATCTGCCTCGGGACGTCTCATTCGTGGCAGGCTAACAGGATGAGAGGCAGGGCTCGTGAGAGGTTTCTGCGACAGAACCACGGGGTTTGATTTCGAAAGTCCCGCCCCCACCTTGCACGCCTTCATAAAACACCACCGTCGAACACGGAGTTGCCTTGCGCAGGACGCCTTGCTGAATTCGTTACACCAGCGCGGAATTGTGGCGGGTGGACCCTGTCCTCGTCGTTTTTGTACTTTTCCAGGCTGATGCGGTAGGCAGAGGTGCCGGCTACGCCACGAGCAGGCAATGCCGACGAGATTTAGCTCGCGTACTTATACGTTACGCCGAGGGGTCAAGCTCGGGAAGCACGAAGAGTTTCGTGTGTCTAGACGTTGCCACTGCAGCGTGTTTTTAGCCGCTGCCGTCGTTTTTTTTTTTTTCTCGGTCTTGACATTTTTGTGGGGGGGCAGGCGTTTTTTGTTTTTTTCCTCCCTTGAGAGCAGGGGGCGCCCGCTGCGTAGCCGGCGAGAAGTTTCGCTTCCCATCTATCGATTGTATTTTGCGATCGCACCTCGACGGGATCAACATCGCGCGCCGACCCCGTTGTCTCCCTACCGCTGTGCCGTGCGGGCGTGGTCACCGTGCAGACGGTATCGAATGTTCCTGGGCCGCAGGAGCCGGTCAATTTTGCCGGAGTCGGCCTGAGGAGCGTTCAGTTCGTCTTCTCGAACATCATGCCGCAGGTGCGTTGTTCTTTGGCGATCTCATGTACGGTGCATGCACTTGTTGATTCTGACTCGCTCTGTTGAGGGCGATCGGTGTCGGAAAGATGAGGAGCTGCGCTGCGAACTGTGTGCTGTCGAGCCAAGAGCGCATTGGTTGGCGTTTTAGGAATATATCGGTACGGTTCGAACGTGTCGACGTGCCGACCATTTTTCTACAACGCGGAGAAACACATGGTAACTCTTGGTAGCTTAGCTTGTCCCTCGTAAATGGGGTCAAGAATGAGACGGAGAGGCTCCATGAGCGCCCATCTGCGATGCTTACGGCTGCTCGCGCTTGTTTGTTGAGGCGGTGTCCCCGATTGTCCTTGGATGATTAAATGAAGCGCGAACGGAGGGGATACTTGTTCTTCTGAAAAACGGCGTGTCCCGCGACGGCAGGAGGGCGATTCACGTCAATTTCCAGTCGAACGCTCGATGCCACTCAGCACAGTAGAGTAAAGGTAGAGCGGAGAACACGTAGAGGAAGAATTGCGAGGGATACGCGTTGCTTTTCGCGGAAAATGCCGCTATATTGGTGTCCAGCACTGATCGCTTGCAGTAGAGTAGGTGGTGATCTCTTGCGACGCATGTGCAATCAGGCCCTGAAACTGGTACGAGTACGTAGCGGAGGTTAGGGTCGGGCCTTCGTGTGAACCTCGCAAGCCCTCCAAAATACACTTGAGTTTCACATCTGTCAGATCTGTCCCCCTTGCCAAGGAAAATATGCATGCTACATGATGTCATATAAAACCCTTCATACGCGCGATCAAAGCATCACAGACAGACAGCTAGCTTCCAAAAGATGAGTTTTTCGACGAAATCGTCGATCTCACAGCTGATTTTTCAATATATATATATATATATATACCGAGTAGATATTCGCACGTGTTTGTCGAAACCTTTTCACGGCTACCTCCATCTTTCGCCGTGCATTTCTGATCTCCAAAGAGCCCGTAGTAAATGTCGCGCATTCTGTCGGAGACAAGCAAATTCCTTCGCCGATCGGCCGGAACAAGTCTTGCTCCGCCGTGCTTATGCCTACAAGTTATGCGCCTGCGGGAGGTAGCTTAGGAACATTCTTCTTCTATAGTAGTTGAACCGTATGCGTGGGGGGTGGTTTTGCGGAAATTCTCACCGGTTCCCCGAGGATAGTACGAAGGTGCGTCGAGAGGGACGGAACGTTCATTTCCTGGTGTTGGTGCCCTCGCGATCGGTTGGGATCGTCGCCAACCACCTCCTCGTCGCCCCGGGCCCCAGCGCTTCCCAAGAAGCAACTTGGTGTCGTAGCGGCTGGGATTTCTGGATGGCCTAGCGGCACACTCGGCCGCATTTACCCCTCTTGTAATTGGCTCGCCACTCTCAAAATCCAACTCTTGTTGTCCCAAGACGTGAGTTTTGTCCCTGTTCCTCGCCATCCGCATGCCGTTTACTGTGGACACTCGTACGAGCAGAACTCACGACGAGACAAAGCGGCTTGGTTGGTACGGGGGTCGATTCTTGGGGCGTTTTTTGTTTGTCCGCTGGGAATCGGGGCAGTAACGCGCGGTCGGTGACGCACCGCTTTGTGGTAAGCGTAGCTTCGGTGGCAAGCAAGGTTCAGACCCTTGCAGGGTAGTGTGTCCCATGATGGCATGCGTCGAGCAAACGCCATCCGAGGCGATCAAAATGCGCTCGCGGGTGGCAATTTCGGCGCTCGGGGTCTACGTAGGTACCAGGTACCAGGTACATACTCGAAACACATAAGGTTGGCAAAAATCAAACACAAGGGACTGACTTAGCATTGAGATTTTATTGCGGCATCTCTCGCCCGGCACAGCCCGCGATGCTGCATGTATTTTTCGTCCACCACCCAGGCCGATCGCCACATTATCGTCACACGCGTGAAGCTCCAACGTCACTGGCTCCCCCGTTCTCTCTTTCGCCGGTTCGTTTCTGCCCGCGTACTTTTTGCCCCCAAACCACAAAACATTTTCCCTTGATCCTCCCTTGCTGGGTATCTGGTCGGCAAACGCCTCCCCCAATCGGCCTGCGAACACCGACCTGCGGTACGAACCGGGCAACGTTCCGACTGACTACTACGACGTGGTGACTTGAAAGGTGGGCGTGGTCAGCCTGGACGGCGTGATCGCCGTCAACTTCGTGGTGGACCCTCTCTCGGTTCCCCTGAGCGAGACGCTGCCGGACCACTTCCTGGCCGAGCTAGAGGCGCTCGCGGAGGCGGCGGGGGTGGACTGCCGCACGGAAATTGCTGCCTGCAAAGTGGAGGCAGCCGCTCTTGTCCGAGTGACGCAAGCCGCCGTCGTCGCCGTCACTCCTCCAACAGCTGCGTAGCGGTGGACGGTTTTGCTCGATTCATGAAGGTTGGACCGCTGAGCTACTCTGTCAGCGCTGACTTGAGTCGCTCAGTGGTCTATCCTAAATATTTGCGAACGGGTTGTTTTCAGCTGTTGGGACGGTAACCAAGGAGAGCAGAAGGAGTGCCAGTATGAGCAATGGAGGGTAGAGTGCGGTTCGACGTATTTAACAAAGAGGCGGTTTTATGATGACACATTTTTGAAGTGCACCCGCGTTTCGGCGGACAAAGTTGCTTGTAGCTCGTGTGGAGCACGTGTTGCAGTATTCACACACCTTGGACCGACAATCGGTTCCGACTAGATGATCTAGCTCTTTCAGGGAATGCTTGTTCTTGATGTGTAGGATCTGCCTCTCGCTGCGGAGAGGGAGCCGGATTCATCTGCGTGATCTCAGACATGTTTCCTGGGTTGGATCTATCTTCCCTATAAGGCAGATTCTGCACAATCTCTCACAACGGCAGCCGAGGAACTAGATCATCTACAGTAGACAGTTCAGATAGATCGTGATCTGTCTGATCGAGTTGTGCAGTATTAATAGTACAATGTTGCACGATTGTGGGGCATGGGTAGTCATTGGTCAGTAGTTATAGTTGGACAATTACGTAGGAACGCTAGGGCCGGCGAGCTGTCTATGGGGGGGGAATTGTATGATGCGCATACAGTAGACTCTTTTAGTAGTGCGCCCACGCTTCTTTGAAGAAGGTACAGTATGATTGAGTGTGAGGGTACGTGTAGCAGTAGTACGAATTCGCGCGCTTGCGGTGCACGGGCTTTTATTGGTCGGTTTCGTTGTGTGCGGTACACGTTGGAATTTTGGGGCTAGCGAGCTTTTTCTAGGGTTTGCACACCATGCGCGTGTACGTAAAATGCCGCCCATTCTTTCAGGGATGGGAAGCGGGGCCGTGCGGCTGTGAGGGGAGGTGTTAGATGTGCCTTCGGGCTGGGTGTCTTGGAGCGGCAAGGGGTGGAGGTATTGCCGCACTACGGGAACAGTAGCTGTGTGCATTTTTTGCTGATTGTTTTTTTTTTGTCTCCGGGGAGCCTACATGGCTTCTTGTGTATGGTAGCCGGCAGCTCACAGTGAGACAGCTTCGCAGAAACCCAGCTGCATCATGGGTAGCCTTTTTTTGTGGCGCCGGCTTCATTTCACCATGTCGCCACGCATACACAGGCAAGCGACGGGGTTGGCTGCTGATGCTGTGGGTGGTGAAGGGCTCATTTCTTGTCTTCGCTGTTTTGGGTGGCGCCACATATATTTTTATACACCAGGCGTGTATAAACCAGACTAAGCTGTGGTGGGCGCGATATTTACCGTTCCTGGTGCTGTGTGTTATCAAATTGTCAGCTGTGAGTGCGACCGATTTGAGTGGTTCAAACTCAGGCTTTGCAAGCTTGCGTGATGTGTCAGGTCAGACACGCTCGTTGTTCTTTGTTTTTGTTTTTTGTCAACACGTTTCTGCGTGCCGGGGCTCCTTATCCCCTGTTAAGGCCCCAGTCCCGCTTTGGGGACAAACTGCTTATGGTTTGAGTGACTTGTCGCCAAAACGGGAAAGCGGTTTGCCCCAACAGAATCAACCGTTAGTTGTTTGAGTGTTGGTTGTTTCAGTGATTTTCGTTTTACATCCATGCCATGCAGGTTTTCATCCGGTTACGTAGGCGTTTGCTCTTTTATCAAAAGTCCGTTTTTTGGACGAGTTATGGAGCTCCTCAAGTAAGTACACTCAGAATTTTTTTAGGGTCATTTCTATACCGTATACCCTGAATCTACCGTTCAAGGTGAAAACTATTTCAGGGCTGGGTCATGTCGCTCTTCTGTCATTGCCAGGTTGTATATCCACCTCGCGGCGGGCAGCCAACCCCGCATCTTTCAGTCAGAGGGATATTTTGCGGAATATCTGGCAGCAGGCGCCCAGCCTCGTCATGGGTTCGAAGTAATCCCTTCTCGTCGGCTTCAAAGCGTGACCCGGGCTTGCCCCCACGAACCCTCGCATGGATCTGATGCCCGTCGCAGCTAGTATGGCTCACGGTATCTGACTAAGCGAAGGGCCGTGACAACTTCGTGGCACTCCAAAACCCCTCCGGGAGGTGACTGACTACCTTGCGCGGTGTCCCCCTCAACACCCGGACGGCCAACGCCTACCACAACATTGTGTTTTCCAGGCAACAGTATATCGGCCCGAAACGTTTGCTTAACGTGTGTCACGTGAGCATGCGATGCCAGAGAGTGTTGTCATTGTCTGGTCACCCCATGGAACAAATGTGATCCCCGGGGATCCTATGGGAAATCCCATGTAGATCCCTATGGGACATGGCATATGCCGCCCCGGGCGTGGAACTTCCCATGGAACCAGATGGGTCTTCCCGTGGAATTTCATGGGGAAAGCTTCATGCAGTATTCCAGGAAGTCCCATAGGACACCCCATGTGATGATCAATTGTAATTTGGACCTCATGGGAAGTCCCAAGGGCACCGTGATATGTCCGATGGGAAGTCCAATGAGATGTCCCAGGGGAGGCAAAAACTCCCATGGGATGCCCCACGGGAGATAGAAGGTGTCATGAGAGGTACGAGTTCTCCCGGGAAGTATACCGAGTTGCCATATTATGAACCTGTATAGAGCTTACGAACCGATCACAAATAATATCCTGCATAATAACCTGCGCCTCTCTTCCCCCGGAGACCAGCAAAGGGGACGCATGCCAGCGTATCGCAAATTACGCTGCCTGCTGGGGTCACCGGCGGTCGGTTACGCACTCTGAATAGGTACAACGACGTCCCATTTTGATCCGTGCGCGTACCATATACCCACCACAAAAGTATACCCATACAAACAAACAAGCCCGAGCAAGCAATGGATATGAAATCAAATTTGCGCGACTTCGTATGTATATACACACACAGCAGTCGCCAGGAGTCGACAGTCAACCTTTGCATCACACAGGTGTATGCGGTCGGAGCCGCGTCACCGACAATAGTCTTACGGTAGTACAAAATTATACTACTGTATGCATACATCATACTAGGTACGCCCAAAGCATTCGTTTGGTATTACGTAAGGGGTTCCGAGCTATTCAACCACACACGTGAGGTACGGACGAACATCATCATCAGTGAACGTGGGTGCTGGTAGGGAGTAACAACCCAACAAAGTCCATGGAGGATGTGGTTTCCATCCGACCGGGTTGATTTCGTTGGGGTATACCTCGTACACTGCTTTTGCGCGGGCTTGATGGCAAGCTAGCTCGGCGATGTTAGCCGCTCGCAGCAAGCAAGCCCGTCGGGAGAGCAGATCAATGAATGCCCAACTAGCTTTGTCATAATAGTGAGTTTTTCGCGTCTCGTATATCCCGCTGTGCGTACTTATGTAACACAAATATGACGCGATACGACCAGTATAACGTAGTAAGGACATACATTCCGCCCCATTAAAACGTATTTTTTCACCAGCGAAAGAAAGTGCGTGTCGTTATTCTGGGTGTCCAACCGTCCCTCTGGTGGGTGTCAAAGCATACGGGAGGGGGTCAAACGGTGAAACCCCGTGTCTCGTAGTCACATGGTGGGATCATCCCGCGCGTTATGTGTCATGGCGGCCGCAGTAAAACGGGTGAATGTGCAACATGGGCAGATGCACTTTACTACTATTACGGGAGACCATAGTAAATGGGACCAAATATTGCTAGTAAAAATACGGGGATATATAGGTTTTAGTGTGTACCGTAGGTCCTATTTACTATGGTCCTCCGCAATATTATTAGCGTATAGAGGGGCCACTTGCCACCGCTGTCAAGAACTTGGGAATCATAGCAACGACAGACAGACTGAGATCCAAGGAGAAAAACATAAGACATTCGGATATGTGGACTGGAATAAAATTCGGAATGGACTTGTTGCGCAAATCGCTTGGGTGACCTGTGTTCCTGTGTTGTCTCCGGAAAAGCAGCGTCCGTAGTGTTTCATCGTCAATTCCCTTTTTTTCGTGTTGACGGGTAAGGTTACCAGGTTGTTTGTCCCGGCTTCGGTGCGAACGATTGCTTCTAGAAAAGGGGCCGGCCGGGACATTGCTTATACCGAGGTACAGTACGCTTCAAGATAAAAATAGGTGAAACTCAACTTGAATGGCCGGAAATAATACGTAGTAGGTGTACCTATATCGAGACGTTTTGAGTCAGTCGTAGGTGCAATGGAGCGTTGGCCAACAACGAGGGGAGACAGGAAGCCTTCCCCAGAATGTGTAATACGCAGTGTACCTCTATAAATGGCTCAAAAGGCCTACAACAGTAGATACACCTATTTTTGTTTTTTTCCATCAGTAAGAATATATCAAGCAGCAATAGCAATTATTGCCAGGCATGTAGGAGCCGAGAGTTGCAACTTAATTCAGCTCTGTCTAAGACTTATTTCGTTTTGTATCTGCTCTTTATGTTTTGAACACGTGCACTGACTGCTCTGTGAGCTCTTTAGCTTTGGCGTTGTGGCCTCCATGTCACAACAATATAGTAACCATACTTCAAAAAAGTCTTGTATTGTAGTCGCAGCTAGGAACGGTGTTCCTGTGTGTGCGTGTGTCAACAAGAACGGTGTTCCTGTGTGTGCGTGTGTCAACAACAGCATCAACAACAATTTAACAGCACACCGCCACCACCACTACGACCACCATCATCACCACCACCACCACTCAGCGCGGACTGACTATTACGGGGGTCCATAGTTAACAGGACCTATGGTTTACATAAAAACCTATATATTTGCCTATTTTTACTAACAAAATTTGGTCCCGTTAACTATGGACCCCCGTAATAGCTCAGTGGTTTATCCTTGATAAACGAACATCACCACCACCACAGCCACCACAGCCACCACCACCGCCACACTACCACCACCACCACCACACCACTACCACCACCACACTACCACCACCACCAACGGCAACGAATCTTTGTAACGTAACAGCGGGGTATATTTTTCATTATTTTCGATTTTCGATCCCTAGGGAGTTACATTAGATTATTTTGCATGTTTTCTGACGAGACATCCCAGGGTTCCGGGGAGATTAACTTTGTTGTGTGTGCAGCCCAGGCCTTCTGCCTTACCTGGCACCTTATCCCAGCAGTGGCAGATGCTGTCTCCGCCCAGGAGACTGGCGGCTGTTGCTCTCGCCCTTTCCCATTCAGGTAAGCCTGTTGCCTTGCCAGGATGCAAGCATGGCGTGTTCGTGGTCGATGGAAGGCAACATGCAATTATCAGTACCAAAAAACTACTAACTCTGTACATGTACAAGTTGATACTCAACTTTCTGGACGTAAGTAATCTCGCCGCATATCGAACTGCGAAGGCTGTCGCTGCTGACTGCTGCTGCTGCTGCTGTCTCGTCACAGCGCCACTCCTGTATTGCCATGGGGGCCTACTACTGTGATGGCTCACCACACCGTGTTTATGTTAGCACTGCTGTACTGCTTGACGCCCGCCCGTTGTAGCTACAAATGACTGAAAGCTGCCTCGTTGTTCCATGGATGCCTTCCTTGCCTGGTGCTGTTGTTCTTCCGGCTCTCTTGCCCAAAAGCTTGTCTCGTACAAATACTATTAAAATTGTCCTGTTGACCCGGGCAGCATCCAGGGGAGCCGCTGGCCTACATCTTTGACAAGGAATCACATATAGAATACGCGCGCTCGGTTTATCACAATACTTTTAAAGTTAGGTAAAAATGGAATATAGACGAGGCGTGTTACGCAGCTTGCAAAGTTTAGTATCGACGATTTATTTAATCAGTCGAACTCACAGCTGACGTATTTCAAAATTTACTAAAAAATACCTGGTATATTAAGGATAGCTACGTTGTTACGCAACAGCAGTACTCATTTGGTGTCTTATCCAAACATTGAAACACCGCCAAATCCATATACGCATGCCCGCACCCACCCATACCCACTACAGTCGGGACACATATCGGTGCGGGGCACAAGAATAAACCTTACATTGTTTTTGAAGTGTCGACGCATTGGCCGGATCAGCGGGTCGAACCTGCGGGTCAAGATATGTGGTCTCGCGTGTCAAGGTGGCCCGACCTCCTTGAAACCCGTGTCTCACGGATCAATCCGAAGGTGGCGGATCGGGTCGGGTCGGGTCAGGTCAGGAGATTTTCAAATCTCACGGGTCGGGCCGGGTCGGGTCAACAATTTTTTTCATCTGGCGGGTCGGGTCGGGTCAAGAGGCTTTCAAAATCTCACGGGTCGGGTCGGGTCAAGTCAACCCACCTCAAAATTTTCGCGGGTCGGGTCGGGTCGGTTCAGACCCGACCCGACCCGTGAGGTTAGACCTGACCCGCGAAAAGCCCTGTTTTTTTTGGAGGGCTGCGACTATTAATAGCGGACTCAGTCAGTATATAGCGATGATATTGTCGTCAAAACCAAAGCCTGTTCTGATGTTACAACGGGAGAGAGATATGGGCTAAATTGACACACGACACGAAATTGGAACGTGGAAGTGTCGTGACCTTAAGCTTCTGTTTATTTTTACCAATCCGCCGGAGTATTAAAAAACAAAAACAAAAAAAAATCAGCAGCATACTTTCTCCCCTCTCTTCTCCGTCCTCCGGAAACACCATTGGTGATTGTCCGTAGTATAATATGGCATGTTGCTTGGACGTACGTGCGATAAAAAGTACCGGTACTGGCGAATAAGCGAAGGTACTGGCCTGGTCAACCAGTATAATTCTACTGCCAGTATATTACTGCTGCCAGTACACTCTGCGCCAGTGCCCAGCCCATTTTTTCTTTTATCGGGATTTTGTCGACCTCTTTTTCTCGTTCGATATTCAACACTATTAATGGTCAGCAGGAGCACTTAACTCTTTTTCAAGTACCGCGGTCCCGCTTCGGGGACAAAACACTTGGAATTACACTGGTTTGTCCCTCAAAACGGGAGACATTGTCACACTAAAAGGATCAACGTCTATTTCGGGGGACCATAGTAAATGGGACCAATAGTACACACAAGAACCTATATATTTCCCTATTTTTACTAACAATATTTGGTCCTATTTACTATGGTCCCCCGAAATACCTACATGGTGGGTACTAAAATCCATGGAAAGGGCGCACGATATGGCTAGAAAACGACCCGCGAACGGCACGGCAACTGCAAATTTCGAAAGGCATTATTACGGGGGACCATAGTAAATGGGACCAAATTTTGTTTGTAAAAATAGGGAAATATATAGTTTTTTTTGTGTGTACCGTGGGTGCTATTTACTGTAGCCCTCCGTAAATAATACATCAACACGGAGGATGAAACGGTATCATCGCCATCTCCCTCCGGCCTCCGGGGGGCAAATCGTACGCAGGGGTTTCCAGTCGTCGGTTACAGGTTCCGGCTCGCGTGAGAACTTGCCTGCCTACGCATCAGCACTTAAGTCCGTGGATATGTCAGACGATTACCCTGCCGCGGACGCCACGTTTGTTTGACCAGGCCCGGCGTCAGCTTTTTTGAGGATGGCCGCCCCTTCAACCCGAGCCGTCCAGAGGATTGCCAGGGATGCTGGTGAGTGAGTGCGGGGTGCCTCTGATTGCGACGCCGCCTTGCGAATAAATTGTTGCGGTGTCCCCTCTCCCCCTGTTCGAGGGTTATGAATTGTAGCGAGTGCACCCTCATCATACCTGACAGGCAGGCGTTATGGCCTGCCTGGGTGAGGATTGCCCCGCTCCTTCGTTCAGAAGGCGTACCGCGTAGCAAGCGCGCAACTAAATCAATACCAGGTATACTTGATGCTTCGAGAATCGTCAAGCACCTTTTGTCAGTGACCAGGGCAGAGCCAGAAGCACTACCTGCTCGTAGCAGTATTCGGTCCCTGCTGCAGGCCCACATGTATACTGCCTCTCGACTTAGCGAAAGCAAAAAAAATCGTGCAACACCTTTTGGTCTACTCTGTTCTTGCACGTTTGCCCGGTGCCTCTCATTGCAACACCATCTTGCGAATAACCGCATGCAACACCTCTTGGTCTGTATTTGTCTTGCGCGTCGGCCCAGACCCAACCCTGACCCCAACCCCAACGGATATCGTCTGCGCCCTGGCTATAGACCGATACCAGTATATCCGGCTACTGTGGGATTGAGTCATACCCTACCAGGGATAACCCTACACAACCCTGCGTGAAGGTGTTACCCATTCTGAGCTATCGGGGTGAAAGATCGATCGATTTCCCAGCCAAGGGTAAATCCTTATGACGCTCTCCCCTCCTCTGAACGGCGGGACCTTTGGGGCGTCGGTACCGCATATACGGCCATACGCTGACCTGCCCGCTTCGTTTTCAAATACATGGGGGAACCAGGGAGATGTGTGTGTGTGTGTTTTTTTTGTCAGGGACGCACGCGCAAGCGCTTCTTGTAAAGAAAGAAACGTTCGAAGTGAGATTCGAATCCTTGTCCTCGACCGCGTCAAAGGTGAAGTTGTCACCTACTGAGCTACTGCATAGGGGTAAAGGATCGATCGATTACGTCAGCCCAGGGTAATTGTTGCAGCACCTGGCCCTAGAGGCATACTACGATAGGCGGGACTGCGAATCGGTTGTGTTCACTCATCTTTAAGAAGAAAACAAAAACGGTTTTTGGGCATAGACGATGTCCGATATATCGGCGAATCCGGCCTGTCGGTGAGTCCTTGTTTTGGCGATATACTGTGAGTGAATCTTGATTTGAGCCATTGCAAGCCGGGACGATAAGTTTACCGACGCTTTACCGATGTTTTGCCGGGCAAAAAAATGATCGTCCCGAGTTGCCGATTTTTCCTATCTAAGTCGCTCCGACTAATTCGGTGAAAGATCGGCTCCGATTTTCGCACCCCTAACTATAATAGCAGGGGTGACACGTTTTGGCCAAAATATCAAGAAAACATTTCTTGACGGTTCCCTTTTTTATGGGATAGCGACCAGAACAACAATGGTTGGTGACTTTAGTTTTATCAACCGTCTACGAGCAGCGGGACGGCCCAGCAGCAGCATGGGTAGGGGGTAGGATCATCGTTGCGCCCGTGCTGTACGACTCCTTGCATTCAACCATTGTGACTCGGGCACCAACCATTGCATCATCCCTCAGTCGTGCAGCGGCAACAATGGTTGCTGTAATCGTCGCCTTGTTTTTGTCGTCGTCGTCGCGGTCGTCGTCGTCAATTTTCCTCTCTGAAGTCCCGAGGGAGTTCCACCATTCCGTCCCTATATGTATAATAACCGATTGTATTCAGTGATTATTGCGCTGGTGGTAATTTTATTTTCGGGGACAAAGTGGTAGGAGAGATTTGCAGTGTAACGGCGTCATCATCACTGCTACCGAGCAGCGTTAACTATTAGTAACAACGATTCGCGATATGCCCTGCTGGTAGACGGCCTTTGGGATTGTTATTGTTCACCAAGTTGCACGTTTTTTCTCCCCTCTTTTTTTCTCAGAAACATATTTGTTGTTTCGTTCTTTTTGGGGGGAAGGGGGTCACTCTGGGTGGGATAGCATAGAGCTTTTCAAGAGAGGAGCAGCCTCGTAAACGTTTTGGTGCTACCGCTGCCGTAGCTCCAAACACGGTAGCGTCGGCCCATCTATAGTGCCGGTTGCCCGATAATGGTGCATGTGGAATCGCTCGACACGGGTGAGAATAATCAGTGCGGCAGTGAGCGGTGTAGTGCCCGTTGCCGCCATAGTGCCTGTATTGTTGGCTGGCGCACATACACCGGCACAATTTATAGAGGGATGGACCACTGCTGTGAAACCCTGACCCCAGCGCCAGCCCTCTGTTAAGGGTGGTCGCGCGAGGTTTCGTCGCGTGTCTCGGTTGCGTTGGATAGAGAAAGAAAGTACGGCCGGGCGATAAAAAGCCAGCCTCCGCGAATCAGAGACAATGGCTGTTTTTTGCACGATTTTGTTTGTAAGTGCGGTGCTGCGATTAGGCCCTCTCGTGAGTGGAAGGCGTGTGTGTACGCACACATGTAGAACGGACCGGCCGAAAGGCCAGGGCCTCGATCGATCAAAGACAGTGGTTGGTATTCCACGTGTTTTGCTGTAAAGGTCGTGTTGCAGTTCGAGCCTCTCGTGAGTGGAAGGGGCGGGGTGAGGGGGGCAGCGGAACGAGGGTCGATACTTTTCGTAGGGCTCCGCGCGTACCAAATACTGGCGGTTGTATATAGGAACGAACGCCTAGTCGTATGAACGTTTTGCGAGTGTTGAGGGTCAGACTTGGTCGTGCGCTGCATTTTCGCACATACACACACCCTCCTGCTCCTACTCGTACCAGTAGCACATCACTGGATTATTATCTAGAATTATTGTATAGAGTCGGAGAGTATGTATCTGTCTGTGTGTCTGCCGGTCTGTCTTGTCTGTCCGTCTGCCTCGCTGGCTGCCTTTCTGGCTGTGTTTCTATCTGTCTGCCTGCTAGCCTGTCTGCCTGCGTGCCTGCCTGCGTGCCTGCCTGCGTGCCTGCCTGCCTGCCTGCCTGCCTGCCTGCCTGCCTTTCTGTCTGTCTGTCTGTCTGACTGTCTGTCTGTCTGCCTCTCTGTCTGTATGTCTGCCTGCCTGTCTGTCTGCCTGCCTTTCTGTCTGTTTCTGCCTGTCTGTCTGTCTGTCTGTATGTCTGTCTGCATGTCTGTATTTCTGTCTGTCTGTCAGTCTGTCTGTCTATCTGACTGCCTTACCGCCTCCCTACTTTTGCCTTGTTTTCTTGCTGGCTAACCTCTGATAGCCACCCCAGCCAGAGTCGCTACTGTATTGGGGACGATGTCCATCCCGAACCCACTGGACGAGGGGGCCACGCGCGAAGCCCTTCAGTATTTTTCAGCTGCAGGTTTTGAGGAGGTCGACACGGCTATCATGTATCAGGGAGGGAAGTCGGAGACTACCCTAGGTGAGAATGCGACGGAGGGAGGGGTGGGAATAGACATGTATCCGTTACGTACGCTTGCATTTACTCCGGCTTACTTGGCCGGTTTAAAGGTAATACAACTAGGATACAGCAAGGATGCGAGTCATCGCACTGCCTCCCCCGCAGCAGACCGATTTTCGAGGGTGGATTCCTCGGCAACTATTACGGGGGTCCATAGTTAACAGGACCAAATATTGCTGGTAAAAATACCTAAATATATAGGTTTTTATGTATGCCGTAGGTCCTGTTAACTATAGACCCCCGTAATATGAGGCTACCGAAAACCGACCGACTAGTGTAAGGGAATCTCTCAACGAGATATTCCCCAAACCACCCCCTCTTCCGCACTGGCGCCCCCTTTTATATTACGGAGGACCATAGTATATGGGACTACGATACACACTAAAAACTATATATGTATACGTATATTTGTCAAATTTTCGTACTTTTGCCAATTTTTCTCTTCGCACGAGCGTTTTTTTTTAGCAAAACAGTAAGTACAACGGACACGGGAAGCCCTGCCGGACACATTGGTCTAGGTCTCGGCGCGATCCGTGCACTCTGAGGCGCGTGGCAGGCGCTTAATTTTTTTTTTCCGGCGGGAGTGGATGAGACGATTTCCCTGGTTTCGGTAAAGAGGCCTTATTTTGTACGTACGTATATCGGTACATTGCCGTGCTCTCTGTTTTCTCCCCCCCGGCTCATCATACATTTTTTTTGGGTTGTTGACGGAGCACGGACCACCGCCTAGAGAACAATACACACAGCAGTGCACAGAGCGTGCTTACCTCCAGCTTCCTACAGCACCACAGCCAACCCTGCTGCCCAGCAGCAGCAGTGAGCACACCTTGCGCGTATGGATGATCGTACTGCGGCTCATTCGTACAGCAGCGTTCGTAATATACTTACAGCAGTACATACATACAGTAGTTCTGATTGCAGTGTGTCCTACATTGCTGATCGATAGATCCTAGAGCCAGCTGAAAGGGGATCAGTACACGTACGTTGCTCGCGTTGCATTTTACAGCAGTACTGCTGAATATGCTGTCGTACCTGTACAAGCTACTCTACTGCTGTAGAAGATCGCGCAAAGTGTTTTAGATTGCGTAAAAAACACGACATGCCAGTTGTACGAGCGCTGTTCTAGCGTATAGGTTTAAACTGCACTTGCTGGATAACATTTTCATTTGCGAGGTTCGACTCGCACCATCCCCGTTTTTTTTTTTTTTCTTAATCTCACTTTTGACTATTTTTGTACCACAGAACTACAACAGAGTACTACAGCAGTAGTAATAATAATACATTCGTCCACACCTTGCTTTTCTGAACGTATAATGTGACAGAGTACATGTTACTTGTGTGTTTTAGCCCAAATTAAAGAGTTTGGGCGGCGCGCTTGCGTGTGGCGTGTGTTCATACCTCAACATTTCACAGCTACTCCGAATACTTGGGAGTTTATAAAGCAAAGTATGTTCGAGAAAATACTGCTGCTATTACCGTAGGTACTTCGTACACTCGCAGTATTTCGGGTTTTTGTACTCGAGATACTGCGAGTACTCGCAGTATTTTGAGGTTCTGTAGATATTACTGCGTATAATTTCTTCGGGCTCGCACTAATGCGGGGTTCGCTTCGCGCTCGCACTAATGCGGGTTCGCTACTGCTGCTGGCATGGACACCGCCTGTTGCGCTTCAACTATCTCGGGGTTCTGTACCGCGGGTACAAGTATACCAGTACTAGTCTATTAATAGCAGTATTTCGTCGGTTGGTAGTGTTCGTACTGCTGCTTCTTCTGCGAGACTCAGTACTCGCAGTAATGAAATACCCTCAATATGCCCAGTATACTTCGAGTATGTGAAGTATACTTCAACCGTTTGTGCGCCGTGTCGACAAGCCTCAGGCCCAGCGTTCGGCACAAAACACACCCAGATAGTCCCACTCGAGTGGGAGTTGAAGCAAACTACTTTCGCTGGAGACAACTTGAGCACTCAAAGCAGTCTGCCAGTATTTCGATATAATATTATGCATGACTGCTGTGAATGCTCTCAGTATCTCGAGGTTCTGTACTGTGCGCATATATTGCCTTTACCCCAAGTATTTATATCGTGTTTCGATACTACTGCGGGTACATACTTTAAGCAACCTGTATTCTCGGGGTTCGGTACTGCTCACACTCTCATTACTCGCAGTATTTGGGCCTTCTCAGTACTCGCAGTAGTTTTGCCGCCTGTATTCCAATACTCTCAGTGCTCGGACTACGATTTGTTCTCGAGCATTTACCTGTGAAACCTTGATATTATACCCTGAGCACCAAGAAACATTTATTTTGGGGGAACATATATATTGTAGTACCAGTAGTATGTATGTATATGCTGCACCTTATTACTCAGCCGGTCACAGAGTATTATGGCGCAACCTCGACCTCGCGCAACTTTTATGTACTTAAGAAATAATCGCCGCGAGTCAGCTGGATCAATATATCTCAACTTACCGATATCCTATTACCAGGGTATATATTATTGTAGTAATTAATGATCCCACACTATTGACGCGAACAGCAGTATAATATACGCGCTTAGTCTGTCGTCAAAAATATGATGTGTCTGTTCTTCACGTTAAAATGATGGGTGGGTGCAGGTGCTACTTCTAAACAAGCGTGCAGGGTTTCATACGAGTATTATTCTTTCGCTCTTGTGCCACTCCCCTATTAATACGGCACCTCCCGGAGGGGAACCTTTGTATATTTTATATTTTTATCCGTATCTGCCCAGGATGACGTATAAATATCCCATAGATAACATTTTTTATGGGTTGTTGCACGGAGCACGGACCACCGCCTAGAGAACAATACCGACAGCAGTGCGCAGAGCGTGCTTACCTCCAGCTTCCTACAGCACCACAACCAACCCTGCTGTCCAGCAGCAGCAGTGGGCACACCTTGCGCGTATGGATGATCGTACTGCGGCTCATTCGTACAGCAGCGTTCGTACAGAACATACTTACTTACAGCAGTACAGTATAGTAGTAGTTCTCATTGCAGTGTGTCCTACATTGCTGACCGATAGATCCTAGAGCCAGCTGAAAGGGGATCAGTACACACACGTACGTTCCTCACGTTACATACATTTTACAGCAGTACTGCTGAATATGCAGTCGTAGCTGTATGTACAAGCTACTCTACTGCTGTAGGAGATCGTGCAAAGTGCTCTAGATAGCGTAAAAAACACGACATGCCAGCTGTGCGAGCACTGTTCTAGCGTGTACGTTTATACTGCGCTGGAAAACATTTTCGTTTGCGAGGTTCGACTCGCACCATCCACGTTTTTTTTTTTTTCAATTTCACTTTTGACTCTTTTTGTACCAGGACTACAACAGAGTACCACAGAAGTAATAATAATACATTCGTCCACACCTTGCTTTTCTGAACGTATAATATGATTTACAAGTAGTACATGTTACTGCTTGTGTGTTTTAGCCCAATTAAAGAGTTTGGACGCGCTTGCGCGTGGCGTGCGTTCATACCTCAACGCTTCACAGCTACTCCGAATACTTGCGAGTATGTTCGAGAAAATACTGCTGCTATTACCGTGGGTACTTCGTACACTCGCAGTATTTCGGGGTTTTTGTACTCGAGATACTGCGAGCAGTGCTCGCAGTATTTTGAGGTTTTCTGTAGATATTATTACGGGGGGTCCATAGTGAATAGGCAGGACCTATGGTATACATAAAAAACTATATATTTACCCATTTTGCTATTAAAAATTTGGTTTGATCAACTATGGACCCCCGTAATACTGCATATACTTTCTTCGGGCTCGCACTAATAATGCGGGGTTCGCTACTGATGCTGGCATGGACACCGCCTGTTGTGCTTCAAGTGTCTCGGGGTTCTGTACCGCGGGTACAAGTATTATACCAGTACTAGTCTATTAATAGCAGTATTTCGTCCGTTGGTGGTGTTCGTACTGCTGCTTCTTCTGCGAGACTCAGCACTCGCAGTAATGAAATACCCTCAATATGCCCAGTATACTTCGAGTATGATGTATACTTCAACCGGCTGTGCACCGCGTCGACCAGTCTCAGGCTCATCGTTCGGCACAAAACACACCCAGATAGTCCCACTCGAGTGGGAGTTGGAGCAAACTACTTTGGCCGGAGACAACTTGAGCACGTATAGCAGTCTGTGCCAGTATTTCGATATAATAATATGCATGTACTGCGAATGCTCTCAGTATCTCGAGGTTCTTCTGTACTGTGCGCATATATTGCCTTTACCCCAAGTATTCATTTCGTGTTTCGATACTACTGCGGGTACATATTTACCTGTATTCTCGGGGTTCGGTACTACTCACACTTTCATTACTCTCAGTATTTGGGCCTTCTCAGTACTCGCAGTAGTTTTGCCGCCAGTACTCCAATACTCTCAGTACTCGGACTACGATTTGTTCTCGAGCATTTACCTCTGTGAAACCTTGATATTATACCCTGAGCACCAAGAAGCATTTATTTTGGGAGAACATATATATTGTAGTACCAGTAGTATGTAATACCGGCGTCCCCGGTGGCTTGGTAGGTGGTCCGCGAGCCTATCAAGATCAATTTCGTGAGTTCGAGTCTCACCGAGTGCATGCTCATAGGGACTTTTTTTCTTGCATAAAATTGGTTATTAGCGGAAAGCGCGAGAGCGTGAGTTAGCTGTACATTCGATGAAAATCGACGAGCAGTGGGAATGCTGAACCCTATGCGCGATAAAAAATAAAGGCACGTACCGGGGGGAGAAGGGACGACACCTGTGACCACGGCTTGTCCAGAAGATCGTCGAGGGTAAAACCTCCTGCGAGTGGGCTGGAAAGTAAAAGTGATGATAAAAAAAAAAAAAAAAAAATGTATGTGCTGCACCTTATTACTCAGCCGGTCACAAAGTATTATGGCGCATCCTCGACCTCGCGCAACTTTTTTGTACTTACGAAATAATCACCGCGAGTCAGCTGGATCAATATATCTCCACTACTTACCGATACCCTATGAAATATTATAATATTGTAGTAATGATCCCACACTAATTCCGCGAACAGCAGTATAACAATATAGTCTGACCTCAAAAATATGTTGTGTGTGTGTTCTTCACGTTAAAATGATGGGTGGGTGCAGGTGCTACTTCTAAACAAGCGTGCAGGGTTCCATACGAGTATTATTCTTTCGCTCTTGCGCCACTCCCATAATAATACGGCACCTCCCGGAGGGGAACCTTGTATTTAGGTATTTTTACTAACAATATTTGGTCCTATTTACTATGGCCCCCCGTAGTAGTTGTGGAGGAATCGAGGTTTCAAAGTCGTTGTCGGGGGGGGGGGACGGTGCGATGACTCGCATCCTCGCGGTAGTTGGCCTTTTTTTTGGGTGAATGTTCGAGCTTGGGCAGCGTGATAATTGGGGGAAACCTTGGTTGGCGTACTTTTTTTGTCCTCCTTTTTAATATGTGCACATGAAACAAAAAAAAGCCGTACGTATGTAACGTGGGTGGAATACGAGGGAGGGACGGCAGGAAGGGAGGGAGGTTGGGGGCCGCTTTTGTTTGTTTCATTTTTGTTCGCATTTCGCCTGGTGTAATGTGGTGGGCGTGGTGTGGTGTACTGTGGTGCCCTCGGTGACGCCCAATCTTCACCCCCCCCCCCCCCCCCCCCCCTTCTCGCCCTCGTTGGGTTTAGCGTCGTTTGGCAACGACGCTGTGAAACACGCCAATCACCGCGTGAGGTAGACCTACAGGGAACTATCGGTTCTTGGCCGTCACCATGGTTGAGTTAGATCATATTGTCCGGCGTGGAGAATATTAACTCCGCGCAAGCGGCCATCGCATCACGAAGTGTGTCCGTGGCAAAGCACCCATGAGACTGTTACATGGTGAACCCATTGCTGTCTCTGGAAGTGGCCATGCCGGAAACGAATCATAGCGTTCGATACTGTCACCAATATGAAAGACGGTACGCATAGGGTGTTGAACTCCGCCCAACAAGCGGTTCTTAGTAATTATAGGGTGCTGCCTCACCCTCCATGGGTCTCGCCGAACACCTCGCGGCGCTTCGACTTTGGTGCAAGCAACTAGTGTCTGCGTGGTCGGGAAAGACCCGACGTGCTCCATCCCGGCATTGCATGTAGGGATGCGAGGGTATGTGGTCACACGTGCTACTGCGGCCATCGTGGCATGCGGGGCACCCCCCCCCACCCCACCCTACGTCCTCCGTCCCGGCGTTGTATGGATATGGATGCGAGGGTCTATGGTCACTCGACTACGGCCATGCATGAGACTTCTAGGAGTACATTCACACTACATTGTCCGCCCCGTCATTGTAGGGTTGCCAGGGTCTGTGGTCATACGACTATGGCAGTAAATGGCATGAGTATGACCCCCCATCCGCCTTCCCCTCACCCGCGAACCCCCGTCTGCCCCCCCCCCCCCGCCCCGCTCCCTCTGTCCCCCCCCCCCCCCCCCCCCCCCCCCCCCCCCCCCCCGTGTCTACCACCCCCCCCCCCGCCCCCCCCACACCTGCCCGCCCCCCCCCCCCCCCCCCCCGCCCCCCGTCTACCCCCCGTGACTACGGCCATGCATGGTATGAGTACCCCCCCACCCTCTGCCTCCCCCCCCCCTCTACAAGGCGACGTGGGCATGAAAACCTTTCGGGTGGCGTGCAAGGCCAACCCTTGGTACAAAGACGGAAAGACGTTCAACGACCCCGTGGCGGGCCTTCGGGCTGATTCGGTCAAGGAGCAGCTGAGAACGTCTCTGCAAGGCCTCAGGTACTTCTTGTCGTGTTGAGGTTGGGGGGGGGAGCTGGGAGGGGGAGGGTGCTCATTATCGTGCATGGCCGTAGTCATAAGACCATAGACCCTCGCATCCCTAAAATGCCGGGACGGAGCACGTCGGGTTTTCACCGACCACGCAGACATTGCTTGCACCAAGCGCAAAAGCGCCGTGAGGTGTTGAGCGAGTCGCGTAAAGAGTGAGCTGTATCCTACGAAGAACCGCTTTAGAGGCGGATTTTCTTGCGTACGGATGACAGCATCAATGAATGGATATAATTTCTGGTGTGGCCACTTCCAGAGACAACAATGGGGTTACTATGTAACTGCCTCGTGGGTGCCTCACCATATACACACTAAGTGATACGATCATGAGCTGGGAGGGGGGGGGAGGGACGGGTGGGATGATGAATAGGAGGGGTGGGGTTAGTGGGGTGGTAGAGGGGTTGTATCGGGCGCGGGGGGGGAGCGGACGGTTGGGTGGAGGGTGGGGTGCTGTCTGAGAGGGATGGGATGGAGGTGGCGGAGGGATAAGAGGGTTTGTTGGGTATACCCCGTTCGTGGTGGGAGGCGTGATGGAAACCCCGTCGTGCGCATATAGAGGGGGGGTAATCTTTTGTCGCTTGCCTTGGGGCGTGTCTTGACCCCCCCAAGAGAGCACTGGAACGAACCGAGTGGAATATTACTTGCCACATGAATTGGTGCTGATCGGTTGTGAAAATCGAGTAGATTCAGTGCAGCCCGAGAAGAACAGTGCATCTTGGAAGAGGAAGAAGGAGCATTGCACCCCTTTTTCTTCTTTTTGGGAAGACCGTACGGCCCGACCGAACGGGAACAAATAGGCTACCGTTTGATGTAGATGAGATGGACGCTACCGATAGTGGGCGCCGACACCAGTTTGACGTGGCGTGTGCAAAATATACCGTTCGTAATGATTCGGCTGGCGAGGCCCAGGATTCTCCAAGACCCAAACACGTTTTTTTTTTTGCATTTGGAACGGAACGGATGACCTCGAGCGGCCTCGTTCCGTTCCGCTCGTTCCCATGCTCTTTGGAGAGGGTTAAGACACGCCCTTTGGTCATTTGACCATAGACCACGCATCCCTCCGAGACGGAGCACTGTTCCTACTCCTAACAGAGACACCTCGGAGAGGTAAACATGTTTAAGAGGGGGTGTACCCAGTGTAATGCATGGCCGTAGAGGGGAAAGGGAATGGAACCCCGTTTGTGGGGGCTGGGAGACTGGGGTACGGGGGTCGAGCGAGGGGGGGGGGGGGGGGGGGGGGGGTGTCAAGCCCCGTTTGTGAGAGGTGGCGTTCCTGCGCTCTCTGTGGCCCCGGATGGCTTCCTGCAAAGCATACCCCACACTAAGTTCTCTCGTGTTTTGTTTTCCGATATCGTGGGTGTATTTGTAAAGAGAGGCGTTTTTTTTTCACAACATAGAACAGATCCCGATCTGCAGCACGAGAGCATCTGCCAAAGCGTGCTATTAATGCCAAAGTAGATCATCCTTTTTTTCTTTCCGTCATGGTGAGATGCTTTGCGGGTCTCTGTGCTGCAGTTACAGTTCATCCAACCCAGGAGATGTACGCGGGCGTGATTGAACTTGCCGGCCCCTCGGCTCCTGCCCGGCATCACGAGGTGTTCATGATACAGACCAGGTCTGTACATGTCTTCCTCGCGAGATAACAGGTCTCGGAAGTGGGGATAACAATGATCTATGTGTCCGAGGTGTTGAAGGCTCGCAAAGAGGTGCTTGGTGGGGTACTATTCCGGGGGAACATAGCAATCGGGACCAAATATGCTTTTTTTAGAAATACTGTGCTATATGGTTCTTTGTGTAGACACTGGGTCTGTATGCACTTTAGAGTACCCGGGTAATCTACCCGCCCCCTGGGTACACCGTTTTGTTCTTACCCGGGTGTGTTACTGCTCCTGAACACCATACCCGCGTGATACTGGGATGTTTGCGAAAAAATCGTTCTGGTTGTTTTTTTTTTTTGTGATAGGTTTCCTCTATAACTTGAACTTGAACCAGGCGCACTTCGGTGGACCTGTTCTACCTCCATGCCCCGGACCACGAGACGCCCATCGAGGAAACCCTCAAGGCTGTCCATGAGCTCAGATCGGAGGGGCTCTTCCTGGAGTGGGGTCTGTCCAACTACGCCGCTTGGCAGGCCGTGGACATCTGGCACATTTGCAAGTGAGGGTAGGGTCATTATTTTCGTGGAGATCGGACGTCCATCGTCGCATTAGTAGCTGTTTTTTTTTTTTTTTTCTCAGCGATTCGTGTTGATACTTTACAAACGTGAAAAAAAAAACAAAAACAAATTGCGCCGCGCACGGGTGCATGGATAGTAGAATACAAACATACGTTTTCCTGTTTTTTTTTCTGTCAGCTGTTTGTTCCAGTTTAATAACTTGGGAACTACACTTTTGCGACGTATTACGGGGGGCCACAGTAATTAGGACCCGTCCTGTACACAATAACCTCTATATTCCAGTATGTTTGCTAATCTTATTTGGTCCTGATTACTACCCCCCCCCCCCCCCCCCCCGTAAATAGCGCACCGTACCAAGCATCGATCTAAGCGTTCCTGATTTGTTTTGTCCGTTGTTAAAATTCGTGATTTTAGGAATTCTATCCTGTTTTTTTTTTTCCTGTTTTTCGTCGATAAGAACAGTCCTAATACCTCGCCACCCGTATCCCCCCGATCCGCGATTGCTTGGCCTCTAGAGGCTTTCTAGGGCAATACCGTAGCAAAGCACCGTTCCCTTGCGTGTTTGTGGATACTGCGTCGCAATTGTGTTTTTTGCACAAGGGGTGTAAATTTTTTCCGGTGTGTGTGTGTTTTGCCACCTTGACGTTTTTTAGCCTGTTTGATCACCACGGGCTTATTATGTTTATCTCAGGGGAATTGGCCAATGTGAACAACACCAGCATCATCTTGCTTGATCCAGCTCTGTCAAATTCGGTTGAAATCCCATGATAATGCTGTGAATCGGTTGTGTGTACTCATGTGTATAACATCGGTCATCGGCGCAGACGATGTCGGATATATTGTCGAATGCGCCGTGTGAGTAAATCCTCGTTTGGAACCCTTGTTTTACGATAAATGTGAGTGAAACCTTGCTTTGCACTGTTGTGTTATGATAAAATTTGAGTGAATCCTATCTATAAAGCGATGCAAATCCGGGGAGATGTTTTACCGATGCTTTGCCGATGTTTTTGCCGATGTTTTTGCTGCTAAAAAACACCGTTCCGATTTGCCCATTCCGATTCCGATTCCGATTCCGATTTTAATCGCTCCGATTGCTTGAGTGAAAACCGAAAAAAAAAATCGGCCCCAACTCGTAAGTCCTAGTTGAAATGCGCTTGACTTTGAGCAAAATATGCGCGTGTTGTAAACGCGCACCTGGCATCACGTAAGCTCCCGTTTAGCAACTTCCATGCGCTGTTCGAAAAATTCGTGCCCCTGGCGGAAACGCCTCTACACACAGATATACGTACCCGTTACTTATTTACACTAATACGGGGGACCATAGTAAATAGAACCAAATTTTGTTGGTAAAAATAGGAACATATGTAGGTGTTTGTGTGTATCGTAGGTCCTATTTACTATGGTCCCCCGTAATATTGACGTACTATACAGGAAACCCCTTCGCCCCCCCCCCCCCCCCCCCCCCCCCCCCCCCGGACGGGGATGGTACTGTGTCATTTCCCTCTACCGAGTAACGCCTCTCAAGAGTTGCGCTTGCCTTTCGCGCTTGCCGTTCGCGCCTTTGGCGTACGTGCTTTCCTTTCGTGCAAGCGGGCGCCCTTCGCACGTTCACTGTTGCGGAGGGCTATATTAAATAGGACCTACGGTGCACACAAAAACCTATATATTTACCTGTTTTTTTTCTAGCAAAATATTGGGTCCTATTTACTATTTTTTTTTTTTTTTTTTTTTTTATCATCACTTTTACTTTCCAGCCCACTCGTAGGAGGTTTTACCCCTCGACGATCTTCTGGACAAGCCGTGGTCACAGGTGTCGTCCCTTCTCCCCCCCGGTACGTGCCTTTAGTTTTTATCGCGCATAGGGTTCAGCATTCCCACTGCTCGTCGATTTTCATCGAATGTACAGCTAACTCACTCTCGCGCTTTCCGCTAATCAATTTTATGCAAGAAAAAGTCCCAATGAGCATGCACTCGGTGAGACTCGAACTCACGAAATTGATCTTGATAGGCTCGCGGACCACCTACCAAGCCACCGGGGACGCCGTGGTCCGCCGTAAATAGCGGTAACAAGCACTCGTACCTCGGACACAGAGATAATCTGCAGATCGTTGATCCCCACAGCAGTTCATGACCTGGACATTTCACGGCAGATAAATCTATTCCCGGTTTTTGTGTATGACCCAGCGCATGTTGCCGAGGGGGGGGGGGTTGATCCCCACAGCAGTTCATGACCTGGACATTTCACGGCAGGTAAATCTATTCCCGGTTTTTGTGTATGACCCAGCGCATGTTGCCGAGCGCGGGGGGGGGGGGGGGGGGGGCGTATAATCTGCATGGTCTACGGGAGTAGCGCATGTTTCCTGGGTTGGGTCTGTACATACCATACCCGTGTGCTCTCTCTCGCTGCGGCAGAGGAGGAACTGCAGTAGATGCTCTTGGTCATGACCTCTCCGAGTTGCGCAAGCAGTCCCTGCCGCTTTGAACCGACCATGCTTTGAACCGTGACCCTGTCCCTATATATCCCGAACCCCGACCCCGACCGCGACCGCCTGGCCAGATGTTAGGAAACGAAGGTGTATGTATTGAAAGGGTCGGCGTGGGCCGTCACCCGAACTGTCGTCGGAGCTGTGTGGAGTTGTGCGTAACGCTGCTTGGTGGTCGTACCTACAGCAGTAGTGGGACCTGTTGCGCTCCTTTGGGCACTCTTTCACCGTTGTGTTTTCGATTTGTTTGTGCTTGTCTTGTTCGAGAGTCTATCGCTCTCTTTTTCGGGCTACTTTTATTCCCTCCGTATCCGTTTTGGCCTCATTTGTATTTCAAATACCCCCTCTCCCCTATCCCACCACCCCCCCCCCCCCCCCCCCCCCCCACCCCCCCCCCCCCCCCCCCCCCCTACCCTCCCTCCCGTCCCTCTCGTCCCCCCCTCCCCCCCCCCCCCTCCCTTCCCCTTCCCCACACCTTCCCCTGTAAAAACCGCCAGGGCAAACGGATGGCAAACCCCATCGGTTTACCAGGGCATGTACAATGCTGTCACCAGGGGGGTTGAGTCTGAGTTGCTCCCCCCCTCAAGAAGCTGGGAATGCGATTCTATGCCTACAATCCCTTGGTGAGGCGCGAATTCGGAGTTGAAGTTGAAGTGTCAGTTACAGTTGAAGTTGAAGTTGAAGTTGAAGTTGAAGTGCTACGGTAGAGCTGCATCGCGACACCTACTACTATTTATTTTTCATGTTCCGAGGCTCGTCAATTAAGGGGGAGCTTTCCACCTCACCCCCCCCCCCCCCCCCAACAAAGAAAAGCTTTTTTTTGAGAATTAACACCAAGACTTTAATCCGATGAACCATCTCGTGCCCTCTCTTAGGCATATCACGAAAATTATCTGGAAAACACCGGACTCTACTCCAACGATATCTGGCACGGTAGTTACTCGGTGCCCTTAGCCCCTCCAGCACTGCAGTCTCGTTCTGGGGACAAACCACTCTAATTTCAAGTAGTTTGTCCCCCAGACGGGACTGCGGTCCTAGAAGGGCTAGTGAGCCCCGTCAGTCCCAGTGACAGTTTGGCCAGTGCTGCGAGAGGGGTAGCATTCACTTTGGGCCATTTTTTTTTTTTTTTTTTCTGACTGACCGAGCTCTTTAAACCCGATATTAGTTGTTGGAATACCGTCAGTTTTTTTTTTTTTTTCTTTCACAATAATTTTCGTGATGTACCTACAGTAGTACTATGTAGGGTGGATGAGATTGCTCGTCGGGCTCCATTTTTTGTTCCTTCAACTTTTTCTCTGGTTAATTTCAGGGTGACTTGTTATTACGGGAAACCATAGTTAATAGGACCTATGTTATACATAAAAACCTGTATATTTTCCTATTTTTATTACTAATAGTATTTGGTCTTATTTGCTATGGTCCACCGTGATACTGTAGTAGTATAGACCTCCTGGAGTGAGGAAAAGCCTCAGAAAATTCTGTGACATGGTGTCGCTCCTACCTTCGCATGGTAGAACGCGTCAAGTTGACGTTGAGATGTTGAGTGAAGTCAAGGTTTTTCAGGTCCACATAGGTGGCCGGGACCCCCGTCCCCACCCTCTTCCCCCCTTCCCTCTCCGTAGAACAGTGTGGGCGAAACGAAGTCGGTGTGGCCACATCAAACAATGTAGCACAACGGTTAGGCGTAGCAAACCGAATTGAGAGGTCGTCCACACCTTGTTGGAAGTTTTTACGCCCACCGTGTGCAAGGGAGGCGGGGTTGGGGGGAAGGGGGCGGGAGGGAGAGAGTTCTGGACAAGCCGTGGACACAGGTGCCATCCCTTCTGCCCTCCCGTTCGTGCCTTCCTTTTTCTTATCGCGCATTGAGAGGGTTCAGCATTCCCACTGCTCGTCGATTTTCATCGAGTGCAGCTAGCTCAAGCTTTCGCGCTTTCCGCTATTAACAATAATTTTTTTATGCAAGAAAAAGTCCTTGCGAGAGTGCACTCGGTGAGACTTGAACCCACGAAATTGATCTTAGTAGGCACGCGGACCACATACTACCAAGCCACCGGGGACGCCGAGGGATTCTATATCTGTATATGCGAGTATCCACACCTTGATCGATTCCCACTTGATGATCTACAAGCAGACCTTTGAAAGCAGATTTATCATCTGTTCCAGGTCGTGTATGATATATTTAATAGCTCATGTTGCCAGATAGGGCCCGTACACATGCTGCACGATCCAGCACGTGTTTCCTGGTTGGGATCTGTCCCACGCAGATCCTGCAAGGCTGGTGAGGAACTAGACGTTCTGCTGTAGATAGATAGATAGATGGATAGATATAGATGGAAAGATAAATGGATAGATAGATAGATAGGTAGATATATAAATAGATAGATGGATAGATAGATAGATAGATCAGGATCTGTCTGTCCGAGGTGTGCAAGTACCTAACAAATACTTGTACTTTTTATACTTTTGTGTGTGTTGATGTTTTTTGTTGGCGAGTGCAGGCAGGAGGCGTTTTGACGGGAAAGCACAGGTTCGACAGCGTCCCGCAGACGGGGAGGTTCAGCAGCGAGACGGTGTGGGGAGAACGTTACAGGCAAGGCTCGGAGGGGAGTTTGTATTATAGACTACCCCTTTTTTTCCGCTCGGGTGCTTGCGACAAGCCAGTTTGTTTGGGTCCTTAACGCATTTGATACCGACGAATTTGAGGAGCTGATTGGTTAAACAGGTGAATCCGAACGCGCCAGCCAATCAGAAGTTGCTATGTTTGTTTGTTAAAAAAAAAAAAACACAAAATTGCACTTGAGGCCAAAAACGTCATTTTGGTCACTTTTGCTTTCCACGGCATCTCATCTATTCGTGTGTTTTTTTTGTGATCATCAGTTTTACTTTCCAGCTCAACTCGCAGTAGGAGGTTTTGCCCTCAACGACCTTCTGGACAAGCCGTGGTCACAGGTGTCGTCCCTTCTCCCCACCGGTACATGCCTTCATTTTTATCGCGCATACGGTTCGGCATTCCCACTGCTGCTCGTCGGTTTTCATCGACTGTTGCTAACTCACGCTCTCGCGGTTTCCGCCAGTCAATTTTTTACGCAAGAAAAAGCCCTTACGAGTATGCACTCGGTGAGACTCGATCGAACCAACGAAATTGATCTAGATGGACACGCGGACCACCTACCAAGCTTAAAGCCACCGGGATCTCCGGAATTGATTCGCAAACGCCCCACTTTTTCGACCCTATGGTTGAGCGTCACTGTTGTATACGATATACGCTATACGATGCGAGTATAGCTATCCCTAGCGCTGACCCTAAGCCAATCACCCTATCCAAGCATTGGTTGACATCCGCGTACCACGCAAGATGAGATAGAACGCCTTATGGGTTGATTTTATTTATGCCAGTGGGAACGCGAAGTCCAAAAGTTTTCTTTTCAAAAATATTGCTTTAAAAAATCAGCCGAAAATATCCTCGTACCGCCGCTGTGGGAAAAAAGGGGAAAAAATGTTTGATTTTTCCTTCTTTTTTTTCTACGGCTGCAAGCGGCGCAATTTGTATTCTCTCGTCGCAAATTGTCAACGCGCTGAAAAAAATCAGCTCGTGCCACGATATATGCTCGATCTCGGTAGAGACTCAGCCCACGGCCAACCCGCTTGGTGTCGGGCAGGGTCAACGAGTATAGATGAGGGCATCGAAGATAGAAAGTGGGTATATTCTCTAGGGGGCGAGATCTTGCCGGCGGCGGCCTGCGGTATCCTCCCAAACCTGAAAAAAGCCTGTTTTTTGCCATTCGAGGCGGATCGAGAAATTTTGTCTTGTGTTTTGTGCACACCAGCGGGTAATTGCTTTTTTAACGTACGCCTGGCCAGCGCCCGCCACAAGTCACTGGCCATTGTGTGAAGACGGTGACCCAGGGGTGAGTCGGAGCCCCCAACGAGCGCACTCCGTTCAGAATTCATGACGCAATCGTTGGTTTTGTCAATCGATGTCTGTCGAGGACTCGAAATCTCGCCGCTTCGAACCAAAGATCGGCCTGAGTTTTTCTCAAGCCGATCTTGGCCAAACATCGGCCCCAGATTTGCTTTTTTTCGGGCTTTTCCAAAAGTTGGGAACTTTTTTGTTTCTAAACGTGCCCATAGGAAGCCTGTTCTATTTTTTTTTGGCTGGTATCTTTGGGATTCAAACTTTTTGTTGATACTTCGCGTTCCCATTGGCATAGGTCTTATGGGTTGATTTTATGCGCCGATTTTGTCAGAAGTACTCGAGGCAGGGGGGGGGGACACACACATGCGAAAAGACTGGCGTTGGAAAGGTCTCGTTAGTGGAGATATTTCCATCTCTCAGCTTCTTCCACTCTCCCCATCGTCGAGGAAAGCAGCTTGGAAACTCTTCCGAGGGGGTATGTTATCTCATCACCGGTGTGCTATCTTATCACCGGTGTGTTGTCTTACCACCCGTGTGATATGTTATTACCGGTGTGATATGTTATCACCCATGTGGCATCTTATCACCCGTGTGTTATCCTATCACCCGTGTGTTATCTTATCACCACTGTGTTACCTTAACGCCCGTGTGTTATCTTATCACCTGTGTGTTATGTTATCACCCGTGTGTTATGTTATCACCCGTGTGTTACCTTATCACCCGTGTGTTATGTTATCACCCGTGTGTTGCCTTATCACCCGTGTGTTATGTTATCACCCGTGTGTTACCTTATCACCCGGGTGTTATATTATCACCTGTGTGTTATGTTATCACCCGTGTGTTAAGTAATCACCCGTATGTTATCTCGTCACGCGTGTGCTATCTTATCACCCGTGTGATACGCAGGGAAGTTCCGTTGTCTCCTACACAGCAGTGTGCTTCAACCATTATTTCGAATAAGTGGAGAACTCTACTGCTTGGCCCACCTTCAATAGTCAACACAACGGTTGATGATGATTTTTCAAAAATAATTAGTGCTTTTACTTTTCGGCTTCTGGACCAGCCGTGGTCACAGGTGTCGCCCCTCCCCCCCCCCCCCCCCCCGCGGTAGGTGCCTTAATTTTTTTATCGCGCATAGGGTTCAGCATTCCCGCTGCTCGTCGATTCTGATCGAATGCTGCAATTAATATCTCACGCTCGCACGCCCTCCGCTAACCGTTTTTTTTGCAAGAAAAAGTCTCTACGAGAATATTGCGCTCGGTGAGAATTTAACTCGCGTAATTGATTTTTGTAGACGCCATGACCACCTACCAAGCCACCGGGGACGCCGCCTGATATGCAGTGGTTTTACCATGCTAGGAATATCCGGTTTGAGGCCAAACTAGAGATAAAGTCTACGCAAATCGGCGTGTCAGGAGGAAAAAAAAATACTTGGAATTAATATGGGAGCGTCTTTTTCAGTAGTGAAATACAAACACCATATAGTAGATAAGACCATTTTTTGGGGGCTTGTCTCGGAGTGGTCTTGAAACGGGCACACCAATGTATTCCCCACAATTTCTGTTCAACACCTCGTCATCCCAAGAAAAGTTCTAGCGATCAGGGTCAGGGTTCTGTGTAGGACTATTGACCGATCGTCCGGTGACATCTCCCAGGGGTCAGTCAGGCTGTTATGTTGTTTTTTGCGGGCTAGGAAGCACTTTCTGGTGGCATCAAGGTACGGGCGTAGACCCAACCAATTCAACTCCTCTACCCCCAACGTTATAACCCTAACCGTAAGCCTAACCCCACACCAAAACAGACCAAAAACGCCCTAAAAACGGGCAAGAAACGCGGCTGCGCCTCCTTTTTTTTTTTTTTTCGTTATTCCCAACCTGCGGACGATGATTTCCCTTAAGGGAAGCGTTCCCGGAAAGATATCTCCGGATGAGACGTGAATACTGTCGGGTTAGTTTGCGTGCGCACGCTTCGATGCGGGGTGCAGTTTACTTCTTGCTTGGGGCCCCTGACGTAAGGAGCTTGCTCCACACTGTTCGTATGTTTAGACGCAGATATTGAGAAGGAAACGAAAGCGTAACCCGATGGCCCAGGCATGTGATGAATTGCCACGTTAAACGCATCCGTACGTGGGAATTATTGTGTTTTCAACGATATATGTCGGGTGGGAGAATTCCTCGGTTTAATTGTCAAACCCCTTAACCCTTTTCGTACCGCAGTCCTTTTTTGGGGACAAATCACTTGGAATTAGACTGGTTTGTCCCCAAATCGGGACTGCGGTACTAAATGGGTTAAGGGACAGTCCACTGAAATTCCAAGCATTTTTTTCCCCAAAAGTCCCCGAAAACGGGACTCTGTACTACATACAGTAAAAGGCTTGAGGAGCCACTTCGCCTATCGTATGTAGCACGTGTCATACAGAAAAAAACATGACACACATTGTCAGTATTTTTTTCCCCCCTCCAGTAGCCCTGTACTACTGTGATCTCGACCCACAAAACTTACCAGATAAAGTTCCAAACATACTGTAGGATTGACCATACATTTTTCGCCGTGGTCAGCACTTTTTTTTTTTTCCAGGGTGTCCCAAAACGTTAGGCGAAAGCCGCGCTCGGGTCCAGCCTTAGCCTGGACTAGGTTCGGGGTTAGCGTTGCGGTTGGGGCTGGGGTTGGGGTTGGGATTGGGGTTGGGGTTGGGTCGACGCCTTCTCCTGTTTTGTAAAAACAGAAATCCGAAAAGCGCGTAAAACCAGAAAAAAAAAAATCGTACCGGTAGATGTGTTTGGTGCTTTGTTTGACATGGTTTGTGTATGCGGAAGACCGGCAAAGGCGCCTCAGTTTTGTTTTTTTTCAGTTTGAACAAATATGAGGCGTTCTCGTGCTACGCCAGCTGAGGAGCTATAGCTACACCCGTTATCCCGATCGTGTTGTGAATAGTATACATGCCTGGTGCTGGTGTATTCGTTTCTTCACGTACTGTGGGCAGTAGGATTGTTTCATGAGGACAAGCCAGTAAGTCTCTCAAAAAATCAGTTTTGGGTTGCTGCAGATATTGAGGTGACGGAGCTACTCTAGCGAAGAGCCTCGGAAAAACGATTGCGGGGGACCAATAGTATTCAAGACCCATCATACACACAAAAACCTACATATTCCAGTATTTTTACTCATCAGATTTGGTCATTACTAGTGACTACCGCAGTTCCCCCCGTCCTACTCCTGCCGTACAACCCGTATGATAAAGCACGCCCACCCCTTCGGCTGGTTTCCTCGACGGGTTCATGCTACGACATACCTGGTGCCTGGTATAGGGCTACTTTTTTTTTCGGTCGTCACTTCGGTTAGGTTCTGTAGGGTACCCGCAGATCTATACCGGGGGTAATTACCGTCTGTAGTTACCCCACAGACGTACTTCTGTGCGTTCTGTGACCGCATCGCCACGACACCCTTTACTTCTGTGAGTTCTGTAGCAGTCTTGGTACCCTACCGAGAACTTGTGTGAGTTCTGTAGCAGATCCAATACCCTACCGAGATTACCCTGAGAGATCTGTATACAATACCCTCCACTTCTGTGAGTTCTGTAACGGTTGTACCACGATACCCTTTACTTCTGTGAGTTCTGTGACAGTTTCGGTACCCTACCGAGAACTTCTGTGAGTTCTGTAGCAGGTCCGGTACCCTGCCGAGATTACCCTGAGAGATCTGTATACAATATCCTCCACTTCTGTGAGTTCTGTAACGGTTGTACCACAATACCCTGTACTTCTGTGAGTTCTGAAACAGTTTCGGTACCCTACGGAGTACTTCTATGAGTTCTGTAGCAGGTCCGGTACCCTACCGAGATTACCCTGAGAGATCTGTATAAAATACCCTCCACTTCTGTGAGTTCTGTGACGGTTGTACCACAATGCCCTAAACTTCTGTGAGTTCTGCAACAGTTTCGGTACCCTACCGAGATTTTCTGTGAGTTCTGTAACAGATCCAATACCCTACCAAGACTACCCGTACCCTACCGAACCTAACCGGGTCCCTTTTTCTTACCAGCTTCTGGACAAGCCGTGGTCACAGACAGGTGTCGATCCTTCCCCCCGCCCGCTACCTTGCTTGCCTCTATTTTTATCGCACATAGCGTTCATTCAGCACTCCCACTGCTCGTCGAAACTCGTTGATTGTTGCTAACTCGGGGCGTATCTTGACCCCCTCCGAAGAGCATGGGAACGAGCGGCACGGAACGAGGCTGCCCGTGGTCGCTCGTTCCGTTCCTACAAAAGAAGCGAAAAAAAACGTGTTGGGGTCCATGGAGAATCCTGGGCCTCGCCAACGTACGAACCGTATAATGACTTTGCCGAATGTCACGACACAACGCGATTGGTGTCGGCGTCCATCTTCGGTGGTATCCACTCGCATCAAACGAGGTGGTACTTGTGCCCGTTCGGTCGGGCCGTTCGGTCCTCCGAAAGCAGAATACGGGGTACAACACTTGTTCTCCCTCTTCCGAGATACCTGCTACTGTGTTTCAAGGTGTACGGTTTTTTCTCGGCCTGCACTGAATCTATTCGTTTTCCATAGCCAATCAACACCAATTCATGCGGCAAATAATATTGCGTTCGGTTCGTTCCAAGGCTCTTTGGGGGGGGGGGGGGGGGGGGGGGGGGGGGGGGGGGGGGGGCACCCACCTCACGCTCTCGTGCTTTCCGCTAATCGTTTTTTTGTTCACAAGAAAACGTCCCTCACGAGTATGTTGCATTTCGACGATAATTGAACCCACGTAATTGGTTTTATTCCGGGGAGCATAGTAAATATGACCCAATATTGTTGGTAAAAATAGGCAAATGTATAGGTTTTTGTGTGTACGGTAGGTCCTATTTACTATGCCCCCCCGTAATAGTAGGCACCGGAGACGCCACCTTAGCACGTTTTGGCTGTTTTTTTTTCTTTAGTCTGATGGGGCCTGCGTCCCATTTTCTTTTCTTCCTGTTTTTTTTTCCTTCCCAGTTACATGTTGTTATCTCCGCCCTTCTTTTCTCTCTCCCTCCTATTACGGGGGACCCTAGTAAATAGGACCAAATATTGTTGGTAAAAATACTGAAATATATAGGCTTTTGTGTGTACCGTAGGTCCTGTTTACTATGGCCCCCCTCCCCACTGCGGGTGGTGCCTCAGTTTTTGTCGTGGGGAGAGTTTAGCCCTTTCTTCCCTCGTCGACTCGCGGCCACTTAAGCCTACCCACCCTACTATTAAAAATAGGCGCTCTCAGCAGTTGATTCCTTTTTTTAATAGTTTTGCAAAACACAGAAATGCTCACTGCTGTAGGATTTGAACTGACAGAAGCAACTCTACTAGTGGCAGCAGTCGAGGGTGCCATTGAACCACCAGGGCGACCGTGTCTTACAAATGTTGTTCTTGGCGCACCCACAAGAGGTCGTGAGATTGTTCGTCTTGGGTCAGTTTTTGGTGAGTTTGTGGGTATAGGTAGAGAGCTCCTCGAGTCAGGCAAAGAGCCTCAGAAGCGTTGTTTGAGGTAGGGTGCACGTGCCCCCATCGTTGCGTTGCGTGTGTCGAGTCGACAATGCGAGGAAGGCGTCAACACGTTACCGACGCCGTCTACACGGAAAGATCTTGACGAGGTGTACATCTCCTCCCCATAGCCACCATCCTGGTTGTCGTTGTGTGTGCTGGTACCCGCCAGGGTTTCGTAGAGAGACTTGGCTCGAAAATTCGTCGCAGGGGGCGTGCTATCTTGCGTGTTACCAGGTAAGCGGTAATAGCTTCTCCCCTTTCGTGACTCAGATGTGGGGCCACATAGCAGGCACTCGGGGGAGGTGTGGTTCTTTCCTCGCTTGATTGTAGTATGGGAGCTCTATGTCTCACCCAGAACTTATTTCGAGTAAAAGAAATGGATTGCTTATCCCTTTTCGGAATTCAGGCTCGTTTTGGGGCGCGAACGACCGAATAACCGGAGTGATTTGTCCCCGAAACGAAACTGCAGCACTTCTGAAAGGGTTAACTCCGGCCCATGGTATTACGGGGGACCATAGTAGACAGGACCAAATATTATAGGTAAAAAGTGTGTGTACCGTAAGTCCTATTCACTATGGTCCTCCGTAATAGGATAGAGTATTGAAGCATATGTTGTAAAACAGACCGAGATTAACGGTTTTGAGGAGTTTTCCTCGTTGCCCTTCAGGAACCGCGTCAGTCAGATTTGTTTCGGCCACACAAGGCTATCTCTAGCGGAAACCCCTGGGTAGACTGCGGTGCGCGCCTTTGCTTTTATCACGAGAATACTTGAGCCTTTTCTTCCCTCGCGCTTGCGCCTACCATACGTAGGGTTAGGAGGTAGAGGTGTGCGACGACACGCCTTTTAGCCGGCAACTAGTCGTTTTGTCGGACTAAATAGTAAGTCGTTTTTCTGATCATGCCGACTATCCGACTTACTGGGTTTTCATACTCGTAGAAAGGCTTGTTGCATGCGGCATCTATTTTTAATTGTTTTGGATCGGACCCCCTCTCGGTCGGGGACCGGCTGCTTCTGGCAGTTCGCTTTGCTCGCCTGACTCAAGTCGACAAGTCGGCTAATGGCACCTACCGATTAGTTACTAGTCGTGAAATCCTGCCGGCTAACAGCTCTCCACATACACGTTCTCGCAGTATTCTGCATCGTATCACTTCGTGAGGCTGAGAGCTGAACTCCCGCAACCGCCGATTTCCGTTTTTTCGCGCAGGAGTCGCTTCTGGCACAAGCCTGTCTTCGAAGAGTTGGAGGTGCTGAAAGGCCTGTGCGAGCAGCACGATACCACGCTTGTGTCGGCCTCGCTGCGGTGGCTGCATCATCACTCTGTCCTGAGCGGTAAACGTGTGGAGTTGATGCTGTTGATGCCGCGGCTGAGGCGTGCTTGCTTAGGTCATAGCTCCTACCTGGTAGTTTTTTCGAGGCGCTTCACGTGAGGAGCTTATGCCTGCCTTAGCACCCAACACACCCGAGCGAAAAAATCAAAATGAACCATCCCATGGCCTAGGAATCTAGAAATCCAACGAATACAGCTGTACAAAATAATTGTGTTGAAACGAGTTCGGGTAGTTTTTCACTGCCCTTAAGGAGCCCCATCAGTTATAGACATGCCTCATTGCGTATCATAGTTCCTCAGTGCCCTTAAGGAGGCGTTCTACGATAGAGGTCGACCCTAAATTTTCTAGGGCTCCTCGCTCGACCTTAAGGAGCTCCATACCTCACCCGAAAACCGACTTCAGCAAAAATTAAATCGCTTCCCGATGTATAATCCCATGTCCCCAAGCGTACAAAAACGTCATTTTTCGAAACAAGGTTGGCATTACGAAGAGTTTGGGTTAAAGAATCCCGTCGTTCAGAATTTTTTTAGGGGAAGTGTGCTACCTCTATCGTGGAACGCGTCTTAAGAGCCCCATCAATCAGAAACATGCCTTCATGAGTATCATAGTTCCTTAGTGCCCTTAAGGAGCCCCATCGGTCAGAAACATGCCTTATTGGGTATCATAGTTCCTCAGTGCCCTCGAGGAGCCCCACCAGTCAGAAACATGCCTTATTAGTTAGTTCCTCAGTGCCCTTGAGGAGCCCAATCAGTCATAAACATGCCCTATTGGGTGTACAGCTCCTCAGTACCCTTAAGAAGCCCCATCAGCCAGAAACATGGCTTTGTGGGTATCACAGTTCCTCAGTGCCCTTAAGGAGCCCCATCAGCCAGAAGCATGTCTTATTGGGTATCATAGTTCCTCAGTGCCCCCAGGGAGCCTCATCAGTCATAAACATGCCTTAGTGGGTATCATAGTGCCCTTAAGGAGCCCCAACAGTCGGAAGCTTGCCTTATTGGGTAGTTCCCCAGTGCCCTTAAGGAGCCCCATCAGTGAGAATCATGCCTTATTGGGTGTACAGCTCCTCATTGCCCTTAAGGAGCCCAATAGCCTGAAACACGCCTTCTTAAGTAGCTCCTCAAAGTCTCTTAATCAGCCCCATCAGCCAGAAACGGTTCGAGCAAAACGTGCTACCTCTATTGGAACGAGTCTGTTGTTTGCTGTACTACTGAAGAATACCGCCTTCGTGGGGCAGGTGATTATGGTCACGCCGTGATTCTATCAATACGATATCGTCCAAAGGTGTACATACGATACGTTAGATGTACGTTGCGGGTCAGATGATGACGGCGACGCTGTGAGTTTGTCCACCATATCGAAGTCTCGGTGTGAGTATATCTTAGCACAGCTAAATTTTCGAAACGATATCCGACCACGATCAAATATGTCAGGAGATAGGTCAAGGAAGGCAAAAACGGGCGCTGTCAAGAGGGTGTAGGGCCGAGTGTTCCACACTAACGAACTACAGTATGTTGGTGTCGGTCGAGGAATGTCGAACTGCAATGCCGAGACGGAGCACGTCGGGTATTCGCACACCAGGCAGGCATTGCTTGCCGTGCCAAGCTCGAATCGCCGAGAGGTGTTGGGCGAGTCACATGAAGGGTGAGATGCATCCTACTGATGAACGCAGTCATCCATTGCGGGGGGGTGGGGGGGTGAATGTGATATATCGTATGCACATCGTTGAAAGATAAAGTATCGTATAGAACGTTTCAGCCTAAAAATATCGAGTTATCGAGCTTTCGATAGATGGATCTCAATTTCAGCGTCGCCGTCATCCCCTACATGTGATATATCGTACGGACATCGTGATCAAAGGTTTCACGAGACGGTACGTTCACCCCCTTGACAGACAGCAACTGTGCCTTGTGGGGCAGGTGCTGACGGCGACGCTGTGATCGTGTGCGGATCTAGCTTGGACCAAGTCAAGGCGAACATCGATGCCTGCGCGGATGATACTCCGTTACCCCAGGTGAGACGGCAAGAACGTTTAGTTTTGTTTTAGGTCAATCCTTCATGAAAGGTGCCGGGCGGAAGAGGGGGCTGGGGGGGGGGGGGGGGGGGGGGGGGGGCGAGGTGTGCTCATGTCATGTTATGCATGGCCATGAAGGAAACAGACGAATGTGGCACCACCATGTTCCAGCTCGTCCTTTTGTTACTTTCCCCTACACAGCTCTAATCTTACCTGATGTGTACACATGGCCTACGCAACTACGGTTTGGCCTGAACCCTGCTTGCCCTTCGTCTATGTTGTCTTCGTTGTTACCATTCTGTCGTTCAAAATCTTGCAAAATGTTCTGCGTACTGTGTTTAATATTATAGCGTTATTCTTCTATGGTTCCCCCGGTCAGCCCTACCTATTTCTTGACTAAGTTTATTATTGCTCCTTCTCTGCACCTCCTAGGTGCGTACTTGTTTTTCCATGTCCAGTTGTACAACATAATCATCATGGTAACATCCCTTCTCCCCCGTACTTATAAATTCATTCACCATTTGGTCTACCCCTGCTGCCTTCGTGAGCTCAAGTTTAGCTACACACTTGTTTACTGCGTCCCTCGTGAATTGTCTCTGTAGCCCTTCCGAACCATTTTATTCCATTCTTGATGCGTCCTTCGCCTCTGCCCACGCGTTGATTTCCTTCTCGAATTGTGCGCCGAACGTTTCGTTGGCTGTGGGTGTTCCTAGCATACGGTAATGCTCCATTGCGTAGTACTCCCCTTTCCCCTTCGAAACTAACCATTTGGTCGCTCTGTGCTTTTAAGATAGTTCTCCCTGTCTCTGTCTCTCCTGCTTGTTTGCCCAGTATCCGTTTTGTCCCTACGCACATCTGCTTCATCCCCGCCCTCAAAGTCTCCATTCGTTTTTTTTACTACGTCTTTCCATATCCCTTTCTTCTATTTCTTTACCACCTCTTTTACTTTCTTTCAAGCTATAGCAAATTCCTCCCATCCTGTCGTAGCTTCACTCGATGTATATCTTGCGCATGCCCTTCCCCTTTCTTTTGTGGCCTCTTGCACTTCCTCATCCCACCATTGTACTGCTCTGTGGCGTACTACCAACTTGTTCCTTATCACCTTACTTGCTGTGGTCCTGACTAATTGCTGGCATCCTTCTATTCCAACTGCTCCCATCCTCCTATTATGCTAGCTTCTGCAGTATCATCCTCTCTATCGCTCTTTGTTGCTTTGTTGTCCCTATTTGTTCCAACAGTTTGGAATATTGCTCTTTATTTTGGCCATCTCTTCTTGGAAATCTGGGGGAGGCGCTCCACGCGACTTCTGTACAAACACTCAGCATCAATACTACGATTTCAACGCTGATCTTGGACGATTTTTTTTGTCTGTCGCTTTGGGTATGACCTCTCTGTTGTTGTTTTCGCTTGACAGGAACTTGTGGATGCCTTCGAGGTGGCGTGGGACGTGTGCAAGCCTTGTTGTCCCAAGTATTTCCGCTGATATTTCTAGAAAATGCTCACACGTAGGAGGGGGAGGAGGAGGGGGGCAGGAATAACGTGTTCTCTGCTCCAAAGAGGGCGGCGAGCTGTCTTCTTGACAACGACCTTGAGGAGACGGCGTTTGGGATAGATTGTCTAGGGGCCGGGGTGGATTGTTCAGGGTTCTACGAGCTAGGAAGCACTTCCGGTGGTGGGATCACGGCACAGGTGTAGGCCCAACCCAACCCACAGCCGCAGTCTTAATCCTGACCCTGACCCCAACCCCGACCCCAGATGGGCCAGAAACGCGGCTGCGCTGCTTCTGTTCAGGAAAAAAACAATGTTTCGATTTTTGACCGCCTGACCCGCGAGGGTGGCGGGGGTGTCGGCAAGGGTGTACGTGGTCAGAACACAATCGATGCCGTCAGTTTGTTTTGCTGCCTTCCAAAAAAACGCACATCCCGTGTTTCCCTACTTTCCCACCAACGCACACAAGCGGACCACAGTTGAAAGTATCCTGCTGCACGAGTTCCTAGCGTCCGCTTTAGTATCATTCCGAACTTACCGTGGAACCACGACTTTTGCGACCGCTGAAGGGATTCTGTTCGCCGCCGAGTCAATCAAGGCGCGCGCATGTCTGGCCGACTATTTTCAATGGCTATTTTAGTGTTCAGTGCTGCGTACAGCTTTCTACCATTTTTGGTGTAAACGAGAGGACCGTTTGGTCTTCATATTTTAGTAATGACTAATATGCTCTTATCTTTCCGTCCAGAGTGGTCTATGTGTGTGTAGTGTGTAGGATTCCGTCCGAGTTTGGTCGCATCAATTTCTACTATTACCTCGTATAGTATTTGCTTTTATGAATATGTATTTTCTGTGTTTTTGTACGATTTTCTGCCCCCCCCACCCCCCCCCCCCCCCCCCCCCCCCCCCCGCTCCTCCCTGTTTTTCTTGTTTTTTTTCTGACCTAAATAGCGGGCGAGAGCATGCTCTTCGCTATCTTGACCAAGATCATGCCTGGCAATAATGTGGACGGAAATGTGTAAGAACCGCTTGATGTGCAATGATCAAGCGTTCCTTAAATTTTTGGGCACAACGCAGGGGTTTGAATCAGGAATCAACGATATCCGTCCCGGAACACCGAGACCTATACTTTATGACGCATCGTACGGTAGGGCAATCACTTGATATTTTCGGCAAGAAAGAATGTCTACGAGGTATTCGTTATCCTCCCAAAAACAAAAAAAGTGAATCTACTCGACTTCAACATATAACCGGTATGTAGCAACAGGTCTATACTACTGTGTACCAAAGCACGACTGTAGGACAGATATCGAGTATTCTCTGGCACTGGAGTCGTAGGTAGAAAACAGCATAGCATATGGTACAGGACAGCAAAGTACACAGGTATACGTAGTGAACTCAGTCAGGAGTATCACGGAGTATCCCGGGTCGGTCGTATGCTTTGAACGATTGGGTCTACACTACTACCGATCTTTTGTCGGTGTCGTTTACAGACCCTGGAGTATCAGTATGATAGTCCAGGGGTAGATGTCGGGTGGTATTCTGCTCCGACACCAATTGTTTTCGTATCAGGAACGGTTAGGCTCGTCAGTTGACGGTCATGAAGAACAAGCGTCTCCCCCTTTTGTTTTTGTTTCTGGTCGAGCTACGAGCGCAACGCGTCCCGCTTACCCCCGACTCGATCACTCCGGACCCGCTCTTTTTCAGCTGTCTGTTGAGCAACACAACCAATGATCTTGGCCTGACGGCACCACCAGCATCCTTTTCTCTTGTAGGGAAGGTCATACTCAATTTCGTTCAGCCGTAACTTGCGTTGGCTTCTCATTATTTGGCTGTGTCTTGATCGGTCATCGGCAAGCGAATCTAAGCGTATCTAAGCGTGCACGCCAGCTACAAGCGCTCAAGATAAGCCCCTAAGAGGTTATGAGCCTCGATACGGCGCAATCGCGACCAACGCTTCGGGAAACACTGGTACCGATCCGTTGTCGGTTTCGTTCACAGAACCCTGTATTATCAACAATAATAGTCCAGGAATAGATCTGGGATGGTATTATGCCCAGATGCCAATTGGTTTCGTGCCAGGAACGGGCTTTAGAGATGACACGTGCTATGATGGGCGCAGCTTCTTGTGGCCGAAACAGTTCAAAGTGCCGCAGTTTCTTAATGCTTTTAGTGCTGCAGTCTCAGCGTACGGAAGAATATGGTATCGAGTACGTATGTCCAGTCCGTGCATAGTGAGATCCGCGAGGGTTCCATGGCCAGTGAGTAACGTGTGTGCGGTTTGGTCGCTCGCCTTTCGTTCAAACTTGTCACACAACACTACCATACAACACGGTAGAAAGCACACACCCCGCAGACAGTACACCCTCCCACATGAAGAGCACACCTGGTGATCGATATTTTGGTCCGTTTTTCTCCGTCGCTTTATGCCCGGGGATGCGTTGGACACCACACCCCCTACGGAGGTGCGCCTAAAAACAGCATGAATCAGCAAATCCATGGTGGGTGGCAGTCACCCTCAACACGCACCGACATGAACGTCAGCATGGAGGCAACTGCTGCGTCCTATCAAGTTGGGCGGAACCAGTCCGCGGCCTCGACCCCACCGGTGCCTGGTGATGTCTCCCCTCGAGCGACGATCACATCGATTTATTGTGGGACCAGCCAGCGTGCGCAACCGGTACTGGTACTACCAGTACCAAATTTCCTATTGCTCCTCCTTTTCCCGCTGTGCCCCAGCTATCGGTGACGCTACCGGTATTGGTTTTGTGTCCAGTTACCGAACTTGTCGCGTGACGTAGTGGCGGTATCTCGAAAACAAATTAGGGCTCAATGCTACGGTGCACTGTTCGATGCACTCACTGATATGATAGGCCAAGCCTGAGTCAGTTCATAGAAGCCCCTCCAGGGTATATACATTATTGCTTAAAATACACAAGACAATGAAGAAAGGGGGAGAACATGAAGAACTGGCGGACAAAACACGTCGCAACCCGCTGACTGCTCCACACAGAAACACGCATATTTCCTGCGTGGAACTCCCAAATACCGTCACACATAAATCCATACACCGAGTAAGTAAGCACTCCGAACAGCCCCTCTGCTCTCTACTTGGTGAATGTGACAACAACACATCGCTCATGATAAAATACCATGGTGATAAACCAAAAATAAAATTCAGGATACTGGTAAAAGATAATAAGTCAAGATCACCAACGTCTCAAACCAGAATGGTACGTGGTGACCTGTCGGATTCACTCCCTTGTCCCCCCTAAAAAATATAAATCACGCATCATTGGACCGCATGAAGTCAGAGCTTTAAGCCCCAAAACAATTGAAGAATAACGACCCAATTTTTTTTATCAGAGTGTCAAATCCAAAAATAAAAATAAAAATTCAATTCCTCAGATCTCAGCAATAAAATATCATGACCTCCAAGCTCAATAAAATCCATAAACTAACTCCTCAAATCTCCTGAAATTTGTGAGCCCCAAATTTTCTCAAATCTCAGAAACATGCAAAGATCGGCCTCGTCAGACATAAAAATCGACTAAAAAACAAAACAAAACAAACAAACAAATGAATTACCTCATGTTCATGAAGTTCCTGTGGAAACGGAAAGCATCTTTCGGAAGGGTTTCGTCAAGAAGTCGGCATGTTCGTATTCCGACCTCACACGCGTGATTTCAAACTCTCCCTGTTCGACAAGTTCTCGCAGGAAGTGGTGGCGGACGTCCATGTGCTTCGAGTTAGAGTTCGTCACAGGGTTGACCACTATTTGGATCGTACCCTTGTTGTCCTCAAAAACCTGGATGCACGGATCCCCAAAACCAGGCAACGGGAAGCGCCACACTGATCGTAGAAAAAAGAGCCTCCTTGAAACCCTCTGACATCGCAACGTACTCTGCTTCACTCGTGGAGAGTGTGGAAGTCTTCTGCGTCCTAGAAATCCATTGAATTGCCGCACCCCCACACATCACGGCTGCACCCGAGACAGGCTTTCTCCTAGTGGCTCGGGGGGCATAAGCTGCGTCTGCATAAACCACCAACTCCAATTCACTGCCCCTCTGGAAAGTAATCCCGTAGCTACTTGTCACCTTCAGATACTCCAAAATCCCTCTCACAGCCAACCAGTGCTTGAGTTTGGGGGCATGCATATACCTCGCGACCGCCCTTATGGCATTTGAGATACCAGGTCTCGTCTGGTTAGAAAGCCACAGCAAACTGCCTACTAGTTCACGATACGGCCAGTCACCAGTGGGCTCTTCCTATTCAAACACCTCCAGAAAAAGATCAGGCGAAAGTGGAGTGTTCCTACCAGCGGTCACGCCAAATTGCTTGTCCGTCTTCTCCGCGAAAGATTTCTGCGAAGTTGTCGGTAAACCCGCGACTTTGTCTCGGGAATAGTGGCAACCGGCATACCATCGCAGCTCGCCAAGGTTATTGATGGGGACTACGCGGTTCAGGTCCTCGCAATAACGGTCACATCTCTCTTTACGGCCTACCACAAAAATGTCGTCGACGTGAACCACAGCAATCATGAAAACAGACTCCGCATCGATTAATCGAAAAGCACACGGATCTGCGAGGCTCTGTTCGAAACTAAGACTCTTCAGGTGGGTGACCAAGTGTCTATGCCAGGATCTCGACGCCTGTTTCAGGCCGTATAGGCTACGATTCAAGCGCAATACTTTGCCGCTCAGATCGCCACAACCCTGTGGCATCCGCATCAAAACGAGTTCCTGTAGTTCGGCCTGGACAAACGCTTGTTGTACATCGAAATGGCATAAATCTAATTGTGACTCGCAGGCTATCGCAGACATCATACGGATACATGACGCGGCGGGGTTGGGGGCAAAAGTCTCATAGTAATCAACCCCGGGGCGTTGGCTAAATCCTCTCGCCACTAGCCGCGCTTTCGCCTTCACTACCTTACCATGCTCATCTGCCTTCCAAGTGAACACCCATTTGGCCGATACCACGTTCTCTCCCTTTTGCTGCTAAGCATCCCCGAAAGTCCCAGCTCCCACGAGTCCGGCATTCTCCGTCTCCATTGCATGGGACCAGTTCGCATGGTATGGCGAGAGCATCGCCTCCTGGTAGGTCGCGGGCTCCGAGAGTTATCCCGCGTCACATGTTGCAGATCAGGGGCGGGCTGGTTGGGCGGGCGCTGGTTGAAAAATGCGTGGTTAGCTGGCCGCGATGTACCAGTAGACGCCTGGTGATACGCCCTCGTCCTCGCGCGCGTCCGCCCCGGTCGAAGAAGCTCGTTGTCCGGGGGACCCTCGTCGTCCTCGATCTGAAGGTTCTCGGCCCCCGGTGGGGATGACGGTGACATCACCCCCAACGGCGCCGGCATCTCCGGTGGCGCCGGCGTCATCACCGGCGGCATCCCCACTTGAAGCGGCGCCGTCGTCATCGCTCGTGTCCTAGCGTGCGTCCGCCCCAGTTGAAAGAGCTCGTTATCCCGGGGGCCCTCGTCGTCCTCGATGTGATGGTTCTCGGTCCCCGCTAGGGATGACGGTGACGTCACCCCCGGTGGTGGCGGCACCTCCGGTGGCGCTGGCGTCATCGCTGGCATCGGCGGTACCGCCGGTGGTGCCGGTGACATCATCGGTGGTATCCCCGGTGACACAGTCACCAGCTCCGGTGGAACATACCTGATGTGCAGATCGGCCTCCCACGGTTTCGCCACCGAGTTCTTCCTCGCCTGAGGCGCAGCCTCGATGATTGGCTTGTGCTCCACCTCCCCGGTGACGTCCCGCGAGTTACTCGTACGCCCGCATGCTGTGACCACATTGACGCAGTCGCGCTGATGGTTTCTCCCCCTGTTGAGGTAAAAACACCGTTCGGCCTTGGGTCAGACTTGTGGGTGCGGTGGATGCGGTGGAACCCGGGCTGCAAGGCGAGGGTGTTAGGCGGCGGCAGTGTCCCAAAAAATGCCTCGTGCGGCGACTTGAAGTGGGCGTTCGCCGTCGTCGCCGTGGTGTTCAGGCAGTCGTTCATGTAGATGGCTGCTTCCACCCAGTAGCGGTCCAGGTTCGGGAGTTGCCCGGGGAGCAGCCGGGGGGCCTCAAGGCAAGCGACCATGCCGCCTTCCTGGATGAGGCCGAGCCCACGCTCGACCGCACCGTTGTGTTTCGGTTTGTCGACCCCGGTGTGCTTGTGTCGGATTTTCTCATTGGCGCATAAGCTCGGGGAGAGTGCGTTCACGAACTCTGTGCCGTTGCCCGTTCGGAAACGCTCGACGGCTCCGCCGACGTCATCCAGGAATTTCCGTCACGTCGGCGGCGCTCCTGCTCTTGAGGGAGTACAGCCATCCCATGCGTGTCGTGTCGTCCTTGAACAGGATCAGGTACAGAGCCCCGCCAGCAGACGCGGTTTTCCTGGGGCCGGCAAGGTCAACAAAAGCGTGCTGCAGGGGGAGTGCCTTCCGAGACGATGTAGTCGTAGGTATAGACGCACGCCTGCTTTTCGCCTGTACACATCCACTGCAAGGGACCAGGGTACCAGTGAGCTTGACGCCTTGCTGCTTGGCCGTCTCGCGCAAAAAGCCCTCGTGGGCGTTGAGCGTTGCACACATGAAAGACGTTAATGTCCACCTTCTTGAAACGTCTAATGCCGGGGACGAGCACGGCAGCAGCAATCGCCGGGCGGAACGCGGGGGAGAGAGGGGGGGAGGCATTCTTCCGGGGGATTAGCTGACGACGGTGTTGGCTCACAAGGTTCTGGCACTGTCGCAGGGTGTGTATGGGGGGTTGCTACCGCTATCATTCGTTCTATCGCTACCGGCGGGTCTATCGCTACCATCACCCCCGGCGACAGCGGCATAGAAGATACTCCCGGCGTCCTCACCGGTTGTAACGTCACAGGCACCGGCGCATGGGGGGGAGGGGGGGGGGGGTTTGCAAAACCGGTGACCCATCCATCGCTACCGACGGGTTTACCGCTACCATCACCCCCGGCGACAGCGGCATAGCAGATACTCCCGGCGTCCTCACCGGGTGTACTGTCACAGGCACCGGCGCATGGGGGGGAGGGGGGGGGGGGGGGTGAAACAAGGCCATCAAAGCTGGTGTACCCTGTACGGGGGGGGGGGGGGGGGGGCGACGCGCGTGGCGTTCAGTCTGGATCCGGCTCCGTCTTTCGGGAAAAACAAACGGCCACCCATTAGGTGAGCGCCAGTAGCATCGAGAGTGATCGCCTCCTTGGCCTGGACAGTGTGTAGTGGTAGCAAGTTTACCTTCAAGATAGGGATAAAAGAAACACTCTCCAAGGTTACTCGTACGTCTTCCGTGCTGTGGAAAATCAAATCCACGCTGCCTACGTACTCCACGTTTAGTTCTGTACCGTCACCAATAAATATTTTAGCGTTCTCAGGGGAGGGGGGGCGTTTGTTATACAAGTGGTCCGGGTTCGGGGTCATGTGCGTTGTCGCTCCGTTGTCCGCAATCCAACTCTTTATCCCCCTTCCCAAACCACCGTACTGACCGACCGAAGCAGACTGTGCTGTGAGTAGATGTGATGGCTCTTTAGGAGCCGAGTAGTGCTGCGGTGGCTGCTGTGCCTGCTGTGACTGCTGTGCCTGCTGTGACTGCTGTGACTGCTGTGCCTGCTGTGCCTGCTGCGCCTGCTGCGCCTGCTGCGCCTGCTGCGCCTGCTGCGCCTGCTGCGCCTGCTGCGCCTGCTGCGCCTGCTGCGCCTGCTGCGCCTGCTGCGCCTGCTGCGCTGCGCCTGCTGCGCCTGCTGCGCCTGCTGTGCCTGCTGCGCCTGCTGCGCCTGCTGCACCTGCTGCGCCTGCTGCGCCTGCTGCACCTGCGGCTGTGAATGTTGATAGTACTGCTGTTGCTCACGTTGGTACTGCGGTGATTGCTGGAGCTGTGGCTGCTGCTGTGGCTCGTGGTACTGTGACTTCTGTTGGAGCTGCTGCTGTTGGTACTGTGACTGCTGGTGGAACTGTTGCTGTGGCTAGTACTGTGGCTGCTGTTGGTGCTGCGGCTGTTGCTGCGGAATGGGGTCTGGGGTGGGGAGGAGCGGTGTTATAGACTGGGCGGTATTCACCGCGAAGTGGCTTTGGTAAACTTCACGAGGTGGGTTGGGGTCATCTACCAACGTCACGATAGCGCGGCAGTTCGCAACAAAATGGCCTATCCGGCCGCACCTGCAACATCTTGGGCGGGGATCAGCGGCGTGGATTCCCGGCTTGGTGCCTTGCGGCCGACGTAGGTTAGGGGGGTACCCGGCGGCGTCGTACATTCGGTCGGTACCTGGTGGGCCCGACGAAACGTGTGTCGCGTACCTGCGGCCACGACTTGTTCCCACCGCCGCCGCGGCCGGCGTATGGCGGCCATGGTTGAAGTCCGCCGCCGCCACTGGCGTGCGAATCCTGCCTCTGCCGATTTTTTTTTCGGCTTCCCGTTCTTGTTCCCCGACGGGGCCCCTCCCCAGTCCTGGCCTGCCCAGCCTTGACCATGCTGGTGTTGTTGTTGGTGTTGACGCGACGGCTGATGTTGATTGTGTGGTTGCTGCAGTTGCTGCTGTTGCTGCCCCCAGTGCCCGGTGGCACCATCGCTCGCCGTGTCACCTCTGCCGCCCGTGTAGTGGCCAGGGCTGGGACCGGGGAAACCCCCCTGTCCACCTGCTCCACCTCCGCCTGTGGCTGTCAAGACCTGTGCTGAGACATCGATCATTTTCCTCTTCCTCGCTTTCAACTCTCGGTACGCTATGCGAACCCGGTCCTCGATCACGTTGAGGGTCAAGTTCTGGGCGCATTGCAGGATTTTCTTGTTTACCTCGTATTCGGACGTCAGGCATTGCAGTAGGTGGAGGTTGGCTTCCTGACCTACTTCGGAGAGCTTTTCTCGGATGATGCTCATCCTCTCGAAATAAAGAGTGGGGTCCTCCCCCTCTTCATATGGGCATTGATGTATTCTCTCTGGTATGCCTGCTTGTCGAGGTCGTCGCTTGGGACGTAGTGCGGACGTACCTCGGCCATCGCAAGACTAGGGCAGCCTATGTCATAGATCTTGTATAACAGAGAAAAATTAGTCAGCGTTGGTGATACCCTCGTATGGCCTGCGAGCAGCGGCTACACATGTCGTTCCGAAACGGTAATCGAGGTCTTGCTGACTCCTTCTATTTGGGCCCTGCAAGACTATCGGGTCGCTAGTTTCCTTCAAAACATCGTCGCAGGTGTTAGTGACAGCCCATGATAGAAATTACTTCGACCATTTAAAATAATTCCCCTCCTTACTGCCGTCAAGTTTCGATGAAGGCTTACCAAAACCAGCTAGAAACGTGGCTCCGGTGGGCGCATTCCTCCTCCGCCCCCCTGCTGGAGCCTCTCCACCCTCGTTTGTTCCTCCTCTCTGATCTCCAGCCAGAGCGACATCTCGGCCATCTCTCGTTTCAGGCGGGCGATCTCATCATCGCGGCCTGCGGCTCCGCCCTCCGGCGAAGCCTCGTTCCTTCTGCTCGTTTCTGCTCCGCCCTCTGGCGAAGCAGTTCCGCCCTCTGGTGGAACAGGGTTTCGCGCTCCTGCGCTACTAGCCATTTCCGCGGCCTCTGCCGCGGCGTTGCTGACTGCCTCTGCTGCCGCTGTTATCGCCACTCCTGTAGCTCTCCTGGCTCTGTCGACCTCGTTGTCGCGAGTGCCTCTGCTCGGTTGAGGTCCCTCTGGCCTCTGCATCCGAAAAACTGCAAATCTCTCGCTCGTCCTCGAGCGGGGAGTTGCTCTCCCAGCGTAGCCCCAACCAGCAAGTGCGTCCAATTGGAACAGACGCTAGCGTGTTCGGTGCACTCACTGATATGATAGGTCAAGCCTGAATCAGTTCATAGAAGCCCCTCCAGGGTATATATATATATGTTATTGCTTAGAATACACCAGACAAGGAAGAAAGGGGGAGAACATGAAGAAAAGGCGGACAAAACACGTCGCAACCCGCTGACTGCTCCACACAGAAACACGCATATTCCCTGTGTGGAACTCCCAAATACCGTCACACATGAATCCATACACCGAGTACGTGAGCACTCCGAACATGCACTGTTGTTCAGGGCGTCGACTAGAGGCTAAGGGATCATATGATTGTGACAACATATACTGTAGTTTGCTAGTGGACCAAGGGCCCGTGATATGTATTCCTTGTGAGATTTCGCACAATCGAATGCCGATGGCACCGGTAACCAGGGCATGCGGATACTAAGGCTCCGGTACCTTTTGCACGAAGCGCAGCACGAGCTGGGAGGCCTGGTACGCTTACGCGCGCGGCATATATGTGTCGCCGCAGCGGGCTTCGGAGGCCCGCCGTAGTTAACGAAATGCGGCAATTACGCTAGCTTAGTTACGCCTGGAAACCAGTTGACAAAGCGCATATGAACACCTACGAGGAAGAACATATGTTTCGCCTACTTCAACCAAAACCTAAACGGTGTATCACATTATGTACCCAACAGGTCTTTCGCCTCTGGCGCAACACTTGCACGGCACGATACCCCTATTTGCGCTGAGCGCAACACGCCTTCCGGCACGTGTTGCGCTGAATAGTAATCAATACGACGAATCCATCCTTGCTCCAGCGTCGCGGCTAAGTAGTTCCGAGCCGGTCACGGTGATCCGGTATCGCCGCAAAGCAGGGGGTTTCGCTGTCATCTCCGGGTTCAAGCGTGGGCCTTATCATCATTGGCACAGCGTGGGAATGAAAAATCGATCTGGTCTCAAACCAAAACCTCCCGCGTTTTAAGGCATCCCTTGTCATTACACCCCATGTTTCCGGTATCACGGCCTTTCTTGTCGAACCCCATGCTAACACACCCTCTTCGCTACTACATCACCTGCAATTTGGCCGGAACTTGTTAACGCTCCATGTAGTAATTACAAACGCGGTTGGCATACTCCCTCAACAGCACTTCCCCCCGTCACCACACCCCCTAGCTGCGGGGCTCCCGCGCATGTTGCTATCACCGGGGATGCGTAACATCACACGACCCCACAACAGCACACCCGGTGATTATGTTTGTACCGAGGTCCAAACGTTAGGTCCAAACGTTATCACGGGTTGTGTGCTTTCCCGTGCCATACGGTAAGGCTTTTCGTTGACAGGTAAAGCGTAGCAGTTGTTGCGTCAGCTGTACAAGCGTTGATCTCCCGTCGAAAGCGAAACAGGGACCGTTGATGTTGGGACGAGGCAAAGTAGTGATGGACAATCGTTGCGACATGGCAACAGATTCTAACACGTAAATATGCAGACAAGTGAAATGCACTAAGTAACAAGAGATGGATTCGTCGAGACAACAACGGTTTAGGAATTATGTATATATGACGTATTCCGTTGCCGTCAGTATCGAGCAGGAGTAAGTTACGTTAGATCAAATTGACTGAGTAACTGTAGTTTCGATGGCTTATGGCGGTCTTGACTTTGTGTTGGCGTCGCTACTTTACTACAGCAGGAGGGACCAGTAGCCCACCGAGTCGCTGATTAGAAACAGTGTTGTCTATACGGTACGGGCTGGTAGGTGTAATAAACAGCCTATCCACTCAGCAGCATCGAGCAAGATTGAAGTAAGGGCACGCTCAGTCATGTACATACGGGTATGGCTTGATGTTATTCCAGGGGACCATAGTAAATAGGACCTGCGGCGAACACAAATATATATATTACTATACTATTACTAACAATATTTGGTCCTATTTACTATGGTCCCCCGTAATAGTAGTTAGTATAACCATTCGCATGCGGCGTGGCCATCAAGGTGCGGCGAGAAAGAAAGCCCCAATCAAAGTCTCCTGGTGGTCGCTCGTCGGCTGTCAGAGCAAGAGCAACGAGGAACGTTCACGAGCAAGCATCCACGGAACGTTGCTGTCGGTCCGTCAGTGCGGCGATCCGGCAGAGTACATATATCTATATACTGCGATCGTGGCTGCAGCTGTGCACTCACCGAGCTCAAGATCAATCTGCTGCACTGTCATATTTTCTTTCGTGTTCTTCATCTCGGCTCAGAGAGAGATCCATCTTTGCAATATCATGCGTTCCTTATGAGGAAGCTGACGAGCACGTGTGACGCCCCTGCTCGTGCAAAGCGTCAGGACTACTATGGGGGACCATTGTAAATAGGACCTACGGTACACCCAAAAACCGGTATATTTACCTATATTTTTACCAACAATATTTGGTCCTATTTACTATGCCCCCCCGTAATAGCACGCCCACCACACTGCCACAGACGAACACTTTCCGTTAACAAATTCATGTCTGTATTAAGAAAAAACACGGAATATCGAATATTCTATTAATTGTCATCGGAAAAGCCATTCTCAATTTATTTATAGACTCGATGCTACTATAGGTTTTCCCCTGCATTTGTTTTACCCAATAAGCAAGGGCGCCCGGGAAAAAAAAATGCGAACCGTCACATAATTTTTTGCTTTCGCTAGACATCGGGGGGGGGGGGTACTAGAACCAAGTGAAAACATGACCAGAAGGATCGTTGGGTGTTCCTTTTTCTTGCTTCACCATGTGATCACAACGGTTGCAACGTTTTTTTTTCCCCCCCAGTTCCGATCTCTTTTCACGGACGCCCCCGCAAGAAGTAACGAAACAAAGGTCTGCTGGATTTGAACACTTACACTCCACGGCTCGGTTTTAACCCACCCCCCCCCCCGTGGAAGGCTCTCCGGAAATCGCAAGTGAGACCCGAGTACGCGAAACGCACATACCGAGCTGGCTTTGAAAGCACCAAGCTTCCTAGGGTGCTACACACGAGACAACAAGACAACCCCCCTACCCGCTTGGTACAACGGCGACGTAGTGAGTGGTAGAAGCACGGCGCCGCCTTTCTGAGCAGGCGCGAGCCGGATAGCTTTTCTGCAATCGTTGGTGGTGCGGAGTGACCTCTCAGACGCAGCGTTTTTCTTGCGCTCCAGAGCACAACAAGTTCGTTGAGCTCGAAGCAGCTTTTTTCATAACCAACGAGTTGGCTATGACACAAGATACAAGACAAGACAAGCCCTAAGCGCTTGGTACAGCGGCGGCGTGAGTAGTAGGCTGCCCACGGAGGACCCATGGGGTATCCTTGGGGCATCCGCGGAGTGGCCGTGGGCTGTCCGTGGACAGATGGTCGGGAATCTGTGGGCCGTCCGTGGGGCATCTGTGGGTCCAACGCGGGTAGCCCGTGAGGCGTCGGTGCGTCACCCGCGGAGCGTCCGTGGATATTGTCTCGGATGGGGTGACCATGAAGACTCACCAAAATAATAAGTATAAATATGTAGTTTACCCCCCGTGGGATGAGTCGAAACAAATACATCGCCTAAAAAACTAATCAAACTATATTTCGAGTGTTGTCGTTGGAAAGGCTATTATCAGATAGGAAAATCGACCGTAAGCTATAACAGTCCTCCACAAAATATTTATATGGATTCTAACAACGTTTTTTTTTTGGTAGCACAAAGTCAAACTGTCTACAGCAGTGTGTTCCAGAGTGCAACGAAAATCGAAAACAGAAGGATGGACCCAGCAGATACAGATAGAGACAGGCGGGAGGGAAGGGGGGAAGGGAAGGAAGGGGTTCCAGGGCTGACTCTAATACTGTATGCGGCGGCACAATAATGTCTCGATCAACCACCACAGCAGGCCTTCAAAACGGTCAATACTCTGTTGTGTTTTCTCAAGGTTTGTCAGCCTCATCACGACGTGTGGGGTAAATTCATAGCCCCCCCTTGGCGTGTTTCGCATGGTCGCATATTCGACCCACTTTCCATCGTCGTGTGGTATGTATCCACGATTACTGAGGGTGGGGTAAATGTCATAGTGTACATACGTCATACGGCACGTGGAAATATACATACAAATATTTATGATAACGTACATATATGCAGTTGCTTGGGATTCTTAGAGAAAACGATGTCACGCTCCTGACAGGCGGTGCACATGGCGGGAAAGGGGGGCCAAAACTAGTCTACCGGGTGCCCCATCCAAGCCACTGCTACCTGTACCCTGTATCTCCTGATTTCTGCACCTTTGATATGCCCTCACCGGAGTGATACCGACGGCAAAGGAAATGATTTATCATATGATGGATGAGCAATTGCCTGCGCCGACATCCCTGCAGCCCTAGTGCGCCACTTCCACGTTTATTTTCTCATCGAACCGGTCCCAGCTCAGCCGGCGTCCCCGGTGGCTTGGTAGGTGGTCCGCGTGCCTATCAAGATCAATTTCGTGGGTTCAAATCTCACCGAGTGCATGCTCGTAGGGACTTTTTCTTGCATAGAAAATTGATAAGCGGAAAGCGCGAGAGCGTGAGTTGGCTACATTCGATGAAAATCGACGAGCAGGGGGAATGCTGAACCCTATGCGCGACAAAAAAGAAAGGCACGTACCGGGGGGGAGAAGGGACGACACCTGTGACCACGGCTTGTCCAGAAGATCGTCGAGGGTAAAAACCTCCTACGAGTGGGCTGGAAAGTAAAAGTGATGATGAAAAAAAAAAAAAAAAAAAAATGTTGAGGAAGCTATGTACCCTCTGGTACCCAGTTTTGTGCAAATATTTGAAACAATTTAAACAAAAGTGATTGCGTAGAAACAGTATCATGTCGTATTAAAAGGCAAAAAAAAGTTGGCCATTTGATGAGCCACAGACGCCAGACATGCGAGCGCAAAGCGATCGCCTGTGTGGGGGCGCCTCTGCGATGCAAGGAAAGCTCAAGGAAAACTCGGGCGGAGCGATCCAATTTTATCCGAATTAATTCTCTTCCCGTACCAGGCACGAGTTAGTGACTGAGTGTGTGCAGTGACACTTGCGTGCCGCGCCCGCCGAAAGCACCATCAATTTGGATATCGACGGGGTTTCGAAGGCCCCTGACGTGCACCAACTGAGGGGGGTGAGGGTGGGGCTATAATGATTATCGTCTTCTTCAGGTGCTAATATATACGAGGTGTAATGGTATCACGTAACTGTGAGGGGGGGGAAGACGTACAGGTGTGAGAAGAGAGGCAATGCCGTACTACAAGTGTGTGTATGATGTCACGTGACGTGCTACAGTAGTATCGGAAACGCCTCCGTAGATCGTACATGTATGGAGGTCAGGCGACAGTCTGGTACGTGACACGCGAGACACGTCGAAGGCTCATGACGAGGTATGGGTTAAATTTATTGGCTCCTTCATTTTTTTTCGAATGACCGCACCTTCGACCTTCCCTTCCGATTTCCGTGATGGTGATAAGGCCTTTGATCGTCGCGCGATCTGTATCTACGACTATTATTCGGGACCGGTTAATGTGGAGGCATTCTGTAGCTACGAGGGGGTGCAAGACGTACCAGCATGAGAAGATAGACAAACATGTACCACGCGTAGGAAATTGCATGAGGCTCTTGTAACGGAAACGTCTCCGCAGATTGTCCATGTATGAAGACACATGGTTCAGGGAACAGCCTGCTTTTTGGTACTTGACTGGCCCCTTTCGGTATCAATCCCTGCTCTGTTCATGTATCCTATCGAGCTCCCCACGGTGAGATAAGCAACAAGAAGAAACTTCCAAAGAAAAACGTGCCCTGGCCAGTATCGAGATCTCTGTGCTCTACATGGCGCACATCATGACACAGGTACGACGCACTGGTATGATAGTAACGAACGGAAAAATCACTGCACTCCAATATGATCGTAACTATTCACAGCTACTGCTGTAGCTATGTACATGTGATATTTTGGATTTTACAGGGGTCCATAGTTCATAGGACCTACGGTATACATAAAAGCCTACCAGGCATGTATTTACGTATTTTTACTAACAATATTTGGTCCTATTTATCTATATGATCTCCCGTAATAGTATTGGGTTATATACTGGTCATGGGGATAGCCGAGGTATCACAGCCCTGTAGCACCCGACGAGTATTCCTGTGGCCCTGTAGTTTCCCTTGCAGTACAATGGTTAGGGTAGCCGATAGGAGAAGCGTAGACAAGCGCTCGAGGAAAGTTAATCGGACAGGTGTCTTCTACCCGTCTATCTAGTGGATAAATAGAAGAAGAGTAGAGTGTGGGCTTGATGTCTTGATTCAAGCCCCTGGCCCCTGTCGAATCGCTCTCAACAGCTCCCTGTCTATCTTTCATCATGGAGAAGACTGATACGATAACACAACAAGAAGTCTCGTGATAATAATAAGAGAAGAAGCTGCTAACACAAGAGAAGAAGGAACTGCCTTCCTAGCCAGTTCGAATGGTTCCTGCATTCCATTCCCTTGCCACGATACTCGGGTGCTACTACCTATATTGAACTGGTACAGCTACCAGGTGCTTTAGGATATCTGTATACGTATGACATACAAAACGGTAGTACGAAGGGCAGGGCCAGCCTGCCGGGGTCGGCGCCGGCTGACCGCAAGGGACCGTGCCGATTGCTCGGCACCAGTAAGTGTCAACCAACCAACCTACAAGGTAGGGGCCAACCAGCCCACGGACCAACCGACACATCCAGCACACCACGTACCTACCAACCCACCCACACCCGCCCAGCCACCACAATGTTTTTGCGGCGATGCGCATCGCTTAGCAGCGAATACGATCGCATCAACGTAGTATATAGCTTTGCAGTTAGGAGTTTAACCACTTCAAGGCGTCTGTCACGCTCCTCGTTCCCACCGTTGCTCTATGTCTATAAAGTATATGTTGTATGCTTCTATTACTATGTGCCTGGTACCTGATATCATTTTGTTTTGTGCTTTGACGCCGCAACCAGCAGTCGACCTCTCTGATGTGACACCCAGACTCCGAATAAGCAGAGCTTACTTACGTATAAATTGAAAATGCCGTACAAGTTAAAAGTGCGAGGTGTGCCGCCGGCGGCCCGTACGAGGTCTACTGGATTTACAGGCGCTCCTACTCGGGGTTTGGGCACAGCTTTCGATTGTGTAAAACTGTCATCATTTTTCAAGCCGGCGCAATCAGTAAAATTAACCTGTCCATTATACGATCAGTCGTTGGGTTGCTTTCGTTTAGCGGGTGCGTTGACCCCCCACACAGTCGGCCTTTCCCATTTGGCACCCAAACCCGGAAGACGAACCAAACACTTGAACACGCCCTAGGGGTGAAAATGCGAGGTGAGCCACCGGTGACCCGTGCGGGTTCTATCGAATTTCCAGGCGTTCATACTCAGGGTCCGGACGCAGTTTTCGATCAAATGAAACTGCCATCATTTTTCAAGCCGACGCAGTCAGATAATTAACACTCGTTCATCGTGCAATCCATATTGCGATCGCTTTCATCGAGCGATGCGCGGAAGCTCAGAAACGATATATATATATATATATATATATATATGGTTGACCGCGTGGGTTCTCGCAAAACACTAAAATGGAGCGGTTTCAACCGGACGCGTGACTCATCCGACCAACGATCCTGGTGCAGTGTCCGATGGTCTTGGAACCACCTTCCCTCAGCAATGCCCCCTGTCGAGTCCAGAAACCTTGTATCCGTGCGTTACCCGCGATCGTTTCAGACTGCAGTCCCGTTTTGGGGATAAACTACCTATTAATAGTACTTCATGGGTTTGTTATCTAAACGGGACAGCAGTTCTGAGGGGGTTATGAGGAGGTGGAGACGCCCGTCGTCTCGGTGGTTTGATGGTACCCTCGAATGCTGCTCTTTACCAGGTATCAGGTAGCATATCTACGGTTGATTCCGCGAGTTCAGTTCCCACCAAAGTAGTTGCGGTAAGAATTTAGGAAATATAAAACGAAAAAGGGAATCAGCTGCTGAGGAGAACGCGTAGCTTGGGCAGACAATACACGCAATCCGACGTGAACCGACGAGGGAAGAAATGGCTGAATGAGACATTCTCGCGATAGAACTGACGGCCCGAACCGTGGTGGGGGAGCCTTTCGAAGATTATGGCAGATATTCTTGCAGTGTGAGGTTCGTTCGGACTGGCAGTTTCCGGAGCCAAGACGGAGACCATGTGCCGGATGACGAACCGTATACGGACAAGGTCACTTTCGTTGCTGAGGCAGCCGGCCAGGTGTAAAACCATAGCAAGTTTGTGTATCTTGGAGCAACCCAGTGACTACTGCCTAACGCTGCACAGCCCCGGTTTTGTTTGTTTGTTTTTGTTTTTGTTTTGTGTGTTGTGATGCCCTACTGTACGCGACAGGAATAAATAATCTCGTACTCTGGATAAGGCTCGCGCTTTATTGTGCTGTCAACGTCGAGCACACTGTCAGGCGCTTGAAATATATTCTAAGGGATAATAGAGTGGCCTCCTCGCCGAGCACAAATGCTTAGATGTAGATTCTTACAAGGTATGCCAACATTTTTTCCTCAACTATCAAATTCTCAACACATACATGACATGTCGCGTACTCCTGTATTCCCTGCCAAGTAGATGGTACTCTCCGTACCGTGCCATTCTGCGCCGGCTGCGTCACCCTACGGTTGAATTTGTGTGACCCTTTCACCTCTCAGTTTTTTGTTTTTTTTTTTTTTTCGCGAATCTGTTGACGTTTTTGTTTGTTGTTTTATTTTCAACCCCCCCCCTTGGTCCGTCTGTCTCCTGTCCTTTTTCTGTCGGTGGTGTCGTCCTCGATCACCAACTGGACATTGGACATAGGATTGCTCGCTGTTTGTTTGTTGTCAAGTCTTTGCCTCTTCCCTTTTGCTGTATTCTTTCCTTCCGTCTCGTCTTCATGTGGTACCCTTCTGTTGGTCCATCAGCTGGACATATCCTAGGACTGACCGTACTAGCGGACAGCAACCTTGTCCTCGGGACTTGGCCTGCGCCCTCTGATGAGTGCATGTTCGTGTTGTAGATCGTGAGCGTACGGTCACGAGGTCTAGGGCCAGGAGGAGGCAAGCAGCTCGGGCATGAGCTTATTCGAAGGATCACCGTTTACATCACGCACCAGAAAGAGCAGTATTACAACACATCCCTTCGATACGCTAAAATTAGAGAACAACAAGACCAACTTCAAGTCTGGCCATGATTCAATCGAGTCGAGACGTGGGCTCGCACGTGTCCGAGAGGGGTAGAGCGTGCTTCTGACGATAGAGAGAAGATATACTATTAATAGGTATGTAGATGGTAACCTTGATTGCTTTGAGCGTCAGGTCGAGAGCGATGACCGAGGCAGCACGTAGGACCGCCGAAGAGGAGGAGTAGCAATCCACAAATTGGGAAGGGGCCGTAAATGATGCGACCCCTGCTGATACAAAAACGAAAGCCGTCGTAACTCCTGAAACGGTTCAAAACCGTATCATTTTCGCTTCGGTTTTCTTTCTCCTTTTCTGTTCCCTCTTCGTGCTTTCATTTTTTCTTTTTCCTCTTCTTTTTTTCGAGCGTACATATAATATCATGGATATGTTTCTGGTGTTATTTTGAGGCAATTTCACTGTAAAAGTGCGCATGCTAGAGGCCGAGGTGACAGAGACACTGCTCTAAGGGTTTGTGACGTGGACTCGTGACCTGGAGAGCTTCGCTGACTCTGAACGGCACACCACAAACTCTTGCTGCGCACCATTGGTTTTCAGCGCCGACTACGCACCGAACGCCTCAATGATCATGTCGTATGCCAAGGCCCTCAAAAGGACACAATGCGAGAGCGTTGAGACGACCGTCCGCAAATGACGTCTCATCCATGTGGGAGGCGTACAGCGGATGACCTATGAGCGGTTGACCCCTCGGGTGATCTTTGGGACGATGGCTGGTGGGGAGAACCCAGGACCAGGCCGACTGGAAAAAAACTGGTTCCACGTCTAGCAGACGACCTCAACGATTTTCGAGCCACCGAGAGGTCCACGGAAAGCTCTCCTTTGCTGTTCGGAGTAGAAACGGTGTTTTAGCCGAGGGCGGCTAAGAAGCGCGCGAAGTGGTACCGGGGGTTCGTCGAAGCGGTAGACTGTTTCAGGGTGAGGTGGCACAGAGACGAGGCGCAGAGAAGCCGGCCGCGCTACGCAGCTGAGAACTCCAAGAGCGGTGACAGGGGCAGGTACTCATTCTCATGCATGTCCGTAGTCGTATGTTCTTAGACCCTCGCATCCCTACGATGCCGGGACGGAGCACGTCGGGTTTTCACCGACCACGTAGACTTGCTTGCACCAAGCACGAAGCGCCCTGAGGTGTTGAGTGAGTCGCATGAAGGGTGAGCTGCATCCTATTAAAAAGCACGTTTGAGGCGCATTTCCTTGCATACGTCATTGAATTGATTTATTTTCTGGTGTGGCCACTTCTAGGGACAGCAATGGGTTTACTATGTAGCGTTCTCGTGGGTACCTTACCATCTACCACACAACGTAATACGATCCTCCCCCTTGTGCCGGATTAAGGTTGTCCCCGCACGAAAAGGACCTAACTCGACCGCCAGCCGTGGTAACCGCCAAAACCAACAATATATTAAACGGTACCCTGGCTGTCTAGCTCACGCAGTGAGAGGCGTGTTTTACAGCGTCGCCGCCAACCGACGCCAACTCAACCGATATATTTTTATGCCAGGTGTATAATATAGGGGAGGGGGGGAGGGGGGCAGCCGTACTGATACAGCTGTCGACGGATGCAGAAACGAAATAAATGATAGATCGGGTGACTAAGTATCGGTTCGACCAGCCCTTTAATTCTACCAGTCTTTTGTTCTTTCTTGTTGAGTTGTTCAACGGGGGAGGGGGGCGACAACAACAGTACTGACACTTTTGGCACACCGCTATTGACGGGAGTAGGAAGGAGACGGCAGAGGGTGTGGCTAGGTTGCTGAATTGATTTCTAGCATGGAGGGGCACCCATGTTACAATCACCGCCGGGAGTACGATATTCTCTTTTTCCTCTTATCTTCCTTCTTTCTTGCCTTGTATCTCCTTTATTCCTTTCCCCTCCCCGCTGTATCTATTGCCGGTAGTTTCCACTCCTTCGTGTTGCTTCATTCGCGCAGTAGCTATCTGTTCTTCTCGAGTACCTCTGATTCCTTCTGGCAGCGGCCACACGCCCATGGTCTTTTCTGGAGCCGGCCTTGAAATTATTTTACGCCTAAAACGAGGGAGCCAAGCGACCAAAGTCGTTTTTACCTACAGGCGAAAAACAAACTGTCGTAGAATGGCGCGCACAAGCTGCGTCTGTCAGTAACTACAGTGAGAAGAATTTTTGAAGTACTGATTACGAGAGCTGTACGAGACCGATTTTCACAAAGTTGACACCTACAAAAGTGAGAGCTCTTGGACTAACGAGTGGAACTTGTTTCGCCACACAAGTTATCTCGGGTTGATCACTGTCGAAGTCTACTATTGTCTTGGTTGTGCTTTGAACGCGGCAGTTTATCGTTCGCGTTTTCGCTTCTTGTCAACGCGCACGGTCTACGGCATGTAACAGGCGAACTTGCCTCCTTTACCTAACTACTGGTGGTGCTGGTGTACAATGCGAGTACATCGTTTGGGTCTACTTACGCTTGTCCACTACGCAGATATCTCTTGTTGTGCGCTCTTGCCTTGATGTTCTCCACCTGTGTACATATTTCTTCTTGCCATTTCTCTTGATATTTTCAATAGGTCAGGCGATGTTTGTCTGCAATTTTCGTCTCCTTGGGACATTTGTATTATGATAATTTTCAATATTATTTTGTTTTATTGTCTGTGTTATTGTTTTCCAGTCTTCCTTGTGTTGTTGTGTTCTCGTACCCGGAATGCTGGCATTTCACTTGCTTGACCCATGCATTTGAGATTTTGTTTTGTTCTGGTCTTCTTCTGTTTCGCGGTCTGCGACCACATAATTCTCAGTTCTCAGCTTGTAAAACTGAGCCTCTACTTTGGTAATCGCAAATCTGTCTGTCTGCCTGTCTGTCTGTGCGTCTGCCATTCCGCAGTCACAAAGGAAACTCCAATCCTCGCAAAATCTGGTCCCAAACCGCTGACATGACTGTATACGGCGCGAATCGATAGCGGACACACACACAACCAGTCTCGGCCAACATTCTGATTCAACGGAGCCCTGCGCCTTGAGCTACGCGACCCAGCCTAACCGGGGGGAAGTCGCTTGTAGACAATCGCTTGTGCCAGGATCGGTGCGGGCAGCGAATTTTTCGCCACTTGACTACAAAACAGTGCATCGACCGTAAAAAAAGTGGGATCACCTTATAGAAGCATGCTCGCTCAGCGCAGTTGGCTAACGGCGTCAACGAGGTCCTTGCCCGCCGCTCGCAAACGGCCGAGCAAGGTCCCTTCTGGCTGCAAGGTCTTGACCCCATGGGGTTTGCATTATATTCTGTGGCGGTTTTCGGCAGGGTCGCTTTCTGCTCTAGAGTAAGTAACTTATCAAACACGCAACAAAAGCAACAGCAGCAACAAACCTCCAACATCCTGTATCACATACCGTGGTTTTTTCCATATACCTGGTGCATAGAGTTTATCCACCAAACTGTATCAACATTATGATATCATACCAACATCCAACATCATATGCCGTGCCACACCACACACCATGCCATATCGTACCGTACCAGGTACCATACTGTACCAATAGCCAGGCCATTTCCGATCGAAACACAGAAAAATATATTTAAGAGATTCCTGTTTTTGGGCCATCGAAAAGATTCGATTAGTCGGATCTGGCACGAAATTCTTCCTGGATATCTCTACAAACCCTGTTTGGTTTTCCGGTTTCTGGTCCCATAAGAGTCAGCCTGCAACGGGTAAAACAGCTGCACGAAAAAGGGTGTTTCCGCACATGTAATGAGGCTTTCTCTCCCAGGGGGGGTAGGGCACACATGTCTAGATGATGGATTATTGGCACTGGGCCTATAGGTCGGGTGGGAATCTTAAAGTCGGCGCACTCTCATTGGTCAAACCCTATATATATTTACGATTTACCGAGCGAGATTAAAGTACGGGTTTTAAAGTCGGCGCATGTCATTGGCCAAGCGTCCGAAATCACCCCGAGATCACTGGACTGTCACGTTTCGTGTACGAGCCGCACTTTCCTCGCGGCGCCAGCACATCATCAGCACAAGAGCAGTAGCAGCAGCAGCACAGCAGCAGCAGAACAGCAGCAGCGGCAGCAGCAGCATCAGCAGCAGCAGCAGTCAGCGCTCTCCGTGTCAGGCTTCAGACGCCGTAGAGGAGAAGCAGTGCCAGGAGGAGTACCAACAGCCGCCAGCAGCAGCACTCTCAAAGCAGTCGACTTCAAGGGGAAGGCCGTGCTATTTTACTACAGCAGTAGAGAGAAGCACCAGTGCCTGCACCAACGACAGCAAGCAGCGGCAGCAGCAGCAGCAGCAACAACAACAGCAACAACCACGTCAGCAGACCAGGCAGCGGTAGCAGCAGGGAGCAACCTATCAGACAGCTCGAGCTCTCCTACGAGACCAGGCTCAAGATCTACGGGGGCAACGGCTTGAAGCCGCCCATTCGGTTGTATTCACAGGTGAACTGCAGGTTGTATTACTCTGTTTTTATGTTGCACGCTTGACCCAGCAGCCAGAGAACAGCAAAACAACCACCAACTTAGCAATGTTATGTTGAGTAGCCCCTGTGCTCCGGGCGCCCTTGTTGTTGTTGCCGAGGGGGATAGCCCGATGCTCGGCGGAAAAGAAAGACGAAATAAACCCTATAAACAACCCGTACCCTTGTCGTGGCTGAGGAGCCCTGTTGATGATATGAAATGTATTGAAGCTGGACTTGATAGCAGCGGTGGCGGTGGCGTGTTAGCCCCTGGGTGTACGGACCCCCTTTTGTACGGTGGCTGATTAACCCCGGTTTAGTAGTTTGGATTGAAGGACGCGGAGTCCTGGACACGGAGTCCTCGACACGGAGTCGTCGACACGGAGTCGGGAAAGGAAGTAGATTACAAGAAGAAGTAGCAAGCCACAGCGTACGTCACAGACACATGCGGCCTAAAACACAATTCAGGGGTAAAGATGGTATCCCGATCGTAGATCCACTCAGACACGAAACCCCCCCGAATCTCCGCAATACCTCACGGGATATTTCCTCTCAAGATAATCTGACAATGCTGTGAGTATACTTTTCAATGACGGTGGTCAAGAGCAGACTTGCCTGTTTCGTCAGAACCAGTGATGCAGTTTGTCTTTCTACAACTCGACATCGCCTGTACCGGTCGTCCGTCGTCCGTCTCGCTTGTTGAACCCATCCCCAGATGACTCCTGTACTGACCGCCCAATGCTTCAGGAGGCAACGGAGGCAACGGGGATCAGTACATGGAGAACAAGCTGATCGTCGTGATCCAGCCGGCCCGTCTTCTCCAAAAGCTAGAGATGGAGTCCCTGCCGAGTATCGTGTTCGCCCCCCCGCCGCCGCCGATGTTGTTCATGCCCTTCGTAAGAGCGACCAGCCGTGTGGAAAAGGAAGAGGTTCTTGGTGTGGACGCGGGTGGGAGACGGTCGATTCGGGGAGTAAAAAGGGGCGGCCATTAATGCACCCCCCTAACACGGCACGCCCTTCCTCTCCCACATGCAGAGGGTCCCTTCTGGGTTCACAAAGGAGACGTTCCCTACTGCTCTCGAGGGTCGATCAAGGTGAGCGTAGCCAACCGCGACAAATAACATCTTGGTACGTTTTTTCCTGTGTCCCTTTTTTTTTGGCAGGAGTACCTGCACTCTTTTTTTGTCTTTGCACCAACTTGCACGGCGACCGCCTTTCTTTCTGCTCGATGGCCCCCCTGCGCTGACTAGTACCACCATCAAAGCGGATGCTGCGCAGGTTTTTTAACAACTGCGGCGTAGAAGCGGCGAATACCTTGTACTTGCACCCGCTCGCCAAGTTGAAATTGGTAGCATACTCGTCTCGATAACACGCCGCTATGACGGCATGCCTGCTGGAGAAACAATTGCCGAACAGCGCCATTCCGTTCTCCCGCTGCACGAGCGCTCGTCTCAACGACACAAAACAGGACTAAGGTTATATGATACCTCCACCTCGGTCGTTCTGTGCAAAGTGTGCCATCTCCTCGCCTCTGCGTTCCCTGAACCTGAGGACCTGGCGCCTGGTTTGAAATATATCGAGGAAAATAGAAAATACGGTCGCCGGTCAAGGCTCTATCATCGAATATGTCGGTACTGCAATACGTAACCGCAACGCCCTGCACCCCTCGAGTGCTACACACAGAAGTACCCTCGTCCTTCTCGCCCTCGTCCACGCCCCTCTCCGCGAAACAGATCTCGTCTACGCCCTATCGGCGAAACAGGTGTGTCTGTACAGCATCAGCTACTCTCCGCGAGTGAAGCTCTCTGTCACGGGGAAGCTCGGACGCAGCTGGTCGGGCTGTGGGAAGGGGCCACGATCATGAGGGAAACATTACTAGGTGCTTTCGCCCGTTACGCCAGGTCGCCGCCAATACCTGTGTGATGAAAGGCCGGGCAAGCGACGAGCACGCGTTGCACGGAACGACATGCGGTATCCACTGCCGCAGGCCAGGGCGCAGCGCCCCGAACCGGCGCCCAACCAGGAAATCGCAGCGAACGGTGACGAGGGGTTTGATGCAGCCGTAGAGGCGAGCGTGCTGCTCAGGAAGGAGGAGGGTTTCTTTGAGGGAGGGGGGGGGGGGGGGGGGGGGGGGGGGGGGGGGGGGGTACGCCAAGACAAAACACGGCCAGAGTCTGCTCAACCTGCCTCTTTCGATGATTTAGCGTTGCGGGGCGTATATATCATCCGCAGGCGGAATCTTATAAGCCACCGCTGGACGATGGTGCGGAGGCAATGGCGACTTCAACAACGAGAACCTTCCTACCGGGAACACCGCGAAAGGAGCAGGTGAGTCAATGGTTGTTTGCTGGGGCTCTAACGTGAGGATGGCATGCGTGTAAACATTCTACTTTTTTGCGTATGGTGGAGTCTGACACTTCTGATGCTAGCGAACGATATTGTGTAGCCCTTGCGTGTGATTGAGACTTCGGTTTCACTGTCCTATACGCTCATCTGGCATGGACCGCATAATTTTTGAACCAATTGCCAGATAATTCTGATGCCGGAGGTGGCGACGCTGCAGGTGGAACCAGAGCAGGCACCGAGTGGATCGGTCTCGCCCTTGGTCTGGACGACAAAGTCGCGGGTCTAATGCGACCAGACGACAGGGATATACAGGTGAGCGGCGGGTGTTGATGCTTGTATTACTATCGAAACGACATGTAGAGGCTTGTTCACTTCGGTGCGTGTGTTGGCAGCCTGCTCGCGGCTACGAATCGTGCTAAGGCAAGGGGAGTACTCTTGTTGGCAGGGAGATGGCTAGCTAGTTTTCTTGAAAAAATAGATAGCGGTACTAATGTAGTAATATAATTTCTAATAATGTGATATGTAAACTGGGTCAAATGCGCGTACCTTTCGGATGTACAAGATTGGCTGCTCACTAAAATCGGCGGGAACGCTTCGAAGTCGTTTTCGGGCCACAACCAATCACCGCTGTTGCGGCTACACTATTCTTGCCTTCTGGTTGCGTCATATATTCTTAGCTACCGCCGGTATCTTTGCACCCTCTTCGTCTTTTCCACCAACAGGAAGATAGCTAGCCAACTACAAAGCTATGCTTCGGTGTCTGCGAAACGCGCATGACTCCCGATCATGAAAATCGCCGCGGGGTCGTCAGGGGGATGATGCAGCAAGCACCGCCCAAAAGTTTAAGCACTGCCGTGGCCACGCCTCGAATGTTTACTCCTAACCCCTCAGTGCGGGATTCGTTGGCGGCACCCATCGTCGCGGCCGGGACGGTGGAGGCAGGGGTGGAGATGTGAATCCTCGCCTTGTGAGTAGATATCGCCAGGGGGGGGGTGGGCGGAGGGAATGGCGGTCGTACACCGATGGAGAATTCCGGAAGTTGCCAGGAATGCGCACAACGCAAGGGTGGATGGTCTCAGATCGACCCTGGACCCATTTTTGGACGAGCAAGGACGTATGGTGCCTGCTGACCCTCGCCCTGAGAAGGAAAACGAACGCAGAGGAAAATTGAGTTTCCTCCTTGCAAGTTCCCATTGGTCCGTGGGTCGTACGAGGAATTTAAATATGGCTGTCGTGGTCGCAGAGGCGATTGTCTTAGTTGCCACTGACGTTAAACATGGACTAACGTGCAGGGTTTAGTGTAGCCCTGGCTGCTGCTGAAAATACGTTTTTCGATTGAAATCGTCTACCAGGTACTTGTTAAGGAACGTCTCGGCGTTTTCCGTGTATTGCAATATGTTTTCTTGGAGAAGGCCGAGGGCGACGTAGATCTGCGTTGTATATGTTGTCTAAAATGCAGTGAACTTCGTCATTATATCACCAGACAACTCTCCATGTATCCGTGTTTAACATAGTGGTATATTTTACGAGATACCACTTCCTTCGGACACGTTGCGGTGAGTATCTCATGTACGTGTGATCGTTCTGTGTCGTCCGAGATAAAATTCTAGAGCAGCTATTAATAGCTGCAGTCGTACAAAATGTTTTTTCTTGTTTTTCGTTGCCTATATTTGTGACGACACCCCCACAACCCTTCATCTGCATCAAATATATCTGCACTGCCAGTCTATGTGGAAAGTACCAGGTAATCCAACGTGAAACATCGTTTTGCAATCGGATTTTATCTCGAGCGGATATGCACTATTACTTGAAGTCGACTTTTGACGTTAAACAACAGAATCTTGCCCTCTATATACCAGAACACAGGTAAAGGAGCCCACTGTAAAAGTAAATGACAGGAAAATAAGAAGTTTGACAGCGGTTGTACTGAAGTCAGTATAGAACGTAACTTTCCCGAATAAGAAATTCGGGCGAGACCAGCATCCCTGCTTCTTTTTTTTCCTCACTTTTATCAAGTGTTTTGTAGTGTACTTCGCCCAAGAAAAACGTTTACATAGCCAAAAACGCCCGTTACAAAGATTTTGTGCAAATATCGCTGAGCCTACGTAGAGGTTATTTTATTATTTTGTCAGGGGGGGGGCTAACATCGCTCAGGCTTGAAGGGTTCGTTTCTCAGGGCGAAGCCTGGAGAGGGCCAGATGGCTGTAAATCGTAGATGGTGCATTTGTGTGCGTTGTGTCGTTAAATGCCGTGAATTTTGATAAATTCAAGATTTGTGTTGTAAACGAGTCGAATAAAATGAGAATCCCGGTACACAAGAGTTCGGTGAATCGTGTTTGGTCGTTACTTATCACGACATCATTTCATTCTATAGAGTTGTCAGTAGGTCGCTGATGTCGCACTTATTACGTTTAAAATCTTTGAGGTTGCCTACTTTGACCGCACCGCCTCTACAACACCTTACCTTCAACAAAACACCCACCCAACCACTTCATCCGAATAGTGCCAAAGATTGAAACGTAAAAAACCGCTTGTCAATCGGACCTTATCTCGAAGAGCTACCTACCATTACTTGAAAATCGACTTATATGGCTGTGAAAGTTTTTCTGCCCTTCTGTCATGACACCATGATGAACACAAGGGAAACAGAGTACCTGTACTGTACAGATAGGTATTTTTACACATTATATACACGAGGAGTAAAAAAGAGATATTATACGACAATAAGAAAATTCGAGATCCTTTGTACTGTTATTATCTGTGGAATACATTTTCAATAATAAGAAATCCAACCTGGGCCGGCATTCTTGTTTCTTATTTTTTCTTGAGGCTAATAAGTGTTCTGCGCTGAACACTCCCGAGAAAAACGCCTTTATATTTTTTTCGCGCTTCGCGCGAAAAATCGATATATAAATCTGGACCCCTACCTATGGTCGCTGAGCCGATTATTTGCCATGCATGACAGACCACATGTGCTGTAGACAGACAACCTTCAAGACAGCTTAACACGGACATGTCTCCTGACATCTTTGATCATGCTATCATAGCCCGAGAACGCCAACACAAAAAAGATGTACTATCCAGACCACCGCACGACGCCGGGATACGGAGGATACACCGTGGCACTGGCAACAACGATGATAGGGCTGGCCACACGGGCCGTGAGCCCCGATATGGGTTTCGTTTTGTGCAGGATGCGGCTGCAACATAGATCGAGTCGAGCTGTAAAAAGGGGTTTGAATGAAATGGATGCGAACTTTTGCCAAAGTATCAAATATTGCCACTGCAATATGCAACAGTGTTTCACCATACAACTATTTGGATGTTTTTACTTGCCGAAATAGCAAGTTGTTCGCTATACCGGTACCCATTGGATCGTTACTATTAATGGTGCACCTCACTACCATGCGAGGTAGGACATGGAATCACAGGACCGACACTGGGTGTTGTAAAAGTAACTGTGGTGAAGCTGGGGCAAAAAAAAAACGATTTAATGCCAAGACGACAACACACAAGTGATTGATACTGGATAGTATACCACACTGCTCGTCAGTACCGTTACCCAGAGGGACTGGTTTGCTTATGATATTGTCGTCCGCACTACTATCAATAATATTTCGTATTGGCTTATTTTCTCCCATCAAAACACATTTCTCGTTTTATCTGCCAGCCAGCCTGCTTGGTGACCACAGGGAGGAGTTCAAGGAAATGAGCTGTTACGGGGAGGCATAGTTAGTAGGACCAAATATGGTTAGGAAAAAATATGTAAATATATGGATGTTTGTGTGCACCGTAGGTCCTATTAACTATGGTCCCCCGTAATAATATAAATCATGCTGTGAGAACATCATCATTTTGCTGCCCTGTATGCCTTCGTCAACCATGCCCCACCCCCTGTGTGAGAGGATGCACGAGAATAACCCGAAAGTGAATAACCCGAAAAAACAGAGCAGACTCGTCATCCACCCACGCCACCAGACTTCCCGTCACAAATGGCTAATATAATTAACGGGAACGGGCAACAGCAGGGCAACAGCAGGGCAAAAAGAGAACGGAAAGGATGAAGCGAGAAGGATGATGAGAGTGACGAGATAACAATGAAAACAATAGAATAATGGGCATTAAAAGTGCTTCATCACCGACACCTGGTACCAGGTATATATAAAAGCAACCGTCGATATGATGAAAGCCGAGCTGTGACCTTTTTAGAACTGAAGTTCCCGCGTGGGGGACTAATCGCTTAACCCTTTCAGTACCGCAGTCCCGTTTTGGGGACAAATCACTTTTGGAATTAAACAGGTTTGTCCCCAAATCGGGACTGCGGTACCAAAGGGGTTAAATCCTGACTATTACGGGGGGCCATATTATATACTGGTAGGACCTACGGTACAGACAAAAACCTATCTATATGTTTTGATAATATTGAAGCAATATTTGGTCGTATTTAGTGCGGTCCCCAAAACGGGACTGCCGTGTGTGTGTGTGTGTGTGTGTTCTTTAGTACCGCAGTCCCGATTTGGGGACAAACCAGTCTAATTCCAAGTGATTTGTCCCCAAAGCGGGACTGCGGTATACTAAAAGGGTTAAACCGTTCTTCTACTCGTCGACATCCAGCAAGCCCAGTGTCCGTGCTGATTCTTCACCCTAGAAAGATACGAGCTCTGTGGTCACAGACTATGACACAGAGATAACACACCGTAATGCATTAATAGCCTACGCAATACCATGCCTTCGCACTAGGTGCGGCCGACACAAGATACATACATACGCCAGCAACCAAAATACACCATAAAGAAAGAGAAGCAATAAAGAAACCAAACCGAAAAAGAAAAAGAAAATGAGAAGAATCCCAAATAAAGAAATAAAATGGGAAGCCAAAGCTCACGCACATACTTACCCCGAAAAAGGGACGCAGTACTAAAAAGTTATTTACAATCACGATTTCAATTTCAATAATGGCCCGAGAACGTAGCCGATTCGACGTACGTACGTATATATGATCAAATATTTGCCGAAGATAATTTCATGTAGACCATCCAACTGCTATTTATTGATATTTCAGCAGGCGGGGCACAACGTGACCCTCTTGTCTTCAGGGGCCATAACTCATGGATGCACGGAGCTGACGTGCTCTCTCTGCTCCCCGCGGCACAGCCTCTCTCCTGTCACACTCTACTCCACCCAGTCTGCTCCCCCGCATATCCTCGCAGGTTCAGCAGCATAATCTCACGCGTGAGTCACATCATCACAAGCCCCTGTCTAAACGCGCCCGCCCGTGATCCTTTTCCTGTGTTCCGCAAGTTCATCGCGCTACTTCTGGAGATCCTCGACGTTGTCATGTGAGTGAGCGTTGCCGCCAGAGAACCGCGGATTCCGGGTCGGCCGACATCGAAAACCACAAACATAAAAATAATCAACACGAAAAAAAATGGAAACGCCCCAACAGGAAGCCTTCGAATCGATTTCTTGCTCAGAGAACACCGAGATACCTGTGGTGTAAATTGGTTTACAACCGTAACTTCGCGAGGGATAATTAACCATACAAGGTACATACTTACTAAGTTGTAGAATGTTTTCTGTATGTACTATAAATAATAATACCACTGTCAGTAAACACTTTCGGCATGAAGTACCAGTACGTACGTGAGGTAGTGAGTTCGATCGGCTGCCCTGCCCGAGATTGCATCTATACCGACCGGGGAAGAGTCAGTCCAGCAAAAGCGCAGTAGACAATAATGTAAGATTTTTGGGCGCCCTCGGCTTTCAAATTCGTTCGCACGGGCAATGACAAGGACGGGACGAATGCAGTGGCACATCAGACATCCGTGCGTACCACTCTGACCCGAATTATAGGGACCGTTATCATTTTATTATTAAATATAAACGTTCCGTATAGTTTGGGTCATAGTGGTAGCTGCTATGAAGAGCCATCATAGCTCTCGTATATATTTTGTACGTAGATTCAGACCTCATGGAACTGCAGCAGTCCCGGTTTGGGGACCAAACGCTCAATTTCCATGTGTACTGCTTGTTGCTGTAGTTTGTCCACATAAGGGGAGTGAGTGATTGCACAGGCAGTCCTAAATGGGTCGAGGATGCGGACGATTGTGTCCCTACACACGCAGCAGGTAGCGGCGACGGCTGCTGTCCCTATCACATGCTTATTGCGCTGCTTTTCGACATCTTTCCACGCGTGTTTGGTCCACCTATAAATATATATATGAACAAAAGTTACTTGAGTACGAGCTGAGTCAGCCCTCCAGAGCGGACGGAATTCTTCCAGAGGCTTGAGGCCGTAGCGAGATTTGCGAATAGTGAGCACTATTATTAATAATAGCCAACACAGCACATGATAATGCTGTGGTGTTCATGAACGAGGGTGATGAAGGAACATGATGACGGTCCTGGAAATTCTTACATAGACCATAGAATCCGACTGGATCTGGTCGGTATCGATGCCGATGAACACTGAAAAGAATCAGCGTTGCTTCTGGAGATGAATGTGCGTGTTGTATTGGAGTGTACAGCAGCAGTGTGGTCGAACGTACTATAAATTATCATGTTATTTCCAGCTCAGCTGTCAGGCCAGAAGAGACTATCAATAATAATAATATAATTATTCCCCACAGGCACGAAACAGATGGTTGTGTGGCAGCTTCAAAGGCGTTTCTGGTTTGTTCTCGAATATGTTAAGGTTTGATCCCAGGTGACACGGTACTACTTGGTAATACTGAAGGTAATGCATGGAGATGAATGATAACAGCACGTATTTTCTCTCCAGTCGTCGCCCATCCAGAGTATACGATACGAAGCAACGATTCCCACCACAGATACGTACGAGTACGCATAATTAAAAAATTGACAAATCAGCAAGCAGACACGGCGTTGTATTGTCTACTCTGCTCCCAGAATACTTAACATCAGTTTTACGTCCGTCCCTGGTCTGGTCTGTTGTTCTGTCGTACTTTTGTGACCACAGAGTTTGTGTCGTATCTCCCTAGGATTGAAGAGTGGCACGGACACTGCTATGGGTGGGTGTTGATACCGACGGCCAGAAAAAAAAACGTTGCAATCAATAGGCAGAACACGCAGGACATGCATTTGTACCAGGTACATGCATGCAGAGATGTGGCAATGGGCATCGCCCGTGACGTCTGTGTGCCTACCATTGATAACTTTAGTTTAGTGGGTTCGACTCTCATCGAGTGCACGTGTGACGTACTCGCGAGGACTTTTTTTTGCATACAACAACAAGTTGATGTAACGGAAAGCGCGAGGAGGGCATATATATATGAGTGTGCGCAACACTCGATGAAAATCAATTACGAGGAGGGTTGAAATGCTGAACCTTATGCGCGATGAAAACGAAGGCACGTACGAGTATCGGGGTGGAGTGGAGACAAGGCGACATTTTGTGACCACGGCTTGTCCAGAAGATCACTGAGGGTAAAATGTTGCCTCCCCATGGCACGTGTGTGTAACTGGCTGGAAAGGAAAAATGATCATACAAACTAAAGCAACAAGAAATTTTGATACTACTGCGAGTTTGATGTTGCGAATTTCGATCTGAAATTTGAATTTCACCTTATTAATCCAGGTACGTACAAGGTGTATACAACCTGGTGCATACATATATATATGCACACACCTTGACCTGTGCTATGTAAATACCCCGTAACGGCTGTTATTTCACCACATACATGTTTTTTTGTTTTTGTTTTTTTTCATCATCACTTTTACTTTCCAGCCCACTCGTAGGAGTTTTTTTTACCTTCGACGTTACCCCGTAACTGTGCTGTTTATTTCACCTCATATATGTTTTTTTGTTTTTTGTTTTTTTTCATCATCACTTTTACTTTCCAGCCCACTCGTAGGAGTTTTTACCTTCGACGATACCCCGTAACTGCTGTTTATTTCACCACGTACATGTTTTTTTGTTTTTTGTTTTTGTTCATCATCACTTTTACTTTCCAGCCCACTCGTAGGAGTTTTTACCTTCGACGATCTTCTGGACAAGCCGTGGTCAAAGGTGCCGTCCCTTCTCCCCCCCCGGTACGTGCCTTTAGTTTTTATCGCGCATACGGTTCAGCATTCCCACTGCTCGTCGATTTTCATCGAATGTACAGCCAACTCACGCTCTCGCGCTTTCCGCTAATAATCATTTTTATGCAAGAAAAAGTCCCTACGAGCATGCGCTCGGTGAGACTCGAACTCACGAAATTGATCTTGATAGGCTCGCGGACCACCTACCAAGCCACCGGGGACGCCGTGGCAGAGAATAGACGCCTGCCTTTTTTTCAGATGAGCTTGTGATTTTGTTTGGGTGGCTGTGTTGTATTGTGGTAGTTGTTGTTTTCTTCACATTAAACCGTTCTTTCTGCCCGTCGACAACACCGTACAAGTGCATGGGGGCAGGGGGGGGAACCGGAGGAGTAGAAGGGAAACCGCGGTAGAAGAGAGTAGCAGAGAAACCGCAGATAGGGTAGCAAGGTACCAGGCCGACTAATAGGTTGGACTTTTCTTTGCTACTCGTACCGCCAACTGCTGCGGCCGTTCGGTATGTATATGGCTTGGTGCTTTGATTTTTTTTTCCATGACTTAACTTTTTCCTCTTCTTATCCTTATGAAAGAAGTACTACATAGTGGGTGCGATTTTCATCGAATGTACAGCCAACTCACGCTCTCGCGCTTTCCGCTAATAATCATTTTTATGCAAGAAAAAGTCCCTACGAGCATGCGCTCGGTGAGACTCGAACTCACGAAATTGATCTTGATAGGCTCGCGGACCACCTACCAAGCCACCGGGGACACCGTGGCAGAGAGTAGACGCCTGCCTTTTTTCCAGATGAGCTTGTGATTTTGTTTGGGTGGCTGTGTTGTGTCGTGGTAGTTGTTGTTTTCTTCACATTTAACCGTTCCTTCTGCCCGTCGACAACACCGTACAAGTGCATGGGGGCAGGGGGGGGAACAGGAGGAGTAGAAGGGAAACCGCGGTAGAAGAGAGCAGCAGAGAGACCGCAGATAGGGTAGCAAGGTACCAGGCCGACTAATAGGTTGGACTTTCCTTTGCTACTCGTACCGCCAACTGCTGCGGCCGTTCGGTATGTATTGGCTTGGTGCTTTGATTTTTTTTCCATGAATTAACTTTTCCCTATATTTTCCCCTTCTTATCCTTATTATGAAAGAAGTACTACATAGTGGGTGGGTGACGAGCGTATTTTGGCCCACTCATTATTTCTCTTTTTACTTAGTTCAGTGTTCACCGGGATGCATATTATAGTTCCCTGTTTCCTTCTCGTTTCTTCCCCTTTGTACGTCCCTGTTGGCTCATGCTCGGGGTAAGTATGTGTCTGAGCGGTATAAGCTCTTGTATTGGTTGCGGTTTGCCTCGCCAGATGTCTTCTGAACAAAGGGGCGAGGCACTCATCAGAAAAGCAAGCGACAACGCCTCTGCCACAAACCAGAGCGCCGCAACAGGGGAGAGGGGATACCATAACACCAGCTCGTATCCATATTTTTCACGGGCTCGAATTCGACGTGATCGGGATATTACAATCTGCACGGCATCGGTTTGAACCGAACGGGAGCGGGATTTCAATTTTCCCACGGAATCGCGGGATCGTCCCGAGTCCTGTGAAGTCCCGAGGAAAATAAATCTCTCGAGGACTGCCTTTTTTTTCCAAGGTCCTAAAGCTGGCTTTCGCGGCGAACCAGGAACCAGGCCCCCGAAAGAAAACCAATATTCAGGCGTTTGCATCGGAAAAAAAAACATGATTTTTTTCTGAACGACCCAGTTCCAGGTTTTTGTGCGTGTTCTTCACAAGCAGTGTAAACCGTTCATTCTGGGTAGCCCACACTTTGGACAACGGACACAACATTAACAATAGTCTATTGTCGAGGGGGGGAATCTATCGATGTTCATTATCGGCGACAATAGATTGTTGAAGGTATCTATCGATAGATATAGTCGATGACAATAGACTGGTGATATTGTCGTTCGATTGGTAGACATTGTCTAACACAATAGATGGTGAACTTCGTCCATCGATGCACAAAAAAAAAATGTTTGAGATATGTCGATCGATGGCAATTGCCGGCCACGATAGATTGTGCGAGATGTCTATCGATGGCCATCTCGAGGATGTTTTGCACTCATCCCACGATCTACGAGGTATGTCATGTTCTGTACCAGGTATGTATGTATGTATGTGGTAATGTGAACCGGCATCATCATGTTGTGGGGAACACACGCTGTCACACTCATTTGAAGAAGACATGTATATATATAACTAGCTGTCGCTATTGTCAACAATAGAAACTCGCGCACCAAGATATTGGTAACTGTCATCAACTTGTGTGCGCTGGTAGTTTCGGAAATTGACGCGATTTAATACCGGTACTTTGTCCTACAGTCTATCAACTCCACTTTGAATATTACGTGGATCATTGAACTCAAACCACCTTACGCTGAAAGTTCTGATATTTCCGTTTCTCATCTCGAGTTTGTTTGTCCTATATGCTGAAAACCAAGTAAAAGATATTTTTTCGGATGTTGGTCATCTGTATTTTGGATTATTTTCTTGTTCGGAAATAAGTTCGATTTATTACCCTTACGTTGTCTTCGATCAACTGCACTTTCAAAAATAATCTAGATGCTAAAAATAAAATCACCCTGACAAGAATACTATTGAGCTTTCCGTTTCTTAACTCGAGGTTTTTTGTATCGTACTGAAATGAGTTGAGTCAGATTCATAATTTTCGGAGCCCGGCCAACAATCTATTGTGGGTGGCGATGACTATTGTTGGACACAATCGCATACCTATGGTTGTCGGCAATAGAAGCTTCGGCGGTCGTCAGAATGGCCATCGACATCCATCATTCCACGGAATACAATATAGGTTTAGGTAATAAGTCTAGTACGAAAACACGCCCCCGACAACTGTAGTCTATTGTGGGTGACGATGGCTATTGATGGATACAATTGCGTGTATATTGTTGGCGTTGCAATAGCCATCGATAGGCGAACATTTTGGTCTATTGTTCGAACAGTATATATCACTGTTGCTTCCCCAACACCTATTGTTCGGGACAAGGGCCATCCAGGGACTACGTTGTGACTGCAATGTAAGGGCAAAGGCATATTGTCTCCATTGCCGAAAATGTGTTTTTCCCTGACAATATTTATCGATCGACAGCGTTCCAGTCTACTATCGTTCACAACATCTATCGATAGACGGCGTTGCCAGTCTATTGTGGTGCACAATGTTTATCGTTAACCAGCGTTTCCAGTCTATTGTCGTTAACAATATCCATTGACACGTTTTTTCGGGGCTATTGTAGCGGCAATGCTCTATTTCCCTTTTATTGTCCAGGGTATATGCACATCTGAACTCATCTATCTTATCCGTACAGAGTGTAACCGATTAGGTATCACTATTAATATCAACCACAACAACACAGCCGACGATGCAACACACGTAACCCCCGTGATGCCCACTGCCTAGTTGAGACACACAACGTTGCAGCCCTCCTTCACGCTATGCCATGCACCGACATTGCTGCTCATCCCGAGTGCCAATAGCTTTCAACCCAGGCACTTCAGCATACTCCTGCCTGAACAATACATATGTTGGGGACGTAACCTTTTCTCTTTCGAATTGTCTTTGTTTTTGTTTTTTTGATTTTTCTCTTTGTTTCGTTTTTGTTTCTCTAGGTCATGGAATGCCTGTCGTACGCAGTATGATGACATGGCATTGCATTGCATACGTGGCAACGTAGTATCTCTGTGGCGTAGCTTCGTGACCACAGAACTTGTATCTCTCTAGGATTGAAGAATCGGCACGGACACTGGTTGTGCTGGATGTCGACGGGTAGAAAGAACGGTTTAACGTGAAGAAAACAACAACAAACAACCTATCGATAGACATTACCGACGACAATGGATCGAAGAACGTGCAAATCGGACAGCTTTTGCAGACGACAATAGACCCGTCCATTGCACTAAATTATAATGATATTGCAGGGGCTCTTGTCTATTGTCCGGGTCCAGCACAACCAGTGTCCGTGCCGATTCTTCAATCACATTTTTAATAATCGAGAGGTACAAGTTCTGTGAGTCGAGAGGTACAAGTTCTGTGAGTGGTTTTGTGGTCACGAAAACACGCCACATCTGAGATACTATTATTACGGGGGGTCCATAGTTAATAATAGGACCTACCAGGTATCTATGTATATTTCCCTATTTTTGCCAACAATATTTGGTCCTACTCACTATTATTATTTTAGCCCCCCGTAATAATACAATGTTCGCAGTAAGCAGAGTAAGCAACGCAATGCCATGTTATCACACTGGATACGACAGGTACGACACACGGATTAATATCATTATTATACTTGCCTTCTGACAAAATGGCGTACATGCCGTTCCTATATAGACCAAATGTTGTTGTTTTCTTCACATACGACCGTTCTTTCTGCCCGTCGACATCCAGCACAACCAGTGTCCGTGCCGATTCTTCAATCCTAGAGAGATACAAGTTCTGTGCTGTGGTCACAAAGCTACGCCACACAGAGACACTTGCGTTGCCACGTATGCAATGCAACGCCACATACATATATGTCATCATAATACCTATGACAGGCACGACATACACATTCCAGGACCTAGAGAAACGAAACGAAACAAAGAGAAAAAAAAAATGTATATATATACCAGGTATATTTATCCTTCCGTAAATCAGTAGTATCCCTCATACACACTTGTCTTCCAGTCGTTTCCAAATTCCCATTCTCCACGACATTTATTTCATATTTTCCAAATTAGAAATAAAAGGAAAAAAAAAAACAGAAAACAGAAAGCAAAGAAACAAATCAACGTGAAAAAGGAAAAAAGAGAGACGAAAGAAAAATAAGTCGTGCCTCCCTCGGGAGATGTAGCAGACACCTCAAAAATGAGCGAGCTAAAGAAACATCACTACGACATACTATTAATACCATTAGTACAGAGGAAGACGAAGAATCAAGGGATACAGCAAGCAAGACGAAAAACAAGACACCCTCCAGGTACGTAGCCGAAGCAGTTTGTGGTACGAATAGCAAGCAGAGCCAGGCTCTATCTACTAGTCGGTCTGGTTCCTTTCTATCCTGTGTGCCCCTCCGTCCTGCGTTCGTCAACTATGCCCGACCCCCGGAGATTGATGCCGGAGATTGATGCGTCAGACAATAATAGGAAAGAGCCAAGCAGGCTCGTCATCCACCAACGCAAGCAGGCTCGTCATCCACCAACGCCACACGACTCCTTTCGTAAGCACAAGAAATATGAAGAAATATATTGAAAATCAGAAAGGATCGAGCGCAAAATGAAAACGAAGATAAAGGAAGACCATTATCTCTGCTGTGACCACGCAATCAACATCTCTCGAGGACAAGGGATCGGGACGGACACTGGGTGCACTGATGAAGTTGGGTAGAAAGGACGATGTAATGTGAAGACAACAACAATTTAATGTGGAGACAACAACGTACGAACCAGCTGCATGCAGCAGTTGGCGGCACTATCAATAGTAGTAGCTTGGACATGTTCCATAATACTCCCTAGTCGGCCTGGTGCCTTCCTACCCTGTGTGCCATCCCCTTCCTACTTTCGTCTACCACGGTGACCCCCCCTCCCCCCATTCCGTTGGGCACCCACGGCGGATTCTTGGCGCTTTCTACTCAGCTGTGCCTCATCCTCGTGCCACCTCACCATGAACCGTTCGACTGCTTCAAGGACCCTCCGGTACCACTTCCCCGCTTTTTTTGCTGCAGTGGAGGACCACAGCGCGGTCTCAACTCTAAACACCAAAGGAGGAGTGTTCCGTTGACCCTTCGTTGGCTCGCAACTCCCGAAAGGTTTTCGACTATGCATCTAGGCCAAGGCTTCAACTGTCCGCCAGAACTGTCCGCCAGGTCTCGGGTTCTCTCCGCCAGCCATCGTCCCGATTATTCCCCGACTTTGGATGATCGCTTCTTGCTTCGCCGTGCCACGGCCCCCGCGAAAAAGAGCCGCCGTTTACAGATGGTCGCTTCGATGCTCTCGCAACGTGTCATCATGTGTCGTGCACCTCGTAGACGATGTGGCGAGGTCTGACGCCTAGGGGCGTCGGCATAGTTGACGAACGTAGGCCGGAGACGGCCGACAGGGTAGCAAGGCCTCCAGCGGACTAGTAGTAGAGAGAACCTGGCTATGCTACTCGTACCACAAACTCCTGCGGCTACCTGAAGGGTGTTTTGTCCTTAGGTTTGCCTGATATGTTCCCTTGATCCTTAGTCTCACTCTGTTTATGGGTAGTGTTCCCTTGATCCTTAGTCTCACTCTGTTTATGGGTAGTGATCATTTTTGCTTTTTCTGCTTTAGCTCGTTCGAGTTGAGCGTCTGCCACGTCCGCTGCGGGTACACATCCCCTGCGGGTGGGCACGACAGTTTTTTTTTTTTTTCCTTTTTCTCTTTCGATTTGGTTTCGTTGTTTTCGCTATTTTTCGTTTTCTCTCTTTCATAGAGTATTTATGTCGTGCCTGTCTTTTTCAGTATGATGACATGGCATTGTGATTACTGCATACCTACAAATGTAATTTATCTCTGCTGCTGTGGCGTAGGTTTGTGACCACAAATCGGCACAGACACTGGTTGTGCTGGATGTCGACGGGTAGAAAGAACGGATTCATGTCGTTGTTTTTTCACGTTGTTGTTTTCTTCACGTTAAACCGTTCTTTCTACCCGTTGACGTCCAGCACAACCAGTGATGCAATGCAATGCCATGTTATCGTACTGCGTACGACAGGCACGACATACACATTCCATGACCTAGAGAAACGAAACGAAACAAAGAGAGTCTCCCTGCTAGTCCGCCTGGTACCTTGCTACCCTGTCTGCCGCCTCCGTCCAGCGTTCGTCAACTATGCCCGGCCACAGACAAGATCAAACAAGCAAAGCAGACTCGTCATCCACCCACGCCACACGACCCCTTCAATGAGGCTTATCGATCGGAGAAAGGAAGAGAAAGAAATAAAATGAAAATCACATAAGGTCAGCGCAAAAAGGAAATAAAATGTAATAAAAATAAACTTAAACAAAAGGAAGACAAAGGAAGACCACGTTCGAACTAGCTACACCAGTTGGTGGTACGAGTAGCATAGGCATGCTCTACTCCTGTATACATACATACATGTGTCTTCTCGACAAATCAGCTTTGGCCGTCGTCTCTATTTTTTGTTTCGATTCGGACAGTTGTTTGTTCTATACGTTTCGGGGTGATTTCGAGATAAACTTTCCCAATTTTTCGAGAAATGGCCGATGTTCTTGGATATATATTTTTTCAAGACCGATCAAATAAAAGGGTTCAAGGTAACGAATACGTAAGCAATAGCTGTGCCTCATTTGCTTACTGCTTTGCAATGTAATATTGCTGTGACATAGTTTCGGGACCACAGAGCTCGTATCTGCTGCTCGAGACTGAAGCATCGAAACGGACACTCTCGTGTGTGTGTGTGCTCGCGCGAGAGAATTCGTCCGCGGGCGGAAATCTGCACATACATGTACCTAGCCTTGAAATTCATCCGTCAGGGTGTGATACATGCTGTATTCACACGGTAAACCTCACCCTAAACCCCGAGCCCTTGAGACGACTTTTCTCACACTGCCGTGCTGTGGGCCACCTGCCACACTGCCATGGGCGGTCGACATTGGTGTCCGTAGTACCGCTGCTGAAAGTACTATTAATACTGCTGTCAGCTGTACCAGGTAGCTGGCTGTTACAACTCACGTCACCGGATGTGGACAAACCACATCTAATCGCTTGTTTATGCGCCCCAAGAGACGGGCCAGGTGAGCTCTGGGAAAGTTCTCGGAATCTCCGGTTGATAATCAACACTGAGCGCGTCCTCAACGTCATCCATAGTTTCGGATCTGCGGCGGTATTGTTGTTGTTCTCGCATTAACTTTCAAAACGAATTGTCTCGCATTAACTTTCAAAACGAATGAGTCGGTGGTCACACAAACAAAGGTGTAGGAAGATCCGAAAAAACAACAAATAAAATCGAAATTCGGCTGCCTAAAAGCAAGATAAAATCTATGTGCAAGCTGAACTACCCTGCACTTTTTCTTTTTTCATCACTTTTACTTTCCAGCCCAACTGAGGTTTTACCCTCGGCGATCTTCCGGACAAGCCGTGGGCACAGGTGTCGTCCCTTCTTCCCCCCCGGTACGTGCCTTTTTTTTTGTCGCACATAGGGTTCAGCATTCCTACTGCTCGTCGATTTCATCGAATGTAGCTAACTCACGCTATCGCGCTTTCCACTTGTCAATTTCTTTTAAGCAAGGAAAAGTCCCTACGAGCATGCACTCGGTGAGACTTGAACCCACGGAATTGATCTTGATAGGCACGCGGACCACCTACCAAGCCACCGCGGACGCCTTGGCCGCGGTTAAATCCTCTCAACTTCAGCATAGAGTTCCCTCCGTTCCCACAACTAACCAACTCGTGGTACTGACTACAGTAGTGGTTGCTGTCTGGTGTGCTGCCTGCACCGTACGAACGCACGGTAGTCGTCAACACAGAGAGAAACACGCCTGCTGTCCGGGGTGTGCTGTCAGAGTGACGAATGGCAGGCATGGGGGGAGTGAAAAAAGAGCAATCGAACCCAAAACCACCACACAAATATCAGCGATCGCCATCTCTTCCCGGACCGACTGTCCGACAAAAGGTGCAGGACGGCTATGATACCCACATCCCTGATAATTTGCGGGGGTCATTCCCCATGAACGCCAGTATTCAACAGCCAACACTACAAAGACCAACGACGATATTATTAATAACATGTACATTATTTATTTGGGATTTTGGGATTCTTCTCCTTTTCTTTTTCTTTTTCTTTTTCGGTTTGGTTTCTTCGTTGATTCTCTTTCTTTCTTATGGTGTATTTCGGTTGCTGGCGTATGTATGTATCTTGTGTCGGCCGCACCTAGTGCGAAGGCATGGTGTTGCGTAGGCTATTAATGCATTACGGTGTGTTATCTCTGTGTCGTAGTCCAGGGTGAAGAATCAACACGGACACTGGGCTTGCTGGATGTCGACGAGTAGAAGAACGGTTTAATGTGAAGAACACACACACATGCTACATGTATATGTATATATATGTACATGCTACTGCTGCCTCGTGAAAAACAAAGCCAGAAAAAAACGTAAATGTTGGCTTCTCTCGTGATGGTGAGCGCGCCGGTCATGGGTTTTCGTGTGCCGTCCTGCTTCCGTTCTTCATGGCCGCTCATTTGCATGCTCTCGTTGGCGCTCGCTTCCAGACCATTCCCCTTCTCCCGAAAACTGAAAAATAAAAATTCTCGCTTAGGGTGATTTCAATCCGTCCCTTTCCCGCTTGTCGACGCTCTGTCTCCCTCCTCCCTCGTTGTCGAATCCAGCCTCTCACCGGCGCAATAGACTGCCGTAGTTTGGCCTGTGGTAGCGCCTGCCTCCGCGCACGCACGTCCCGACAATAAGCATTGCTGCTCAGCCGCTGCTGCCTCAAAACTGACGCGCAAATCGCAGGTGTCCGTGCCTGACGCACCACGTACGACCCAACTCTACTGCCGCCTGAGCCTCGCGGTCACACGCAGCAGCAAGAAGGTATCACTCCTTGAGGGTGAGTCCGGCCTTACACCTGCTAGAAAGACCTACCCCCGCTCGCTATAAGCCCGGTAGGGCATGCTTCGCAGTATTCCCTGCCGGGGCAGCGAGGGGAACGGAGTATAATCACAGCAGTGCGGCACCTGCAGTCCTGTTTCGGGGGCAAACTAGTCTAATTCCAAGTGTTTCGTCCCCAAAACGGGACTGCGGTCCTAAACGAGTTAAAAACGTCCGAGTTGACCCTTTGGTCAACTTGAGTTTGTGACGCCCGTGTGTTGTGTGTGTTGTTGTGTCTTGACACTAAATCGTCCTTGCTACCCAGCTTCATCAGAAAGTACACACCCAAACAGTGTCAGTCCTGATTACCTTTCTTGAAGTATTTGACTTTTGAGATTTCAGACTGTGAGACAGAGACATATATGCAAAAAGCAAAAAAAAAAGAAAGTTATCGCTAAATCATGGGCAAAGCAAGTGAAATGCGACAGCATACAGCATACCGAGTCTGTGAGTACGAAAACACAACCACACACTGACTGCACAAGCAAGACCATGTCATAATAACGACATCACGCCCGTAGCTAACATGTAGAATGCACAATCTAAAATAAGAGCGGCACAGAGATACCAGCGGTAAAACTGTACTGCTGCCGTATGTCCGAAGGGGGTGTCCAGTCGGATCCCCCACTGCTTGTGAAGAGTTAGAGGAGAACCATCAACTAGTATTACAGGGGTCCAAAGTAAATAGGACCAAATATTGTCTTTAAAAATAGGTAAAATATATAGGTTTTATGTATACCACAGGTCCTATTAACTATGTACCTCCGTAATAACATTAATAGGACAACTTATAACCTCGAGCCTAAGCAACTGACAGTAACCTCTCAAGGAACGTTCTCGGAGCCCAACTGGACGTCCGACGTATCCGCCTCTCGGATACCCCAGGACTATATTGGTCTTCTATGTGTATGCTCTTCACATTAAACCGTTTTTTCTACCCTTCAACTTCCAACGCAACCAGTGCTCGATCGTAGAGATTTACTACGCCAATTCCATGTCATCAGACTGGATACGACGGGCACAGCAGACACATTCTATGAAATAGAGAAAATAAAGAAAACAAAGGAAAAAATATATACAAAAATAGAATAAACAGACTGCTGTAGTGCCCCCCTTCATGGAATGTGGCAGACACCCGAAATAACGAGCTGGAAAAAGAAGAAAAAGAAGAAAACACCACTACTTGTAGACAGAGTTAAGACTAAGAAACAAGGGAAAATAACGGGCAAACCGAAGCATAAAACACCTTTTCCCTACTAGTCCGCTTGGTACCTTACTCTCTTGTCTCCGTCCTGCGTTCGTCAATTATGCCCCGCCCGTCGGCGTCAGACAAAACGAAACAAGCAAAGCAGGCTCATCATCCACCCACGCCACACGACTGCTATATTAAGGCTCGTCAATAGAAGAAAGGAAAAGAAGGAAATATAATGAAAATTCACAGATGAAGAAAGGAATGCAAATAGTAACCACGTTCGAACCAGCTGCACCAGTTGGTGGCACGAGTAGTGTAGGCATGGTCTACTTCCTAGTCGGTGTGGTGCCTTGCTACCCTGTCTGGTATCCTTCCTACTTTCCTCGTCCACCGCAGTTCCCCTTCTCCTCCTCCTGTTCCCCCCTCTCCCCGCATCCCCTTCGTCGGGTTTTCTGCCTCTCCTCCTGTTGCCCCCCCTCCCCCCATTCCCTTGGACACCACCTACGGCGGCTGCCTACTCAGCTCAGCCTCATCCTCGTGCCACTTCACCATGATCCATTCGGATGCTTCGAGGATCCCTCGGTACCACTTGCCCGCCTTTTTACTGCAGTGGGCCATAGTGCGGTCTCAACTCCAAACACCAAGGGGGCAAGTTCCGCCTTCTGTGGCTCAGAACTCCCTAAGGTCTTCGACTATGCATCTGTGTCAAGTCTTATTGAACAGTTCGCCAGGTCTCGGGTTCTCCCCACCAGCCATCGTCCCGAACATTACCCGACTGGGTAATCTCCCCTTGCTTTGCCGTGCCACCCCGATCGCAAAGAAGAGCCGCCGTTTACGAAACGTCGTTTCGATGCTCTCGCAACGTGTTAACTTGAGGGTGTTCGCGTATGAGAGGGTAGTATGGTCAGTACAAAGTCGGCGCTGGAAGCCAATCCCCCGCAACAAGTGGTGGTGAGCCGTTCGAAGCTCGGCAAAGTGTTGCGCTCCGAGAGTCCACGTCACATACCCGTACAGCAGGGTCTCAATGACCCCGGCCTTCAGCATTCGGATTTTCAGGCTAAGGGGGGCGGCCGTTTTGAGGCATGCTCGCATGAGACGGATCCGTCGGTCGATTTCGAGCGAGAGGTCAGTGTTTTCGTGGATCATGCCGCCTAGGTATAAGAACTGGGCCGTCTGCTTATACCTCTGGCCTGCGGCTTTGATGGCGAGCGGTGGTGCGAGGGTTGTCTGATCTGGTGTTCGTTGAAGCATTGTATCTGTCTTCTTTTAACACCGTGAGGCCTGCTGCTTCGAAGACAGTCACGATGACTACTATAATTTTCGCGAGCCCTTGAGCCGACTTCGAGAAATTGCTGCGGCATCGGCGTACAACCTGCTAGATACAGCCCTTCGCACGTACGCACGCACTTCAGCAGCTCCTGCTTCTCTGTTCCGACTACTCCAGCATCACTGAGTTGGACCAAATCCTTTACGATGGCTTCGTCTTGGCTGAAGCGTACTACTAATAGTACGACGTGTAACGCAGCAGCGAAGAACACGTTGAATAGTAACGGTGATAGATAGCACACGGCCTTGCCGCAGCCCCTGCGTGACATCAAACCATTCCGAGTGCCCGCCGTCATGCGTACGCACGCGAGCCCGCATGCCACCTTGGAAATTGCGGATAATTCTCATCATCTTGGTTGGTACTCCAAAGCGTGTGAGTACCTCCCATAACAGCTCTCGGTCGACAGAGTCGTACGCCCTCTGCAGATCGGTGAAGCACACGTACAGAGGGATTTTTCTCTGTCGTTCGAGCTCTTGCAACCGGTGCAAGACGAACAACATATCAATCGTTGATCGTGTGGGGCGGAAGCTGCACTGCTGTTTCTCCGGGAGTAATTCCTCGGTCTCGTAGTAGTTGCTGGGGCGTGACGCGACGATTTTCAACGAAACGTTTCCTGCGTGGGCAACGAGCGAAATCCCTCTGCAGTTGTCGCAATCTGTTCGGTCCTTCTTTTTGTGAAGGGCCTTGATGATGCGATATCCCACCATTGCGCGTGCTGAAAAACGTGTTCGTGAGAGCTAGCTTGCAAATGGTGGCGACGACAGGAGCCGTTTGCCATTATCGTTGCGAACATGACGTCCATATGCTCCAAGCACTCTACTTTCATCATCACCGAACCCTCCCATTCTATTTCCAGTTCACGCGTTGGCATCCATCACTTCAAACAGACATTCTTTCGTCAGGATCTTTTCCACCAAGTCCTTGAGCTTCTGCCAGAAAATTTGTTTCAGTTTGGCGTCTTTGATACATTCAGTTGTAGCATACGCAACGTCGAAATCAACTGCCTCGCATTTGCTAGCCAGCTCAAGGCGCATAGACATAAGCCGCTCGTGAATGAACTGGTGAGTGTACACAAACTCACTGCACAACGATTTCTCGTCAGCTAGACCTACTACTACGTACAGCCCTTGCCTGGCAGCTGTTTCTTCCTGACCTGAACAGAAAACGCGATACCTTTCCGCTCGAAACGTCGTGCTGCCGGACCTCCGAGTTTCGTGCAGGCCAATGAATATATAGGTTAACTTGACACACGACACGAAATCTGTTCGTGCAAGTGCGGTGAGCTTAAGCTTTTCTTCGCCCATCCGCCAGAGGATGGGGGATGTATGTAGCATCTTGCGTGCTATGCGGTAGTCTACCAGGTTGTCAGACCTCAAGAATACAGCCTAAGCACAGGCTGTATACCCAACTCGATTGACACAGGTCGTCCTGCACTCGCGACGTGGGGGCAACGTCCTTGGAAAAAATTGTTGTAGAGTCAGATGTATCAGTTCATCGAATTTCGCAGCTTCCTCAAATACGGACTGTATTCCTCGCATGAGGCCCATACAGCACGCACAATAGTGTACTGGTGCGCATGATTGAAGTATCACACGCGGCTTGCACAGATGAGTTTCGACCAAATCCTCGATCTCACAGCTGGTCTTTCGTCGTTATTTTAAAAATATACAGAAGACGCAATGCCAGTACCATGAGGGTCGCACGAATATACCAGGTGTCAATATCAATAGTTTGTTGGAAGATACCAAGGTCCGTGCTACTCGGCGTATTGGACGTACTCTGCTTGCTGCATGTAGCATCTCTTGCAGTCTCTTGTGTTGTAGTTTTGTGACCAGATATACTGTATGTATATCTTGTAGACAGGAGTGAATAATCGGCACGGACACTGGTTGTGCTGGATGTCGACGGGTAGAAACATCACACACAAGTACAGTACAGGCAGTAGTCATGGATCTTCAATGGACAAGGTAATATCGTATGTCTCCTACATTACGTGGGTCATCGTTCTCACCTACAAACCAGCAGACAGGCGGTAGTGACTATTTTACCACGGTAAGCGCAGTTATCGGTGACGCTTGTATATTTATACCTTGCGGTTGCGCGCAAGCAATCTTTGCATTCGTAACACGCATACAATAATGGCACGCGTACCTCTGGTACAACATCAGTTTCGTTGCACCCAAAAACACACACCCCTGACCCCCCCGCCCCCTCCGTGAGTGTCACGACAACATCCTCTGGTCCATTGCGGTTTGTGATGCCCAAATTTTCAGCGACCTACTGGCCGACGACCATGGCATACTCATGTTGCCAGGTAACGCGCCAGAGGTAGCGTCTATGCTTTTGGATGGTTCCGCATGCGCAGTGCAGTCCCGTTTTAGGGACAAACGTCTTGGAACTTGAGTGTTTTTGTTCCCGGAATGAAACGGGACTACAGCGCACGTGTCGACACTCTTTATCTCTATCGCATCCCTCTCGTACTTCGTCTTTGTCGAGCAAACGATACTGATGTGACTGGGCTGGTGAATTTGCTTCCGTCCCGCCGCGCGCTCCCTCGCTTTTGTGTTGCAGATCTCGGCACCGAGAGCACGGGGCGCAGCAGCAGAGCGGCAGCAGTTGACAACCACAACAATAAACGGGTTCCTTTCAACAGCGCGTCCAGCCGATGCCGATGGCAATAGGAAAAATTGCAATTCTGAGCGTGCTCGCTCTCGCGCCAACAGTCGCGGCGGACACCGAGTCACCGAATGACGCCATCCCCAAGCCGGAGTGTGACTTGAGCAAGACCATAGAGACCCGATATTCCACGACGTCTTCGCGGCTGTACATCGAGTCAGCCGACGGCATCACCCGTGGCGGTTGTGCGACATTGTCTCAAGTCTGGGAAGCACAGGGGGGCAACACAGCACCCCTGTATGCCGTCGACCCAGCGACCGGCGCTGTCAGTGCCACCGTGACAGCGACTTGGTTGCTGACTGAGACGATGTACGTAGAAGATGGCATCACGCTGCAGGTGAGGGCTGACCGCACCGGGCTGACCAATGTTTGTTGTGGAAGACGTTTTTCGCCCACGATATAACTGCGATATATACTGTTGATACTGGTAAACGAGATCACGAAATACTTGATATGCAAAACTGCCTCCGAAACCTCCTGCGAAACACTGCAGGAGCAACGTTACGAACGTTTGTTGTTTCCTGTTTCGTTTGCCCGCTGACACCATGGAGCCCATCTCGAATCCAATGTTCATCGAATACTCACATCTCCTGTATATGTTCCTACGTGAACCCAAGATTTTCAATATTTGCGATGTCAACATTGTGTTTTCGTGACACGCTCCCCGTGAGCAGTCGTTTGAGGGCCACACCATCGTCTGTTTCGTAAGAGATGCTGTCTTTCCGATACAGACCGAAGCCCCCGAGGCACAGGCACACACTTCTCTTCTGGTGTTTCCTTCGTCCATGTGACCGAGAAGGGACAGACTGTAGTTACTACAGTACGTACTTTTGTACATATTTAGTTTACAGGTAATTTTCTCCTCTTCCACCATTGTCAAAACGAACTACCCAGCCTTTTGCCACGTACATGTTTTGAACCCCCCCCCCCCCCCCCCCCCCCCCCCCCCCCCCCCCCCCCCGCTCCCCGCTTCTTCGTGTTCAGGTACACGGTACCGCGGTCGGGGGCGATGCCGACGAGCTGCGCCTCCTTAGTACGGACGACACCTTCATCAACCTGCGCGCTTACGGCGGAAGTCTGGATTTCGTTAGCACAAGAGTAAGTTTTGGCATTTCAAGTCACACATACGATCAATCGCACTTGCGGCTAGGTAGCACGCTGTCACGCATCCGATGGTTTCAAACACTCTTGTTAATAGCGCATACCGGTACCTGGTAAAACATGTATCCTGATACGAAACACCACTCTCGTTCGTTGACAAGACGGGTCTGAACTGTTCTCTTGCAGGGATTTGTTTTATGTGGTACAGCACATAAGACCATAAGGTACACGATATTTCCTGCGTCGAGCTTTGTGCGAGAAGCTTCGGCATCCGCGCGAACTAATTAAGCACGCATGTGTGGCCCCTGTTGTATTCGACTATGTAGTTGAAAAATATTTTCGCATCGAGGCGCACTGTTGGCATGATTTATGACTACGGTTTAGATTTCAAGGAAATGAGCTAATGTGATGGTCGGTCTTGGTTCAAGCAGTTTTAGTCGAAAATCAACGTGTCCAAGCAGTAATAGTCGAAAATCAACGTGTCCCTGACGACGTTATGCGCTTCATACGGTATCAAATAACGCGCGCGGTCCGTACTCTGTGGGGAAAAACTATCAGAAACCCGGCACAGTTTTATCTGTTGATCTCGTATCGGAATTGGAACGGTAGGTTCAGCCAGCTATTATTTTGAAAACATGTTCTGCGGGTTACACAATGATATTCTACACTGTACGAGCAACTGCCGGCGTGACTACCGCCTGATTTCGTGCATTTGTTACTACGGGGGACCATAGTAAATAGTACCTACGGTACACACAAGAATATATTCACCTGTTTATACCGGCATTATTTGGTCCCATTTACTATGATCCCCCGTAATAGTTTTTTTCGCCGTCAAGACATCGACGAGCGATTGATTGTGGCCGTTGTATTGCCGTGGTTGGCATTATGTACGCTGGTCTCATCGCCTCCCAAACGCCGTTCGGGGTTGACCCTTGAATGACGTGTGCCTCACTAGTTTCCGCTTACTGCTGTGCCGCGATACTGCTGCGACACCGGAAAGCAACACAATTACTTCACAGAGCTGCCACCGCCTTTCTCCATGCGGTGTTTCTGTATTGTAAAACCATGGCCTGGTCTCGCCATACGCTCTTTCTGTGACACGACAATGCAGCAGCCACTAACCAAGGACCCACCATCTTTTCCACGGAATCGGACGATGGCTGGGGTACTCCGACGTGCTCATTTTTGACCTTGACATGCGTTCCTTGTCAGGAGTTGACAACTGGTTGCGTCCCCCTTCGCCCACCCTCCCATCCTAAGTTTGATGTTCTCGGTTTCTCCCCTATCGTCTACCTCGTATATCCTACCAGGTGTTCTCGTGGGATACCTCCACCAACGCCCCCGACGAAGACGAGACCGACGGCCGGTCGTACATCAGCGCCATCTCCGAAGTCGTCACCGACAACAACCAGACGTGCATCGGCAAGGCAAAGTCGGACATGGGAGAGGCCCGGATGGACATCGAGGACAGCGAAATCGGCTACCTTGGGTACCAGGCCAGCGAGAGCTACGGACTTACATGGAAGGTGGGGCCAGAAACAGCATGTAGCCTTCGAGATATATGCCGGACTAAATCCCCTTGTTTCATATCCTAGATGTTCGGAGGCACTATAAGAGCCCCCGCGTAAGGCTCCTGATTCTCTCTTCCATATACTACGGTGGATGTTCGGAGGGATGATAAAAACCTACTTGAGGCCCCTGCGGCCCTTTTCCTTGCGCTGGAGGTTGGGACGGCTGATACATCGAGGCCTGGTCAGGTCGTTGTTGTCATGTGCACTTCCGCAAATGTATGCCAAAGGGGGATGTAGCGTGTCTAACTTTCTTCATGTAGGCACCGCCAGGAGGCGATCACACTCTGAACCCGTCAACCATTTGAGCAGGTCCGCGGGTTCTGCACGGACAAGAGCAATCCTGAACTGTTCGACGATGTCAACGTCTACGGCAACATCTACGACTCGGACATTCACCACAACCGTTTCGGGGTCTACACGTACGGCCACCAGCAGGGAGATTGGAGGAGGAACAAGATGCACGACAACTCGGGGTACGGCTTCGACCCCCACGACGACAGCGACTTCTTGACCATCCACGACAATACGGTGTATAACAACGGCTACCACGGCATCATCGCCTCCAAGCGCTGCAACGGAGTTTCCATCCAGGTAGGCTCCATTTAGGCGCCGTTCGGTTTATTAAACCGCAGGTCGGCCGTACGCCAGGATGTTTGCTCGGTAGTCTTATGTTGAAAACATGGAGAACCTTGCGCTTGCAAAAACATTCTCCCTAGCGTGCTGTAGACACTCTCAGACGGACACGAAGAAAAAATGCCTGGTCTGTATTGGTATTCGCTCGGCCGGCCCCTATGTTGGTATTTGAAGGGACGCACAGGGACGCCCAAATGGGACGCCTGTTTCGTACATTCATTGGGATCCCTGGACCGAAGCCCCCCCTCCCCCCTACGTACTGTAAACGATGCCGCTCACTACGTGAGCTAGGCAACCAGTACCGCTGTTTTTGTGGCGGTCGTTTACAGCTGGTGGCCTAGTTAAAGTCCTTTGTATGAGGCGAAACAACTCTACTCTGCACAAGGGGTATGATGCATCACGTAGTGTTTATGACAAGGCACTCAAGAGGTTATGGTAAGGCACCCAAGAGGCAGCTACATAGCACTCCCATTGCTGACTCTGGAAGTGGCTACACCGGAAACTAATTCACTGATTGAGGCTGTAATCCATATGCAAAAAACTCCGCCTCACAAGCGGTTCTTGGTAGGATGCAGCCCACCCTTCATGGGACTCGCCCAACACCTCACGGCGCTTCGCGCTTGGTGCAAGCAATGTCTGCCTGGTCGGTGAGAACCCGACATGCTCCGTTCCGGTATTGTAGGGATGTAAGGGTCTATGGTCATACGACTATGGCCATGCATGATATCAAGTTAATTTCTCCTATCGAGTACACACCCCCCCCGCCTATCCATCTGCGAGAAAGTCTGCGTCACAAGCAGCTCATAGTAAAATAAAACTCACCCATCTATGAGGCTAATCCAAGACGTCACCTTTCGCTTCGCGCTTGGAGCAAGCATTGTCTGCCTCGTCGGGGAAAACTCGACGTGCTCCGTCCCGGCATTGTAGGGATGCGAGGGTCTATGGTCATATGATACCGAGTACCTCCCCCCCCCCCCCCTCCCCTCTATTCTTCATCGTATGCTCGGACAACCCGCCAATGCCTTTCGTTCTTGAACCGACTCTTAGGGCAATGAGGTCTACGGCGGTGATACTGCCGGCATATTCCTTCACCGAAGCTGCGACGACGCCACCGTAAAAGGTGAGAAGTCGTGAGCGCACGAGGCAGCCCACCTGGAAGATGTCAGAGTCACAGGTGGTGGGGCGTACCACAAGGTAGCACGAAATCGTTCAATATCTTTCCCACGCTAAACTGTTGCTCGTTGTATATATTTATTGGTGGACGCTTTGCCAGCCAGGGTGTTGCGCGTTCTATCAGTAGACCTTGGCGTTGTAGAGGTAGGTCGAAATTGGCCCACATCAAGAGTTGTTCTTGGCGGAATGGATATATATCACAGTATATCTGTCTATAGGGACTTCGTGTGGCAGGATATTTTGCACTCAACTAAGTGTTCAAGTTGTGTCCATTTGTTGTGGATGGTGGACCGTGTAGTGGTATATGTTGTTGTCTCATCGCTATATGTTTGTACGAAGTAATACCAGTTATCACGCTGTCTCGACGAAAAAAACGACCGACTTTACTCAACATGAAAGTGGAAGCGATTATTTTACAGTCGTAAAAACGTTTCATACATCTTGGGGCAGAGCGGTACGTGGCCACAAGACACCCACAAGACACATGGAAAACGACACAAAAAGAAGAGTTCATATCCATAGCCTCGATCCAGAAGAGGTCCGGTCCGCGTTGTCAATACGGGATAGCGCGTGAATACCATTGTTTTTAGCGTCGGCATGCGGGGGGGAGGGAAGGGCCGAACAAAAGAACGGTACATATATCTGTGTTGGACTCCTCATGAAACTGGCTAAAAACAAACAAAATCCGCAATACAACATCATATCTAGAAGCACGTGCACCATTGTATGTACCATCAGTATTCGTAATTTTATTCTATTATCCTGATATATGGTACACAACACAGACCACAGCAACAAACGGTAGGCAGTCTTTCATCGCTTTCCCACAAGCCTCCCTAGAACATGGAGCAGGAACTGTAGATGCAAGTGGAAACCTGGCCGAAGGTTGTGAGCTACGAGGACGCAATGGGGTTGTCCGTGGGGTTTGACTGGAATGCTAGCAAGCGTGAGGAAAGAGAGGGAGGAAGGAGGAGGAAAACACCACAAGTACGAGTGATGTTTTTTCATGTTTGGCAAATTCATTCACCGGACACAGTCAAACGAGTATCGTCAGGCTCTCCGCGGCCTCTCTTTGGGACGTTGGGCAAGCGCCCTTGCTCACGCAAAAGAAAACACACGGCGTTTGTACCCGGCCAAATCGGAATCGCGGCGGCCGAGCGAGAGATGTAACTCACACAACCACCACCACGCCCTACAAAATAAATTTTAAGAAACGTCAAGTTGCGCCGTGTGAAATATCCACTGTAAAATCAAATGTAAAAATGCTCGAAAAATCTGAAATTCAGAAGTTCTCGTTCAGCGGCAAGATTTTAACAAGTGCGTGGTTCAATATGAGGCTCAAACGAGGTACACCTCGGTCCACGTCGTGGAACACTGTTCTTCACGAACGCCACGGGCCCGCCCGATCCCCTAGCTTTTTGAGATGTGAGGCACCCGAGCTCGTCAAAGCTCCTCGGGAAGGCTAAAGTTGCTCTTTAATGCGAACGGCCACCCCTGAAATGGCATCTAACAAGTACATGTTTTGATTTCACAAATGTGCGATATGTCTCAAGAATATGCCGGTGTCGTTATGATCTCAGAACCTTACTCGATAACACTAAATATCGCTCCCGTACCAAGGCAACTACGTCCACGACAACAGCGACGCTGGGATGGCGATGCTCGAGTCCTTCAGGGCTGATGTGTCGAACAACACGTTCGAGGGCAACAGGTACGGCGTCAGGCTCTCCGTGGGGTGCGGCAACAACGTCTTCTCCAACAACGTCATCAGCCGCTCTACCGAGTAAGCAACGTGTTCCGCCAGGTTCTTGCATGTTGGCCGCTTTGATCCATCTCTCCGTTATCCTGTCTGTGCAGGAGACATTAGGTGTCCCTTGGCCAACTTGGTCTGGGCATGTAAAATCAAGGGTGATGTTGTCCATCCCCCAACCCTGGGTTTGCCTGTGAATCTATTGTCTAGACATGTTCTCAGATCATATCGTTACGCCGCTCTTTCGACACGCTGCGTTTTGGGGACTGGCTCGTGCCTTAGCATCGCGGATGCTTGACCATGGTCTGCAGCAGCTTGTGGTTCTCTCCAGATTGGCCTTCCGCACTTTCTCAACAGGGGTCCATACCTCGAACTTGGGGTGCAGCAGTGGTAAAAAATTACATGGTAGTCAAACGTCAGATGACAAAGTTGAGGCTAAAATACAACCCCAAACTGAACGTTTGCGTTTGGCTAGCGAACAGCTACACCCCCCCCCCCCCCACCCATGATCAATTACCGCCCACGAAATTGGACCAAGCTTTTTCATGGAGTTTATGGTGGCGTCGAGTGCAACAGTCGTAGGCAGTCCGAAACGACTCATGATGTGTTTTCGTGAACCAACAACCGCCAGCCAGCAACACGCAAGATGCGCATAATCGGCTACCATTCACGTTCTCGCCCCTGGGACTGCTGTAGTATCCATATGGCAAATTGCGAAAATAATTTCACGAGGAAACCGTCGCTGGTTTCCTCGCGGATCGCTTGCAGCCATGAAGCCGATGTACCAGAGGCGAGTACAGAGAAGCAAAGCACGATCGCGCGAAAGGTACAGCAGTACACCACCAGGAAATATTACACTGGTGAGATTAAAGAAGGGAACAAATAGGACAACGCCTGGAATGTTTATTGGCAAGCTTTTTGTGAATCCGAGAGAACACGGATCTTGTTGGCAAGCCACATACCACGTAGTCTGCTATCATTTCGCTAGCATCTTTTTACGAAACGCCTACTAGTACACCACTGCTGTACTGCTGTGTTGGTTGTATTCAATCGACGAGATATCGCCGAGATTTCTGCCGTGGCCTTATGCTTAACACCCGTTCGGGTGGAGAGCGAATCGTGTATCGGTAGAGCTATCACACCGTACGGTGTATAGGCAGTGCTACTGTAGTTTCTTGGTCGAATGACCTTTTGTTGTGAACACCTGCCCTCCTCAGGTTCAACACCTTCTCGTACACTGGGGCCGACAAGCCGGAGGTTGGTGATTCCGGACGGTCCCAGAATACCATATTCCGGCACAATACCATCATCGGAGGAACGCAGAGCGTCAAGATCAAGGATGCGGACGGTACCCAGTTCATCGACAACACGTTCGAGAATGCTACACAGATCCGCTTCGACGACGCCAAAGGAACCCTCATGTCGGGGAACGTCGGCCTCGACGACTCGGAGGTGCAGGTCGCCAATGACGCTTGTTTCGATGGGCGCTCTGACGAGAGCGTCGAGGTCGTAGACTTCAAGCCCGTCTGCTAGCCCAAGCAGCGCGTTCGTCAACTGTACGTTTAACGCAGACTCTACCCCATGTTCCTTCTGTCAACGAGAATGCCTGTCCGTTTTACATCATTTAGTGATTCGTCCTGCACATGGATTCGCTTGGAAATCTCGAATGTGCTGATGTAGATGGATCTTCTGCTTGAAAAATTAGCGACTGGGTACTGGCGTCCGCGACCAACGCACGCGCCTCGGCGCGGCATGCCTGATGTATTACCCCGATCGCTCTTGCGATACTAGGTTTATAGCGCGTACTACCGTAGATTGAGCGCCATCCGAGGAGAGTGTCGGGCGGACGTTGACCCGTGTCCCTTGTATAGGTATCCAGTTTTGCCCAGTCATCACGGAGCGTACACCACGCACGATGCTGACAGCGCTTGTTTCAATTGGTGGCACACATCGATATCATACCGTTGGTAGGGGCTGACGCCTATGTCTGTACGAGGAGAACGGATAATGTCCGGGATCAGGCCCTCGAATAAGATAGTCGCGGAGGATTAAATGGGTGACGCAAGGCTGTAATTTTACTGTACCTGGTGGCAATATTTTACGTGGACACATTGGTTACTGTCTTGAGACTCCTCAAGAAGGGCATTCGGCAGGGCAAACCGGTTTGGGCGATCCAAACCCTGAAACTCTATTTTTCAAGACCGCATACTAGGTGGTATACTGTAGTTACAAAGAGGTGTTCACATTTTGAACAGTTTTGCTTGGTTTATCAAGGGAGAACAGGCGAAGATCCAGCGATGGGAGGTGCCCGTAGAGGGTAATTTTTCGGTCTAATCACCTGGAAACACGCACCCAGTAGATAGCTTTTGTTCGCGTGCTTCTTTGGCAGTTACGACTTACCACGCCGGGTTGGAGAGCCTAGCGGTGCTTGAAGCGTGTGACGATACAACAGGACTGAAGGAATGCACGAACTTTTCAACATCGTAAAATCATTGTTTGGGTGCGAACATTTATGAAGTTCAACATACTACTACTGTAAGGGCTTTTACTGAAGCCATTATCCCCCGGTGTGTTTACTCCGGGGTGTGACATACGGTGCTATAGTGAATGTTTCAGGACTGAAGGAATGTACGAACTTTTCAACATCGTAAAATCATTGTTTGGGTGCGAACATTTATGAAGTTCAACATGCTACTACTGTAAGGGCTTTTACTGAAGCCATTATCCCCCGGTGTGTTTACTCCGGGGGTGTGACATACGGTGCTATAGTGAATGTTTCGGGATTTTATTCAGCTTATCGCTGCTCTAGGGGGGGAGTGATAACAGTGGTTGTAAAGGATTTAGCGGCCCCACTCCAAGCAGGAAGAAGTGCGATCGCACTCAACGGTTGGAGGTTTGGATGCCACACTCGGCAAAGGCGGCAAGACGTGTAGTGGTTATAGTTTTTGTTGCCAAGCTGCACTTAGTTTGTTGTGCCCTGGCAGCGGATGCCGTGCCTCGCTCGTCGACGGTCTCTGCTGTGGGAAACTTGGTGGCAGACGTCTGCGCTGCCTTGTGTCGGTGAGCCGTGCAGTAGGGGTCTTCGCAGCAACAGGAGGCACATGTAGGTAGGTTTTTCCTTGAAAAAACGTCATCGAGCCTTGAGCACTTGTAGCAGGAGTCACTGGCGCCGCTCAAGAATTTTTCCCACCACCTCAATTTTGCTGGTCTCCATAGCATGCTGTGGTACGCTCGCACACCCGTGTGTTCGACGTGCTTGCTCTCGTCACGGTATCACCCAGAGGCGATATCTCGGAGGTGCCATGCCGATCGTGCGGCATGACCCCGCAGGGGGGGTGGTATATAACGTAACCTGTTGATACATCAACTACCTTTTCAACACACACCCGAGTTGTTCACTCCAGCGGTGTGGTCTACAACGTGAAGCGTGATATACACCGCTGTTGCAGTTGCTGTAACGAGCACCAGGTATGATATGTATGTGTACTTCGGGGCGAAATCGTTTGCGTTTGTCCCACAGGCGGATTGATGGGTGCGCCCTGCCACACGGTAAGGAGCTCACTTTCAAGTCTCTTATGTCTTCTCGAAAAGCTTTCGTCATTGTCGTTTTGTGGTTCGTAGGAGAGAAAAGCTTCTCCCCATCGGCGAGATACCTGTATCGCAGCTTCCTACAACCTTTTGAGTATACGACCACCCCATCTTACCGGCTCTCTCCCTAGCGTGAGACCGGCCGGGTCTTGACTACTCTATTACGGGGGTCCATAGTTAACGGGACCAAATATTGTTAGTAAAAATACGTAAATATATAGGTTTTTATGTATGCCATAGGTCCTGTTAACTATAGACCCCCGTACTAGTACGGCCTATAGCTGTCTCGGACGACTACAGTAAGCCTCCGAATGGTACGGTACCATTCGACTCATCCGACCAAACAAGAGCAAAAAACTATATTGAAAAGATTTTTCAAGTTTAGAAACTTGCAGTGAGCCCTCGTACTCAGCAAGGAACGCCATCCTTTGCCACGCCATAGGATGCCGTGGTGATGCCACGGTATGCCATGGGTGGCACCATGGGCATGCCACGGCATGCCCGCGAAAAGGTCGAATAGTGTCGAACCCTGGGGTCGAGCTCACTCGTGAGCTTCTCAAGAGCCGAATCCAGGGTTCTACACTATTTGACTTTCCAGTGGGCATGCCGTGGCATTACCATGGTATCTCCTATGCTAATCTCGCCCCTTCCTCGTCCTCGGTCGATCCGACCTGCGGTGTTTGTAGAGAGTCCAAGCCTGGATACCCTGCCCACCACATGGTGATGAGATTCGTTACAGTCGTTGGATTAGAGGACAGAGGAGAGCGAGAGAGCGGAGTGCTCCACCTCTCCTCATGAACCCACGGGAAAGTTCCTGATATATCCTGCGAAGATATACGCAGCTCTCTACAATTTGAAACAGTCGCGATTGGAAAGATCCAAACGGATACCCCCCCTGGCTCTTCACGGCAGTGACGATACCGAAGAGACATTCAAGACATGCTGGAACCTGAGAACAGCCAACGACGGTCCCGCAGGAAGAAACCCGGCCACCAGGTCAAAACACCCCCGTAAACCACAAATAACCGTTCCAACCGAAACAACAGCCGCAATCCGAACCATGACCATGGCGAGAGAATTTACGGCCATGTGATGCCCTGAACGTAGCGCAGGGTGGCAACCCCTACATAACATTCCTCGTATCACTCAAACTTGGTACTCATCGTATGATGCGTGTACCCCCATACTCACCCTCTAAACCGTTGGCTGTGGCCACGGGTCCACCCCGTTATGTCAGGGGGAACCGTCCCCAGCTGCCGAGCTCGTTTGCTGTCCTCCCCAACAGGACCGTTCGAGCATCCACACGGTTCCCGTGGCCGGTATCGGAGGCTGATGCTGCACCCGGGCTGCTTTAAGCCCTCCCTGCCGGGACCGAGGAAGCGTCCACGCCCCCCCCCTGAGACGAACCCATCGTCTCGGCTGCTCCGCCCCTCCCTATCGGGGCCGAGGAGGTGTCAACCGGATCCCCTTGGGACGAATCCAGAGTCTCGGCTGTCCCGTCTCCGCCCTCGCTGGCGGCAGGTGTCTGCTGTGCGCGCTCCTGCGGAAACGCGTCCAAACCCAACCTTCACCTCACGTCGAGGTGGTTCAAATGAGTCAGACCGTCATCCAGCTCATCCACCACCCGTCCACCACCTCGACTCGGCGTGTTCACATCGTCAGTCTCGGACCCTCCGTCGTCCGAAGACAGGAAGTCAATCGCCTGGGCAGGTACAGGTGGTGCAGGCGACACAAGTTTCTAGATGATATTTCGCGTGATTGGCACAGTGCGTTGCCTCTTCAGTACTCGTACTGAGCCTCGGGGGTAGTTGGGTGCAGGGCCAAGCTGCAAACACTCTCGTGCTTCCGCCTGTGACTTGCTTTTCCACTTCTCCTTGTTGTAGCCAGACGTGAGGAAAGTAACAGTTCTACCGGGGTGGGGGGGGGGGGGGCTACCATGCCACATCTCATGCGGCCACTTGTTGTTTGAGTTGGCTGTCGTTGCAGTGCGGTTCAATGCATCACACGTTCAGTGGAATTCTAGTGGCCGACACGGATGCAGTGGGCGGGAGTTGCGCGCCGGGATAAAACTCAAACGCCTGGGTTCGACCCGCCAGAGTGACCTACTGAATTAAACCTGGCGCTCGCTCCGCGACCCGATTTAATCGGGGACTATCGACCGTCGGGAGTTCCTGCTTGATACCTCATGATCTAGAAAGGTCTCCAACGTCCCCCCCGGAATTCACCACCCCCAGCAGATCGGACGATTGCCACCTTGGAAGGAACATCGTCTGCACGAGAATCCACGAGGAATTGCTCGAACAATGCCCACGAGTACAGTGAACAAATCGTCACGCACAATGAAAGTATACCGCTTCCTCCCAAGAGGCTCTATCACCTCAGGTGGACTCAATCAAATCCACAACAACCCCCCCGGGCTTCATATCTGCTCGTGTGTGCGTGGACTTCTCAAATCCCTTGCGAAGACCCTTCGCCATGGAGCACCTCACGCACTCCATCACCTCTCCCTCGAGGACGATTCCTTGCTGTTTAGTGGTCTAGCGAGGTAGGGCCTCGCGAGAGTGTCCAGCAGCACAATGAATGGAAGTCGGTAATGTTAATCACAGACGTATTGGGCAATTGCCCCGGAGCGAGTACAGCAGAGGCATTTTTCCTACTACTGCGGTCGACCCAGTAACCGTGAAAGCTACAAAAGGTCCCACTCAACGGAACACGATCGAATGATTTGGCCTGAGTCTGACCACAAAGCCCCTGGGGTGAAAGTGTGACTGTTTTTCAATATATTCGGCAGGGAGAACAGGTGGTAGCGGAGGTCTGACACGTGCGCAACGTTAGTTTATCAGCACTTGCACTATACCGTTTCCGGACCAAAGGACAACGTTTATGTCACTGTATTCTTCGATCGATCGGAGTGGATCCATCAAGGATGCGCAGTTTGAGGTTGCCTTCTCGACAAATGAACATGCAGTCTACTGACGGCGTCGTGTGCGTCCACGCACCCCCATCGCAGATCTAGGCCTCGTCACCAACTTGCCAAGCCGACTCCCCTTCCCCCGACCGATCGCTGCACTCGTCTGTCTCTTCGACCTTGAAAGCCGAGACCTGGACCGTACCTTCTTCTCGGTCGTCGTCCTTTGCCCCAACCTCGCTCGCCACCACCATAGCATCCTCCTCCTTCGACCTGGGGCTCCGATTGACCGTTTTCCCATATGAATTCGACCACCATGCCCCTTATGGCGTACATCGTCGATGTCTTCTTTTGGTCCAACACCAGCTGAACCTCGCGCCGAACTTCGTGAAGTTCACCCGACGAATCGTGCTCTACGTGAGTCGACCTCTCCGAAGACAGCCTTGGCTTCTAGTAACAGACCTCAAACGTTCAAGACACTAGTGTGTTCGTAGAGCTCAAGCCTGGATGCCCTGATTACCATGTGGTCTGATGAGGTTCTTCATGGTTGTTGTACTAGGAGACAGAGGAGGGCAGAGATAGTGCGGAGTGCTCGAACTCTTCCCATGAACACACGGAAAAATTCATAAGAACGCTTGCACAGATATACGCAACCCTCTACAATTTGCAACCGTCGCTGCTGGAACGGTCCAGACGCACACCCTGGGGAGCAGCCCGTCTTGGAAGCCGCGTTTATTTTTCATGGCCTGCTCCTGCCTCCGAGAACGCTCCGCCTCTGTTCGTGGCCGCGTAGTTTAAGCTGAAACGCGCAACCCGTGGTGGCTTATCTCGTCCTCGTCCTCCCCTTCCTCCTCGTCCTCCTCCTCCTCCCCCTCCATGTCCTCCTCCTCTTTGTCCTCCTCCTCCTCCTCCTCCTCCTCGTCCTCCTCCTCCCCGTCCACGTCCTCCTCGTCCTCCCCCTCCTCCTTCTGATCGTCTTCGTCTTCCTCCTCCTACCGCTCTCTCTCCCCCTGCTGCAGGTACTCCGAGTGCGACGATGGAGGCAGCGGTGTTGGGGGCGGCGGTGGCGGCGGTTTTCTTGCGTTCACCGCTTCTGCTCCCCTCCTCTTCTGTGACCACCGACTGCAGCTGTTGCTGCTGCTGCGACGGTGGTGGCGGCGGCGGAGATAGTGGCGGTTTCGGGGGAGGTGTCGATGGCGGAGGTGGTTTTCGATTGCTGCTGCTGCTGCTGCTGCTGCTGCACGGTCTCGGGGGGCGTTGCACTGGCGACGTGGCTGTGAGAGAAAGCATCTTTTACGACAGCCGGCACATTTCACCCCCGCCGAATAGTCACGTGCCCCCGCTGACGCATTCCACCCCCCTGGTCGTGCCTCGATCCGCTTTCCGTAGCGGTTTCTTGAACCGCCTCCGGCACTAGCCCGCCATTTTCAAGGGGATATTGGCTGCCCTTCCACACTCGGGGCTCCCTTCGCCTCACCTCGCAAGCCAGCTCAGGTTTGGGAATCTTACCGTCCCAGATCCGCGACCGCACAAGGTGGGACGCAGCGCCCTCCTCTATGAGTGATACCAATCGCGCAACGCTGAGCGTGGTCACGGGAAGCCCCTTGCTTGGATATACATAACCTCAGGAAGGAAAACGATCGGGGGCTCCCCTGGGTAAGAGTAGTGGTTATCAACACAGTTTTACAATGACGGTTATCCTAAGAATACCACGAACACCACTCGCAATACTGCTTCATGGACTACCCTCGCGCTACGTACGGCTGGGCTACCATTGGGATGCCCATCAACCGTCCATGGGCTAAGACTCTTGGGATTGGCATACAAAGCTTGCGGTGGTACTCGCCGTAAGATGAAGAGACATTGCAAGCATGAAAAAAAGAGAAATTCCCAAAGCTGACGGCATTCACATCTCTCCTGTACGTTTCCTTCCACACATGGAGCGCGAGCGAAGTTGAATGTGGTGAACGAAGACCTTTACGCTCTATAATCATATTGGTATGCTTTTGCCTACGAAAACAATATGGCTTCCCTTCAGGTGCTCCATCGCCCAGACAAGACTACAGTAGCACCAGTGGAGATGGGCAGCAATACTTACAGGAGGAGCTGGACACCAGGTGCGCCTAGGTCACGGACGATTTCATCGCCTCAACCAAGGGACCGTTGGTCAACCTCAGCACGAAGCACGGCCATCATCCAAACGAATCGTTCACGGAGGGGACTCTCGCTCGCCCTGAGCTCACGAAGATGGCCGAAAACCCATATAGTATCCCATTGCAGGTCCCAAGATACTAGCGCCCAAGAAAGTTTGCCGCGCAGAATACAAGAAGGATATCAAACGCACGGTGCACCAAAACCTCATCTTCGACATCGGCCGGATAGATGTAAAGCACACTATGCGCAAACCTGCATCTTGGTCACCTGCCACGTAACAAAGGAGCAAAGAAGGGCATCGCTGGGCGTGCCTTCACCCTGACAGCCGAGACATCAACATCCTATGCGATTGTGGCAAGCAGGGGCATGTCTCGCTTAACCGAGGGCGGGCAGGACCCCAGGGCGCAGCTGGACGGAAGAGGTTTTTACACACGACCACCGCTCACGGCGATGCGAACTCTGGCGAGCAGGGGGCACCACGCCCGTCAATGAACGATAGTGCTCGCAACGCTGGCAGATACATGCCGATCACACGACGGCTTAGTACTCGAGCACACAAGTCACAGCATGCGGGAACCGCGAAAACAAAACTGGTTAACGTTGCTGCTGATAATGGTTCAATAAACGGGGTGGTTCAAGAGATCTCAGAAATAGGAAGCTTCTTGTTAGGAAGTACACAGCAGGTTTGTGCCTACGAAATACAGTCTCAACGCTAAACTGCCATTTTTTTTAGTAGCGGGCCTTCAAGGCCACGCTGGCATCGAAGCGTCTGCCGGTCCTCGGGGTTTCCGGTTGCTCTAGTCAACATCGCTACTTTTACAAGCTGCGGTTAGAGCTTCGGCTGGTTCTACGAAATACAACGGTTGAAGAGATCGCAGAGCAATAGGAAACGTCTAGATGAGAAGCACAGCTGGTGTATGCCTACGAAGTACGGAATTGGGGCCTCAACGCCAAACTGGCACTTTTTAATTGCGGGCCTTCAAGGTAACGCTTGCATCCAGGCGTCCGCGGGTCGCCGGGTTTCCGGTGACACTAATCTCTAGATGTTTAAACGGAACAGAAAAAAACGTCACTATTTTAACACGCTGCGTTTAGAACTTGGGCTGGTTCATTCCTACCAGAGATCGGGTGTGGCCCAAGAGAGATTCATCACAGCAGCTTGTGATTATCTTCAGATTGGCTTTCCCCAAGTTTTCAGCAGATACATACACCTCGACTCAGAGCCCCTTCTATTGGAGGGCGTTTTTTTTTCCATCATTTCCATATTTGCTTCGCGTCACTTTTCGTTATTTTCTTGCTTGTTTTCCTCATTGTTTTTCCCAAACATGTTGAATGCAATTTTTCTGATATGTATGCCTCTGAAAAATATCACAAATTGTGACAGAACGCCTCCGTATCATGATTAAAAAAATGATCTCCAGATTAAGACGGTCCTAAGCGGTGCTGCAGTGGTCGAAATTGGTTAAAATTATGGTGGGGTTCACGAAAAGAGACAAAAATAATCCCCAACTGGACGTTTGCACTTCTCCTAAGCATAGCTACAGCTTCTCACAGAAAACTTCAGCCCGCGAAGTTGTGAGATGCCCCTGATGGGGTGCGTGAGGGCGTCGGATGCGCCAAACAGCAGTCGCAGGGGGGCAGAAAAGATTCACGAGGTGTTTTCGAGTGTTCGAAGTTGCGAGACATCACAAAAAAACTCCCAAAATCGCAAAAATATATATTTCACGCGCGAGAGCATAGAACATAGTAAGAATGATGGCTGCATCACGTACAGAGAGAGGAAGAAATTACCTTCATTGGAATTTGCTGTTCTCGCAGCGGATGATATATCTGCTGTTTTTTTTTGTCGTCGCCGAAGATGCTGCGGAAAACAAAATTACGTTCCTATGATAGTCAGTGCAGTAAGGTGTTGGGCCCAAGAAAGCTAAACAGGGCTGAACAGTTGTGGATTATCTTAATCATGCTGATCACTCATTCTGCAACTTCGAAGTACGGATCGTGGTGGCAAATCTCTTGCTCTGTTTCCAAGGTATATGTGTATGTTGCCGAAAATATTACTCACGCCTAATAGACGACGCATTCCTGAGTGAGCCAGGGTCCCCTTCTAACTGTACATAGGTATGCATCGCAGCACCCAGTGCCATCGACAGCGGGAGGCAGCGCACAAACGTCTACTATCGGCGCAGAAGAATCGGCCTACTGACCAACAGCAGCCAGTCTATTCCGTAGGCATGTTTCACTTATTTCGTGAAGAAACGTAACAGGAGTATGTAGGGATGACTTAAATTAACTAGTTACCTCCTTGAGCTACTTAACTAGTGTGGACTAAGCGGTTTGGCAATATGATAGAGGGAAGCCATATCTGCAAACCGATGCACCAACAGGCAACACATACACTACTACTATCTCGTTCGTATGAGGCTGAGACGGAGAAATGTCTCACTGCGCTTCGAGTCGAAGGCATGAGACCCAGAAAATTGGGAGATGCCGGTCGGTTGGTTGGCAGCTAAAACCAACTTTGCTATGGATTACTCTCAAATTAACCGATCACGGACTTCCGAATGCGGAGTACTTGTGCCTGGCGAACTCTGAACACTGTACCTCCCCCCCCCCAGGCTACCATCGCTTGTCCACTTCACACACTCACATGATTTTTTTTTTCGCTAAGCGAATTACAACCACTGCCTGTCCCCCTCAGCTCTCGGTGTTTGCTTATATGTCGCACAACCTCCTCTCGCTGTCGTTATCGCTTATGTTTAATCATGGACTAAAAGCTTTTCAACTTTTCTCTCACCAGCAAACCACATGCAGGGCTACTTGCTCTATCCGACAGTACTACCGTAAAATCGATCCAGACGATCCCCGCCAAGATGCTGCCTACGAAACCTGCATCACAACACAACCACAGGGCAACAGGAAGAAATGCATTCCTCACCTCCTTTTTTTTTTCACGCGGCTGGGGCGACAACATAACAGCATAGAGTAGAGGAGTGTCACGCACCATGCTTCCAAGGTATTGTTGTTGTAGGAGTACTACTACCGTACATGGTGTGCTAAAAGGAACGCGGGCAATCGTGACTGCGGTCAACACGCTGGTTTAGTGATTTGAGGACCGCCACGTTCTCTGTCAAAGCATGTGTACGCCGCTCTGGCCAGGCAGTCTGAATTCGTCGCGTTCGTCAGCACTCTCCGACAGGGGCCCCCGCATGCGCGCTGCAAAATTATTGGCCAGACTGGGGTTGTCGTCGCCATGATTGACGTCCAACATTTAAGACCTGTATCTGCGGCTGTAAGGTCTTCTCCCCCTCCCGTGCCTTGTACGAGGTCGCCGTCTACGGGCTGAGGGATCCTTGAAAACGTCGCCAAGGTTTGCTTGATCACCTCGTGACGCCCGAGCGCGCCGCTGGAATCATCTGTGCGCATTAGCCAACACGCGTTATGAGCCATCACGACCTCGATGGGCAGGCACTCTTCTGAGCAGCCTTGGCCCTACTTCAGGGCCAAAACGCCACTGAGTCAAAAACGCTAGCTCCAGTGTCGAATTGATCAGCACCATGAAATCTTTCCAAATAATTTCCCCATTTCCGCGCTGACTGGATCGAGTCGCCGGAAGCTTCTGGTGGGCCTCGGAACAATCGTCGAACATAGTTCTTTCTTGGGCATGGGTAGAAAGGTCGGGAAGTATTCCGACGCGCAGAATCGACAGCTTCGAATCAGAGATAAACACATGCGTGCTCCCTTCAGCTTTCTCAACACAGCAGCTCTCAAGCCACGGCGGAAAAGCGGGAGTCTTGTTCGGGTCAACCGCAGCAACTGCCAGGCCGAGCCCAATAATATTGGTGAGCGTCTGGTGCTCGTCGATCGGATTCTCGTACAGCCATAACGACCGCAGAATCCCGTTTTTACCAGGGCCCCCGCTGATCATGCGCATCTCGTAATTCAATTTCCTCTTCCAGACCGTAGGGTTGTCGGAAATTCGTTTGTTTAGAGAACTCAGTCCAACAGCTTTCCAGGGATTCGAGCAGCCTTCCGTTTTCCAATGCGGGCCTTGGTGCCTGGCGGTGACACCTTTCGGACCTGAAGCAGCCCCACGCATCACGCAACCATCCCCATAAGCTTATGTCGGTCATCCCCTCACCAGGACTGTCATTGTCGAAGAACATGTGGCGGTTGCGAGGCTTCCAGGTCCCAAACGTCGAACCAATCATGCTTTCGAGAGCCGCGTTTGCTTTCAAAATCCACAGCTGCCGCAGAGAGCGTTTGATCGCAAGAAACATTCCCCCCATGACAAGCAGCGCAGCCATAGCCTTTTTCAGGTCTCTGGCAAGCAACTGGACAGTGACGTAGAACGCTAGTACCACAATGCCCACCGTGCATAGCAGAAGGGCAAGTTGCGTCTGGCCTTGCGATCGGCTTACAGGCCTCCAGCGGCTGTCGACATGGTCGGTCGACCGCTGAGTAGTATATCCAGGGACCGAAGGCTAATATGTAGGCTGGAATTACGAAGTAAGCCTCGTCGGCAAGGTCGTCGATGGATTCCAACATGTGCCTCGCCCGCAAGCTGCCTGCGGTCTCGCTCGCGAAACTTTGAGGCGCAAAAAAGACGGGAAAGAGGACAAGAACGACAGATACAAGAAACACGATTCAAACGGTGCAGGGTACACACACAGGATAGCAGGAATATGTCATGCGCATAATCTCCATGCCAAGCCACGATATGTTGTGCCACAACCATTCGTCGCTGCCGATTGCGGCTTCTCGTTGCCCTGCACGGGCGTAGCGGTTACAGCCGACCCCGCCTGTCTACTGTATAGACACCGATCATGCGCGGAAATTCGCTTTAAATGACGCGAACCTACAGATCACACAAGGTACGTTTTTTTCTGGAAAGCGACCGCTACAGTAGCTCTTCGCATTACAACCCACACCACGCCCACCTTCTGCACGCAAGGCGCATGCACTGCGGTAAAGTAGCAAGCCTTTGGAAAAAGCGGCAGCCTCCTGCGGGGAGAAATCGTCTTCGGCAGGACACGCGTAGGCGAGGCGAACTGACGTCGGCGAAACGCGAGACCTGAAAAAAGAGGGAAAAATAGTGAGATACGTTGTTGTTCGTATATACTGTAGACCTGTCATATTGTTTTCATGTATCCTCAACCAATCGCGCCGTGGAGGAGCACCATGAACCATACAGCAAGCACACACATGCATGCTTCTTTTCGTTCTCGATGCATGGCAGCGGTAAGGCAGCGGCCTCATCCCACAGCGGGGTTGCATGTTTGGAACTGACATTTTCTGACCAGTGGAATTCCTCAGAAGTGAGAAACTACCATTACGGGGGAAACAGAAAATAGGACCAAATATTGCAAGTAAACATGGGTAAATATATAGGTTTTTGTGCGTACCGTAGGTTCTATTCACTATGGCCTCCCGTAATAGTTGGGAATACTTTTTTTTTACTACTGTAGCATGATTGTTTGAGAGTCTACTATTATTAATACCTGGTACGATAAAAGAGCAGAAATGTTGGTCGGGTTGCGCGAAGAAACTCTTCTTCGAAGTCATGCTTCGGGTGATTACGGTGAGCCCTTAACCGATTTACTTGCAGAATAATCGCAGCACAGCGTTTTGTGGACATGCTTCTAAACAATCTGAGTGGGTTGTTCCCAAACCGGGACCGCAGTTTGCCCCCAATGGGCTCATGTGAGGAGTGAAGAAAACAGGCGCCACCCCTTCTCCGTGCCGTGCTATTGCTCAACGCCAATGTGAAGGTATTTCCTATTGAGCTATAGAAGTAAAAGATCGATCGACTACCCAGCCCAGGGTAATCCTTATAACCCTCCCCCCCGCCCTCTGAACGGTGGGATCATTGGGGCGTCGGTACCGTGTATGGCCGTACGCTGACCTACCCGCTTCGGTTAAATACCTGGGGAACCCCAGGGAGACACGCTTACTGGGGCGCACGCGCAAGCGTTATAATGTCAACAAAAAACGTTCTAAGTGAGATAGATTCGAACCCGTGTCCTTGACGACGTCAAAATATGAAAAGGTGTCCCCTGCTGAGCTAGGGATAAAAGATCGATCGATTCCCCAGCCCAGGGTAATCATTGTAACACCAACCAGTGTTCTAAAACAGGTTTACTGTAATTATTCCTTATTTCAGCCCCACTACAATAATACGCACTGATGTTGCAGTACTCTTAACATTGCGACAGCCATCTTTTTGCGCTTATCATCAAACAGCTATTACGGAGGACCATAGTAAATAGGACCCACGGTACATACAGAAACCTATATATTTCCCTATTTTTACAAGAAATATTGGGTCCTATTTACTATGCCCCCCCGTAACATGACCACCACCACGCACCAAAGATGACACCGTAACACGGGGAATTGTAAGAGTGCAACTAAATGACGTGCACGATTGTTCGTTAGGCGCTGTCACCGTCCATCTCCCGTTGTCCATTTTGCGTTGACACTATAGTGCATTTTTCACTGCTTGCATTGTTTTTTGTTCATTGTTCATTAGGTTCCCTCCCGCTCTGACACTGTGCGTCTTGCATTGCGCAATGTGCTCACTACACCTTAAGCAGACCGAGGACGAAGACGGTGATCCTTCCGGTCGATACAGCCCCGCAGGGGCGGTACCCCCCGACCCCAACCCCATTCGCTGATTGCGAACAGGCTGAGGTTCGTGAAACCAGCCCCAACCGGTGGGGATAGCTTTATTTCATCGAATCATAAATCCTTCCACGCATCTACAACACCAACAAACCAGGGACGAAAACCGTGCCCCCCGGTCGGCACCTCCTGGCATGGTGTGGAAAACCCAAACCCTTTGGAAGATTTGGCTGGGGTTCGTCAAGGGAAACGGAAACCGAGGAAGGTACGGACTCATCTCCGGATCGTAAACCATTCTATACATCTACAAAACCAACTACCCGGGAGGAGAAAACGGTTCTCTCCTGGGATGATACCGCCCCGCACGGTGTGACAACCCCATAACCATGATTTGATTGCTGGTCGAATGGGTATCGTGGAGCCAACGGCGAACGAAGAGAATACACCCCCCTCCCCGAATCATAAATTATTATAAACGTGTACACTTCCAACGACCCGGGACCAAAACCTTTATGCCATGGGATGGTACCGCCCCGAACGGTATGGAGACTCCAACCATATTGAGTGATTGCTGGATGGCTGGGGCCAACGGCAACCGAGGATGATACAGCCCCACCACCGGACCAGAGATCCTTCAACGCATCTACAACTCCAAGAATCCGGATATGAAAGCGGTTAACCCCCGGGTCGATACCGCCTGCACAGTCTGGAAGCCCCAACTCCATTGACTGATTGCTGATCGGTTGGGATTTGTGAAGCCAGCGCAGCCCGGCGAGGATACGGGATCATAAACAATTCCACCCATAACGAATCACTGACGAAAACGTTGACCCCCACGAAGTATACCGCCCAGAACGATGTGGAAACCCCAGCCAGGTCACACTAATGGCCATTGACCCTTGGTCATTGGCTGGTCGGCTAGGGCTCGTGAAGCGAGCGTCAGCCGGAGAGGATATGGTCACATTCCTGGGTCGAACATCATTCCATACATGGACGGGTCCAACGAATCCAGGACACAACCCGTGATCACCCTGGACAATACCGCCGCGAATGGTGTCGAAACTTTAGTCATAAACTAGAATTTCGTGGTGATGACACGTCGACCGGTAAATCCGGTCTGGCCGTAATTATCTCGGCGTTTAAGCGAGGAAGAGTGCTGTAAGTTGCGTACGCGATCGGTCAAAATTTTGACAATAGCCCGACATACAGAATATTGCGGCGCGCTAATACCGCCGCGAACGGTGTGGAAAACCCAGTCACAAACTAGAACCTCGTGGTGATGACACGTCGACCGGTATACCCGGTCTAGACCCGACATTCTCGGCGTTCGAGCGGGGGAGAGTGCTGTAAGTTGCGTACGCGATCGGTTAACATTTTGCCAATAGCCCGATATACAACATATAGCGGCGCCCTCGGCGGGCGTGTTGACTGCTGGTCGTTGGCTTTGCAATAAGGCAGCCACCATCAGCCTGGGCGCGAAGACTGGCGCGGACGGCCAGGTCCTCAAGGCCAAGTTCTCGCTCAACTGGACGGGCCGGTGCAACGTTGCAAGCACCATGTCGACCCGCAGGACCGCGACGACATGCCGACGTGTTGGCCAGCGGGGCTGACGCAATTGTGTGTATATATATGTGCTTAACAACGACTCGAATTACCCCCCCCCCCCCATATTATATACCGGGTATATATATAGGTTGGATTGACGTCAGTTGGCGACGACGCTGTAAAACACGCCTCTCATGGCGTGAGCTAGACAGCCAGGGTACCGTTTTTATTGTTTTGTTTTTTCGGCGGTTACCACGGCTGGCGGTCAAGTTAGGTCATTTTTGTGCGGGCATAACCTCTACTCCGCACAAGGGGGATGGCCGTATCACGTAGTGTGTATATGATGAGGCACCCACGAGGCAGTCGCATAGTGAATCCATTGCTGTCTCTGGAAGTGGCCACACCAGAAATTAAATCAATTAATTGATTCTGTCATCCATATGCAAGAAAATTCTCCTCTAAAGTGCTTTGCAGTAGGGTGCAGCTCACCCTCTATGCGACTCGCCGAACACCTCACGGCGCTTCGCACTTGGTGCAAGAAATGTCTGCCTGGTAGGTGAAAACCCGACGTGCTCCGTCACGGTATTGTAGGGATGCGAGCGTCAATGGTCATATGACTACGTCCATGCACGATATTGAGTACAAACCCCCCCCCCCCCCCCCCCGCCCGTCCCACATTACTCAACGCGACGTTTCGACTCCTCTTTAGATACTCGAAGGGGAGAAGATCACCGGTCGGTTTGCGGTCAGGGTGCGGGTCACCGCGGTGATGTGGCAGGCGCTTTGGACGGGACTCTCTTGACCGTCCGAAGAACGGGAAATCGACGCCTAGCCCTCTCTTCACGAGATGCTGCGCAATGGCGTCGGCACCCCGAAACCAGCACCGCCAAACCAACCCGCCTGATCCCACCAACATGCGAAATGGTGCTGCACAGCGGAACTTTGTCGTCGGAGTAACGGTGAGCGTCGTCTGGCGCCCGGCTACGGCTGCGCACCGCACGCCGATTAGCTTCGCTGCTAGAGAACCAAGAGGTTTCTCCACGGCGCTCACGCTGAGCGCAAGGGCGACGATTGTTTGTGGTGGCCGTGAAAGAGCAGCGCGAGTAGACCGACGGATGGAGTATATTTGGTTCGAGGCTTGGAAAACCTGGAGCCGATTGAGCTTCCTCTTTCTCGGGTACGCTAGACGATACCAACGAGAGGTGTACGATATTATCGGTGTCCGCAGGTACACTTAGCGAGCGTGTTCGCACAGGGGTCCAGCGTGACGTGAATTAATTTCGAGGCGCAGCCATGAGTAGTAGATTTGTGCATCACCGCTGCACGCTTGAGCTTTCTGCTTTTTTTTCTGGAATTTTTGGGTCGGAGGGGGTTCGTTTAATGTCGTTTGACATTGTTTGAGCGTTCGGGCCGGGGCCATTTCCCACGGCCGCACATTTACATCAGGACGTACCGGTAATATCGTAAAGCCGCCGAATGTGGAAACCGCTCAAGAACCGCGGCTAAACCAATTTCGAGGCGGTACACCAGGGGATGGGACGCGAACATCCCCGGTTGAACAGACCGCTCAATGTGAATCACTTTGCGCCTTCCATCTTATCACACATCACCTGCGTAAAAGCATCGAAGCACTTCAATCCTACCACATACCGCTAATAGAGGAGGAATGGTCACATACAAACCACCAAAATATGTAGAATTCTAAAAACACAGGGGTTTCCACTACATATGGAGTCGGTTTTGGCCCGGGCTCAGCAAAACGCCCCCGAATTCGCATGCAAAATGTGATCCGCATGGGATTTTGAGAACCACCGAGAACCTGATGATGCCGGCATTGCACATTTGGTTTTCTTCCGACGTTATATACGTTTTTAGGCCAATTGTTTGCGTATGTCGTTCTGCCTACCCCCCCACGCCCCCCCCCCCCCCCCCCCCTCCCCCCACCCCTCGGTGCCGGAGTTGGTCTGGGCAACCGGGCCACTCTTTCATGGCCCAGGACAGTCGTTTTTTTTTCTCGTTCTTTTCTTTTTCGTCCTGCCGAATCCCCCCCGGAGCGACCTGGAGAAACTGGCGACTCAGACATTTACGGTGGCACCGGGCTGAGGTTTTTTGTGTGCAAACCTTTCGCGTTTCCGTCCACAAATTCGCGCCCCACCCACCCCACCCTCCCTCTGTGGCCATACGACTACGGCCATGCATGATATCGAGTGCACCCCTGACATTGAGTACCCCCCCCCCTCCTTGCTGATGGTATTGCGATGGCTATCGTTGTGGCATTTCCTTTGTAACCCTTACGGATAGGCCTCCTTTCTTTCCCTTGTTTATTGGCGTTTCTTGTCGGCTTCGTAGCCTGGCCGTTCAGAGGTATGGGAGTAGGTTTTGACGAGCCGCATCTTCGACTCATGTTTTGGTTCATGGAATCGGGATTTCAGTTAATTTCCCACATATCTCCATATATATACGGCTCATTAGACTGGGCTAGTGGTGTGGTATTGCCTTGAATGATCTGGATAGCTCTGTAGTTACCTGGGTACAGGTATCATGATCTTTTTTTTTGGAAGCGTGTCTTAGTTAGATGGGGAAGATGGGAAACGCAAGGGCTTCCTGGCGAGGCAACGGACGTTCGACCCGCCAGTCGTCCATCGTGTTCCGAACGGTCTAAAGCTGTTCTTGTTCTATCTCTGGACGATTAGCACAACGAGGGTAACATCGAGGACAGACTCAATGGGCAAACCTGGCGAGGAATACTCTGTCTCTCACCCGGCTTAAAGGTAAGATAGCAAACGAGCCAACCGGGCGGGTAATGCATATTTTTATTGATGTTGCACAAACCAAACGTGGAGGAGCAGTTGGATACGGCGTGCTCGTATCCTCTACGAGGCATTTCGCTGCGCTCGCTCACAAGAAAGAGTAAACACTAAAAGTGGCTCAAGCAGACAGGATGTAATGTGCGGTTTTGAGATGCCTGTTAGTCGTCTCACAGGTCTCATGGGACGTCTCATGGGTTACCCCATGGAATGTTGCATGGGTTTCGAGAATATTATGGGACGTCCTGTGGATGTCTGGGCGTCCTATGTGCTTTGAAAGTCCATTGGTCGTCCCACGGGCAATCACGATAATCCCATAGCGAATCCCATGGGAAGTCTAACGGTATTTTCATGGATGTCCCATACGGCCCGTGGGATGTCCCGTGTAGACCCCATGGGACATCCCGTGGAATGATCCATGGGACGTCGCATGGGATACCGAGGGGGCATCATGGGTCATCCGATGGGATGACCCACACGTCTTCCCATGTGATGCACCGTGGGTAACTCAATTGGACGTCCCATGGGATAGCCCGTGGGACTGCGTACAACCCAAACCTTAACCCCAACTCTGACCCCCGGAGGTAATTTATTCCATGGGTCGTACCCATGGGATGTCCCGCGTGCAGCATGTCTTCCCATGAGACGTCCCATGGGTCATCCCAGCACCCTGCCATGCGATGACATGCTACCCGTGGGTATCCGAAGGGGATCCCATGGGAAGATGGACGGCCTATGGGGTATCCCAAGGGACGACTTGTGGGATTACGTATGGGATATTCCATGGGACATCCAATGGCATGTCTCACAGGTAATCCCACGGTTTCTATAGGTCATCCCATGGGACACCCCATGGGACACCCCATGGCTCATTCCATAGGTCATCTCGTTGGACGTCCCTCGGGATACCCCATGGGATGCCCCCTGGAATAGCCCATAGGTCGTCCCATTAGGACGTCCCATGTGTTTTATTTTCACATGGCACATCCCGTGGGATCAAAAATCCCATGGGAAGTGCGATAGATTCGCTATGAAACGTAGATCATACGCAGCAGGGAGCTCTTGGTGCTTGCAAGTCGTCAGTTTCCGCCCACTCATGGACTTCTCTGTCCGCAATGATCTACATTGGTTAGACATGGACCAGGCCATGGACCAACGCATGGTTGACCACAACATATATTCCTTGGCTGACCATGGTTGGCTATATAGGTGTATCGATCTACAAACAACAGAAAGACAATAAACCAGAGAATCTGAGGAAGTTCGTATTTACTTTTTTACGACTTGAGAATCCGGCCCAAGCCGTCAGATTTTGATTAAAAATCCGACGACTTTTGGCCGTCAGATATCAGATCGAAGTTCCCTCGAAGGGCCCCAATGTCCACCGGGTTGATACGGTGAGAGAGAAAATTTCCCTGGCCTACGGTCAGGTGTATTGCGCCGGTGGAGTACTGGTCGGTGACGTTCGCGATATAATAGAAGCGTGGAACACAGCCGAAGATGTGGTGGACGAAGTCGCAGTGGGCGACGGCGACGACGAAGTTGCGGTGGAAGATGTTGTGGAAGAAGACGTGGCGGTAGCTGAGCGTATCGTGCTTTACATCTATCTGGTCGATGCCGAAGGTGATGGCTCGATGCACCATGCGTTTGATGTCTTTGCTGTAGTCTACTGCGAGGCCTCTTGGGCGCCAATATCCTGCGACCTGCAATCGGATATTAAATGGGCTATCGTCCCATCTTCGCGAGCTCAGGGCGGGCGAGAGTCCTCTCCGTCGTGAAAAGAGTCGTCTGGATGATGGCCGTGCTTTGTGCTGCAGTTGACCAGCGGCTCCGTGGTTGAGGCAAGGACTTCGTCCGTGACCTGGGCGTACTCGGCATCCAGCTCCTCCTGTAAGTATTCCTGCATATTTCCGCTGGTGCTACTACTGTAGTCTCGTCTGTGAGATGGAGCACCAGAAAGGGACGTCATATTTCTGAAAAGGCAAGAACATATCGCTACGTGGTGCAAGGGTCTTCATTAACCATGTCCGACTCCGCCTAAGCCCCATGTGTCGAAGAAAACGTTTAGGAGAGGTCCGCGTGCCGTCAGCTTCGGGGGTTTCCCTTTGTCTCATCTTGCGGCGAGCAACACCGCAGGCCTCGTACGCCAATTTCAGGAGTCTTAGACCTGCCCATGGGGTAGCACGTGGGTAGTCCATGAGGCCTCGAGCGATGGCCCATGGATAGCTAATGGGAATCCATGGTAACCGAGTGGATACTGTAGGAGCAGCAAGGGCCCTTGGGTAGCCCACGGGTAACCCCAACGCGCAGATGTTCCATGGGTAGCCCTTGTTGGGTAGTCCACGGGTAACCCATACGTATCCCATGGGTAGCCCACGAGTAGCCCATGGGTAGCCCATAGGTAGCCTACGGGTAGCCCATGGGTGTTCGAATGGGCAGCCCGTGAGTAGCCCATGGGCAACCCAATAGGCAGCCCGTGGGTGACCCATGGATAACCCAATGACCAGCCCTTGGGTCGGCAGTGGATATGTATCTCAAGAGGTTGAAGTGCGGCTCAAGGATCGATGGGTGAGGATGATCCACTGTGAACGGAACGTCATCAAGCAAGAAGGCTCAATGCAAGCAACAAGACCACCAAGGGATATCTGCTCGACGGGCAACGACAAAAGTGGCAAGAAGAAACATATAACTCACTGTGGGAAAAGAGGCCAATAAAGTAAAGGAAGATGTCTTCGAGTGAAAAATCCCCAAAACCACATAACCATCGTGTAGTGATTGATGGGCACTCTCACTGATACGAAAAAAAAAAAAAAAACGGGCGCCCTACAAAACAGTAGTAGTAGCAACAGATATTTCAGTGACAGCACAAATTTGAGCAGGTCCACGGCTAAGTTCTTCAGCAGGAAGCGTGTGGAAGACCCTCGTAGTATTTTGTTTAGCGGGGAGTTCTATATCCCAGCAACTACTGTTGAGACGAAAACCAGCACGAAGCTATCGCCGAAAACGATTCCCGGCGCATGAGGCCAGACAATCCGCACCCAGATGGGTCAGCATACACCCGCCCCTCTAAAGCAATGACATCACCGCTCAGCGGCAGCAGCAGCATCAGCAGCACCAGCACCAGCACCAGCACCAGCAAGGCAGGCTTTCGACTATCAATAGGTGAGCCAAACCGACACGGCACCTCCCTCAGCACAGCAGAGGCCCGGCGGTACAGCCAGCCGCGCACGACCGTCCCCAGCCTCCAGCCGCACCAAGCGGCGTCCGTCGCGCGGTCGCAGTTCCGGCAAACAGCAAAAAACACTGCCCCGACAACTACTTGTGCTCCCCGAGGCACCCTACGACAGAGGTACATACTCTGCTGCTGTCGTGGCGATGGTAGCACTTTTTGGCAAAAATAGTTCTATGACGGCAGGTGGCTTTTCGACCGAAAAAAGGAACTACCCAACGAAACTGAGAATACATCGTTTCATGCTGTTGCTTTCGTCACAGATCTAGGCCACGGATATTGCTCGACGGGCTGATAACTCTGCGTCCGTTCGTTTTTTTTTTTTCGCAAGTAAAGCCAGTTTTTTGTTGGGATGTATCGAGCTCCGCGAGCGGGTCCGCCCTCCTTCCATACGCACATGCCCCCCCCCCCCCCCCCCCCCCCCCGCACCCCCTTCCCCGACAAACTAAATCTCGAAACGAAGAGGGCAGCACTCCGAAGGAAGCTAGGCTGGCCCGTGCCTTCCCCAAAGCTTGGCGCCAGAGGGGGAAAAACGGGCCTCTATCCCCGGCTACAAAGAGCAATCGCGTTATCCACAGCCGACCACCGCCGGGCTCGACACGAATCGTGCACCCACGCGCCAAACAGGACCAATAAACCCTCAACAACACCTTCGTATCCGCCGCAATATTTGTTTTGTTAAAAAACGCGAACCGCCACCTTTTGCCCACGAACAAAACCAAGACGAGACATCGACCGGCACCGGCGGCAATAAAAGTGCGAAAAAAAGAGCATCAAAGAGTGTCCTAACCACCCCAGCTATAACAATGAACGCGAAGCTTTTTTCGTTCCTACCCCTCCCCCCCCCCCCCCCCCCCCCCCCCGCCCCCGCTAGCCACACCCGCCTCCACCACACCCCCCCACCCCCCCACACCCGTGTCATCATCGAAGCTTCCACTCCTTCCTTGAATTCTACCCCCTCCCCCTCCCCTTCATCCGGCTATACCCTCCCCCTCGCCACGCCCCCATCCCGTCAACAAAGCTTCCGAAGGAAACTCCCCATGGCGACACGAACTCTCGCCTGCCGGCCAGGCATCCAGCCGCACCGCCACACAGCAGTGAGCGTCAGGGGTGGTCTCGTAAAGGGTGAAAAGCGCGCGCAGACTAGGGTACCGCAAGCGCGCCCGTATCATCGCCACGCGCGACGCATTTTCAGCCCCCCTCCCCGCCACCGCCACCGCCACCGCCACCTCCAACAGTAGTTTGGTGGTATTGATCCAGCATGCGACGGACAAATGGAGCCGTCATGCCCGAGGAAGACCGGCTCGGCCTGCCCGCTCCTATCGAAGGGTGCGCCCCGCCGTGGCGAAGCGTGCCCCCCGTTCCATTGTACCACTGCTGCCCCAGCAGTGAAAAAAAATGACGCGAAAGCTGAACCAGAGCTTAATCTAGAGCTGACGGGAATAAAGCTAGAGGCTAACATTGACGCGAAATATATATAGCGAAAACCTCAACGCCGAGGCTAGAGCTAGCGCCAAAGCTATAGAGCTGACGTCAGCTACAGCGCAAACGCTAGAGGCCAAAGCTAGCGCCAGGGCTTTACCCAGAGGTGTCGCTAAAGCTACTGCAAAACTTGAGCGCCAAGGCTGAGATGCCGCTCGACCTAGAACTAAAGCTAGCATCAGAGCCAGACCCAGAGCTGAGCATCGCTTCCGCTAACACCGGAGAGCTAAAGCGAGAGCTGAGCTGGGGTCACACCTAGCGCTAGAGCCAACTCTAGCGCTACTGCCAACGTCAACGCTCAGCTAAAGCTAACACCAACCCTTAAACCAGGTACAGCTACAGCTACTCAAATTTGGCACTAAAGGAAGAGCTACACCTAGATGTAGCGCTAACGTTGACACCAAAGGTAAAGGCGAAAGCTAACGCTAACGTGTAAGCCAGCTAACGCGTCAAGCAGCAGCTCAAAAAACCAGCACCGCTCGCAATATCAACCGGTAGTGAGGCGAAAAAGCCGACACTAAGGCAAAAGAAACCAAGCTCAAGCTGGACCACCTGCTCCACGCTAAAGTCAGTAGAACCCGACACCTGCTTCGTACAGTAGCTAAGGTCTCATCGTAGAGAGTAGCAGCTAACGCTGTAACGGCAAAAGCAAGCACGGAAGCAAACGGCAACAGCGGCTACGCTCAAGCTTAGGAATCACGATAGAGATCCAAGGCAAAAAAAAAAAAAGGAAGAGCGTGACCTAAACCAAGAGCTGCAATGGGTTGTTCTCCATCAGGTCCGCCAGCGCTCGCAAGAACTCCGCCGCGTCCGCCCCGTAGATATGGCGGTGGTCGCAAGTGATGGTCACCGTCATCTCCTTCACGGTGCCGATGCTACATGAAGCGGAAGGCGTGCGGAGGGAGAGAGGGGGAGGGGGGAGAGGTGATGCGGGGTTCGGGGGGGGGGGGGGGGGGGCGCGGACGGTTCGCGGCGAAAAATACTAGGAAACTTACAAAAAGGGGGTTGTTGGATTAGGGGGGAAGGGGGGAGTGTACTCATTATCATGCATGGCCGTAGTCGTATGACCATAGACCCTCGCATCCCTACAATGCCGAGACGGAGCGCGATGGGTTTTCACCGAACAGGCAGGGGGGAGGGGGGGAGGGGGGTGTGTACTCGATAGGAGAGATGTACTCGATCTCATGCATGGCCGTAGTCGTATGACCATAGACCCTTGCATCCCTACAATGCCGGGACGGAGAATGTCGGGTTTTCACCGACCAGGCAGACATTGCTTGCACCAAGCGCGAAGCGCCGTGAGGTGTCCGGCGAGTCGCATGAAGGGTGAGCTGCATCCTACTAAGAACCGCTTGTGAGGCGGACTTTCTTGCATATGGATGACAGTTTCAATGAGTTAGTTTAATTTCCGGTGTGGCCAATTCCAGAGACAGCAATGGGAGTACTATGTAACTGCCTCTTGGGTGCCGTACCTTGAACACTACGTGATACGATCAATTCCCTTGTGCAAAGTAAAGGTGGGGGGGGGGGGGGGGGGTTCGACATCATCCATGGCCGAAGTGGGCGGGTGGCGGGAAGGTTTGCCGTGCCATACAGACGATTGTAGCACCAAGACCTTTCCTTGCGAAGGGGCCCCTCAATAGCACCCTTTACCGCGCTAGGGGACCCTCCTGCTTCAGTGGGTACAGTGAGGCTCCCTACCAAAAAGGGTTTCCTCAAGCAGGCGGAACAACGGGGGGGGGGGGGGGGGGGGGGGGGGGGGGGGGGGGGGGGGGGGGGGGGGGGGGGGGGGGGGGGGGGGGGCGGGGGGGGGGGGGGGGGGGGGGGGGGGGGGGGGGGGGGGGGGGGGGGGGGGGGGGGGGGGGGGGGGGGGTAGGGGGGGGGGGGGGGGGGGGGGGGGGGGTACCTTCCGTCGGCCTTCTGTACCACGGTGGGAAGAGAGCCGCCAATGGCAAGAATAGCGCCCATCTTGTTCGGCAGGATGGCGGCGAACTCAGACACACCTGGGCGACGGTGAAAAAAAACAGACCCGGGAGGGAGGGAGGGAGGGGAGGGAGGGAGGGAGGGAGAGGGGGTGGGTGGGAGGCGGAGGGGGGGGGGGGGGGGGGGGGGGGGGGCTTGGGGGGGGGGAGGGGGCTTGTTTTAGCATCAGCATCTATCGACATGTTGGTCTAATACATTACTTGTGGTTCACCATAGGCAAGTGGAGGGGCGTTGGAAGTGCCAACGGAGCCCCTAGTACGATAAGAAAAAAAAAGGAAGGCACTGCCCGGGTCGGGTTTCGTAGCAGGGCGGCCGTGGTCTACTCCTTGTCATGCACGACCGCGTGGTCGTACGATCATAGCCGTAAACCCTCGCATCCCTACAATGCCGGAACATAGTACGTCGGGTTTTCACCCACCAGGCAGACATTGCTTGCGCCAAGCGCGGACCACCGTGAGGTGTTCGGCGAGTCGCACGAAGGGTGAGCTGCGTCCCAACCAAGAACCGCTTGTGAGGCGGATTTGTCTAGGGACGAGGTCGGGCGTGACATTTATCCGAAGACGCTGGCTCGGAGAGAACAAAACGAAACCGTAAAAGCGTGTGTGGCATCTTCTACTGGCGTAGCCGAAGCACTGACTCTATCCGAGGACCTCCACCACCTCCCTCCTAGCCGACTTACGCCCGACGCTAACCTTATGATGTCATAGTCCGCCTTGAATCGAATAACTGTCCCGTACATTCACACCGGGATGCAGTACCGGTACGGCTACACTTTCGGCATAGAGTCAAGCAGCAAACAACAACAGAAACACCACCATGATCGCCGCAACAATCAACACCACCACCACCACGAGCACTAGCACTAGTACCATCCACCAACACCCGCACCACCTGCAACAAACAACAGACGCAACAGAAACAAGACCAAATTACGAAAACAACAGAATACGCGAAACAACAGAAACGTAACACGCGAAACCGGAGTGTAACAAAATAAAAAATAAAAAAGACAACAAACAACAACAACAACAATCGCAACAGAAACAGTAAAAGCCGTCTGACACAAAAACACCCACCGAACATGCCGAGGTTGGTGATGGTGAACGTCCCTCCCGTGTACTCGTCGGGCTTAAGCTGCTTCGCCTTCGCCTTGCCCACCAACTCCTTCCACCTCTTGGACAGCCCCAGCAGGCTCATCATGTTGGCGTTCTGGCAAGGGGGGGGGGGGGGGGGGGGCGCACTCATTTGTTGGTTGCCTTAGTCATGTGACCATTGACCACGCATCCCTCTCGAGCCTGGGAATCGTTCCTAGTCCTAATAGAGACACTCCAACAATTGGGCGCTCATTACGTTGTTTCCATATATTACATAGATTTTTGCTGCTACTGCTAATCCTATCCCCTTCCTGTCTGGCCACCATGTATGTCCTAGGATAGCGGGGGGGGGGCAACGCAACGCAAGGTAAGGCAAGGCGGGGTAAGGCGAAACAAAGAAGGCAAAGAGATACGAAACGCGAAGCGTGACCGGGGCGGGCGGAGTAAGTGCCGGCGGGGGTTGCGCGGTGCTATCGGAGGGTTTCGATCGATCCATTCATCCACCCACCCACCCACCCTCCCATCCATCCTGCCATCCATTCATCCATCCATCCCTCCATCCATCCATTTGCCCTTGCTAAGTACACCAGGCGACTTGTGTATCGAATGCACGTACCCCTTCCCCCCCCACCCGACAAAATAACGCCTGACGTGCGACGCAACGTCTATCCCACCTTAACGGTGGGGACGGTGAGCCCACTATCGACCGCGACTCCCCCCCCCGCCCGCCCGCCCCCCCGCTGTAGTCGCGCCTCCTGTGCAATAGAACGCCTGCCTATCTCACCTGAATCACAGGGGAAATGAGTCCACCGTCGATAGCTCGGGCAACCCCCCCCCCCCCCCCCCCCCCCCCCCCCCCCCCCCCCCCCCCCCCCCCCCCCCCCCCCCCCTGTTTACTTGTTTTACTAAATATTACATCCCATTTATTATGTCCGCCTTTTCTTGTCTCTCTCCCCCCTTATCAATAGTCGTAACTCAGGTCCAGTACTACCGGGGGGGGGGGGGGGGGGGGGGGGGCATATCAAATGGGACCTGCGGTACACACAAAAAAAAATATATATATATACTTCGCTATTTTTACTATTACGGGGGTCCATAGTTAATGGGACCAAAGTTTGTTAGTAAAAACACGTAAATATATAGGTTTTTATGTACACCATAGGTCCTATTAACTATGGACCTCCGTAATAACAAATATTTGGTCCTTTTTTACTATGGTCCCTCGTGCTACAATAGTAGCCTCTTCTTCTCCTCCTCCTCCTCCTCCTCCCTCCTCCTCCTCTTCCTCCTCGCTACCAGGTATGGCATAACAGTTGTCTTGCAGTCTAAACGCGAGAAGGGCCCAGCACTTTCTTCCCTCGTCGACCGGCGTCAAATCATGCCTACCCATGCTACAACAGGGCGCTCTCGACAGCTGGTGCCATAGTAACCAGCGCCTGACGCGTAACGGAATGCTTATCTCGCCCTAAGGGAGGGGGGGGTGATGAGCGCCCTAAGGAGGGGGGGTGATGAGCCCCCCTCCCCTCTCCTCCCCCCACCCCCCGCCCTATATAAACGCCTTCCGAGAACTAGAAAGCCTTATCGCGCCTTAAGGGTGGGGGTGATGAGTCCGCCGTCGATGGCGACGGCCATGGCCACGTTGATGTCCTTCTGGTACACCGTCTGCCCCGGCTCGTAGCGCGCGTTGACGATCGGGTAGTCCTCCAATACGAGAGCACACGCCTTGGCAAGCATGGCGGAAACCTGACCGAGGGGGGAAGAGGGAAGAGGGGAGGGGGGGGGGGGGGGGGGGCACGGGAGAGAGAGGGGGAATCAGACAGATAAGGAGAGCGAGCGGTGTAAAGGGAGAGGTGGAAAAAGACGACGAGCGCGGGACAAGAGAAGGGGGGGGGGGAAACAGAGAGTGGGGGAAAGAGAGACATCGAGAAAGAGAAGAGGTCGAAAAGAGAAGAGGTGGAAAGAGACCGGAGGAGAGAGCGGGGGGTACATAGACAACGGGAGAGAGGCGGAGGATCAGAGCGAGACAAAAACGAAACGCAAGATAGACCACCACCAAAAAAACAGCCAAACAGATGGACAATCAAAACGCCCCTCCTCAGCGCTGCTCCTTTTCATTTAGCAACTATGATATAAAGAAAACGATCGAGTATTTTCGGTAAAAAACTAATTGGAACTGCCTACGAGTAGAGCAGAGTTGTGGTGGGGGGTGGTGCCGTGTAGTGTGGTGGGATGTGTCCACAACGATGGCGTCTGGGTGTTACTATTATCATAAAAATTATTTTATTTCGTTTCGGACATATTTTTTTTTTCTTCCTCTTGTGCGTCGGCTTCTTTTGCTCGGGCGCTTTATAAAAACGCCAAAGAGCAGAAAACCGAAGCAAGACGAAAGTTAAAATTGAAAATCGACAAAAAAAGAAAAAACGAAAAACGAAAACCGAACAACAAACAAACCGAAAGTCAGAGTCAACGTTGCAAGCACACCACACCAAACACCATGATACGAAGGGTACGGAATCCTGGTGTGCCACTTGCGACTCGTCCCATACATGAGCGGGAGAGCGACCTGCACAAAACTTTGCGCAGGATGCGGGTCTCACCGTCAAGGGTGGTCTTCCGGCCGCGCCCGACGTTTTTGTGGGGAAATCCCACCAAAACACACGGCGCAGCCTCGAGTCTTCAAAGGGTTAGGGTTGGGTTCAGGATTAGGTTTTGGGTCAGGGGTCAGGGTTCGGGTTATAGGGTTATATAGGGTGAGCCCTGGCGTAGGGTTGGTCTGGGCCTACGTGCAGGGTCGAAACTGACGACACGCATCACGGACGAAGGTTTGTGCCCACCACAGCAGTCCTCTGCACACATAGCGGAAGGAAGCCCCGCCGATACGCCGGAAGTCGCCAGCAAGAAAAAAAATGGTTGAATCGTCCATGCGAGGGAAAACAGGCGCGGGCTGGAAAACAACGACCTTTAGACACGTTCTAAACTGTTTTTTCTGAATGACGGGGCTTTTTTTTAACCCAAAATCGTCGGAATGCCAGCCTTGATAAAAAAAAAAAAAAATGACGCTTCCGTATACTTGGGGCCATGGAATTATTATTCACCCGGATGCAAGTTGATTTTCGCTCAAGTCAGTTTTTTTTACGGTGAGGTGTGGAACTCCTTAACGTCGAGCGAGGAGCCTCAGAAAATTACGGGTGAACCTCTATCGTTGAACGCCTCTCTACCAGCCCCCCTCACCGTGACGCCCTTGGGCTTGAGCTGTCGGTACATGTCGTCGAACGCATCCGTGCGGATCTTCCTCGACACGCGGAACACGGGGACGCTCATCGTGGCCTCCATGTTCTTCGCCACCGCCTTCTGCATGCCGTCCATGGCCTGTGGAAAACCCGCCAAGGAAATTAAAAAAAAAAAAAAAAAAAAAAAACAGTTGGGGGGGGGGGGGGGGGGGGGGGGGACAAGGGCGCCGAAATGTTGAAACATTTTGAGACCATCAGACCATCAACTTCGAAGTCCAACATCCGTATCGTCAAGAACATCAGCCTCAGCGGCATCAACAGCGACAGCATCGTCATCGCCGTCGTCATCGAAATCATTTATCATCCTCAACATCATCACCATCGCCAGCATCGTCACCGTCACCATCTTCTACGCGATATTAAAAACAAAAAACTAAAACTAAATAAAAGATGAGCTGTGAGAGATCGACGATTTCGTCGAAATTCATGGCACTCGTGAGCTGCGTGCGACGCTTCAATCGCGCTCGCTGCGGATAATATGCGGCACCACGAAGCATGTGTATTTCCGCCGTAACCTGATCAATATCAGCATCAACCATGCACACACCACTATTACGGAGGGCCATAGCAAACAGGACCTACGGTACACACGAAAACCTATAAATTTACCTATTTTTACTAACAATATTTGGTCCCGTTAACTATGGACCCCCGTAATAGCATATGCCAATGCCCACAACCCCTCACCGCCATCAAGGTACAAAGCAAACCAACAGCGCCAGCACGATCAACAACCAACAGAACCGAAAAATCTACGACGAACAAAAACGCATCGACAACATCAGCAAAAGCACCGCAACATACGTATACCAGGTACACGTTTTTACGCCGTGTTTTTTTTCTGAAATTTTCGTACTTCTTCCAAACTTTCTCCTCGTACGAGCGCACTTCTCGCCCGAAACGCAAAAAAAAAGCAGCCCCTCCCAGCAAATATTGGTTGAGTTCTCCGCGTTTACCCTCCGCCGGATCGGCTGTCTTCCAAGTTTGACCACAGCTTAAAACTCACCACGCTTGCACGTTCAAGATTCGCGTCGTGTTGTCTATTGGACCCGTCCCTCCCGTTACCACTGGGGCGTGAGCATCTTCACCCGAACCGACCCGACCCGACCCGACCCGACCTCACCTGACCTTTCGGGTCAACATGCTCACGCGCCCGCCATCGCCATACCTCGTCCCCTCCGTGGTAAACAGAGGAGAGGCAGACACACAACAACACGAAAAACTAAAACAAAAAAAAACGAGCACGGGAGGCTTCTGCCGCGGCACAGGCGGTACCGCTTTTTTTTTTTTTTTTTTTTTCGAGGACGCCATGTACTCACCGGAAGAGCTCTGTGTACCTCTTTTCCCTGAAAACTGTTTTTTTTTTTTTTTAAGATAAAACGGACGCGTGACCTGTCTGATATCGATACCAGGTACAGCAGTATAGGCCTGCCTTTAGGCGTTGTTCGAAACATACTGCAAAAAAAAAAAAAAAAAAAAAAAAATGGGGATATCAATGGACGCTCGACCTCTACTTGGTGCCAGATGGAGGCATATGCCGTAGGTGTTGTTCAAAACGCATGGTGAAAAAAAAAAAAAAAAAATGGAGTATTATATCTAGCCATTTTGGGTAGTTGCTCGGTTGTGGAAACCCCGTCATTCACGAATATTTTAGCCAAAATAAGGTACAAGGTACAGTACCCCTATCGTGGAAACCGTGGCCATTCCCAACCCCACCACCAACACTTCCACATGCGCAAAACCACGCTCTCCTTCCCACATGTCGGCAAGCCGTCTACAGCAGCATAAGCTTCCCCCGACGCACACACACAATCTCTAAGCATCCCGACCCTCCCTTCCCCAATAGCAGACAGAATACCCACCGAAAACACCGGCCCAACCACCCACACCATCCCAGTCTCCCTTACCCCCACCTCCCCCGCCACGTTCCCGCTGCCCACACCACCCTCGCCACTCCCACCGCCACCATTCCCCCCCCCACCCACCCACCCCCGTTTGTCTCGTATTATCCGCCACCTCCACCATTCCCTGTCGCTCCGAGCACCTCCCCTTACCGCCACTTCTCCGACCACCATCACGACCACCACCCCCCCCCCCCCCCCCCCCCGCTTGCCATCACCAACCCTCTCACCCACAACACCCAACACTGTCAACACCCCCCCCCCCCCCCCCCCCGACCCACCCCCCCTTCCACCGTCGTCCCAACCCACCCCAACCCCCCCACCCATCCCCACCACCCTCCCCCCCCCCCCCCCCCCTCCCACCTTAGGCCCATCAGGCAGATCAGGGGCCTCCCGCATGGCCAGGCCCTCGTCCGCCACGGCCCCTCCGTCGCCCTTCCCCTTGGGCGCCTCCCCAGCGACGACAGCACATCCCCCTCGGTAACCCGGCCGAAGTTACCTGTACCGGCCACGGAGGCCAGGTTAACGCCCTTCTTTTTCGCCAGCGCGCGAGCCCTGTCAAAACAAAATAATGAAGCGTGAGTAGCGAGGGGTATGGGAAATAGGGCGTTGGAGAGGCGGGGGCGGGGCACGAGGGTCGGGGTTGGGGGGTTTCAAGTGGAAGATCGGAGGGGGGGGGGGGGGGGGGGGGGGGGGTGGTGCACTTACGTTATGTTATGCATGGCCATATGTAGTCGTATGAATCATAGACCCTCGCATCCCTACATACAAATGCCGAGACGGAGCACGTCGGGTTTTCACCGACTAGGAAGGCATATATTTCTCGCCAGAGGCGCGAAGCGTAGTGAGGTCTTCGGCGAGTTGCACCAAGGGTGACCTGCATCCCACCACGCATATACTAAGCACCGCTTTTGAGGCGGACTTTCTTGATAGGGATGAGGAGCGCGGAACTACGAGCTACCAGGTACAGATTTTCTGAATATTGGGTTTCCTGGCACCCCAGATACCTGCGAACAAACACAGAACTACTCGCATCTCCTCCGTACACCCCTCGGCATAATGGAACTCCAGAGCTTTCGTGGGAAAAAAAAAAAAACGTCGATTTTGTCGGGATTTGTTTTCAAATTACTTGTTTTCAGTATGGAATCCAATTTTATGCAGGGGTACTTTTCGGTCAACATTGAATCTACGCAGTCAACTCTTCGAATATTTGGACTATCATACCGGTGTACAGCCGAACCGTTTCATTCAAAAAAAAAAAAAAATTGAATGAAAAAAAAAAAGCGGAAACGCCCGAGAACGTACTGTTGACTTTTTTTCAGGTGCTTTGGTTGGTCGGGATACAATTTCGCCGCAAGTAGGCCCTTCACCAAAAAAAAAAAAAAAAAACACTGGCCTTCGTAAGCCAAAAATACGACATTCGAGAAACTGGTGCATGCAGCACTCAGGGTTTCGACGCAATTTGGGGCGTTTTTCTTGAACCAGAACCAAGCTGTAATCTGATGGGGTTTTCTGGTGTGGCCGGGGGTGGCGACTTGGATGTTTGGGGTGGGGCCAAGGCCTGTGGGGGTAGGAGGGGCGGGCTGCGCCAGGCATACCAAAAGTGCGTAGCCGTCGATATTTTCATGGGGTAGTTCGGAGGCTTGGGCTCCAAGGGGGGAGGGGAGAGACCCCTGCCAATCAGTAGTAGTACAATTGGGGTGGTGGGAAATAGGGATGGGCACAGTGAGGGGTGAGGGGAGATTCGGAGGGGGGGGGGGGGGATGGGGGTTGGCATTGGTCGGTGGGTTGGGCTGGGAGCAGGTAGGTGGGGGAAAAGGGAGACGGGAGGCGGGCGGACGAGCGGGAGGGGTGGGGTCAAGGGGCGGGGAGGGGACAGAAGACTGGTTGGGCAGTCACGAAACAACATCAAACAACAAACAAAACAAGCAGAACGAACGAAGCAATAGAGCAGCTCACATCGGGGTGGCCGCTACGACTCCAGGAGCGGGGGTCCACGCAGGCTTCGCAGGCGCTGCCGCCGCCGCCCCTCCCCCTCCTCCCTTGGGCGCCGCCTCCACATCTCTAGCGACCACACGTCCTCCTGGCCCCGTCCCAGCCAGGGCCGAGAGGTCGATTCCTTGAGCTCCAGCCTCTTTCTTGGCCAGGCCGGACGCAATCACTCGCCCACCAGAAGCAGCGGCGCTTGATCCGGCTGGGGGGGGTAGGGGAGGGGGGGGGGGGAAGGGGGGGTCGGGAGATGAACAAAAAGCTGTCCGAATCTGTAGATCGCACTAAAACCTATACATAAACCTAAACACAAGTCGTAGCACGCTTTGACCGAAGCATCACTATCAAGAGTGCAGTATCACACCAAGCATTCACAAGAAGAGTTTTGAGGGATAAAAAAAAAAAACGATCTCATAGCTCCGTTTTTCGTACATGATTTTTTTTTTTTTTTTTTTGTATCAAGTCGGCGTACGTGGCGTACCATGACAGCCAAAATGTCGTTTCCGCCAGGTGCGCCTGTTTGGTCGCCTACGCAAGATGTCGTATCCCCCCCCTCCACAGCGTGGCAATCCGATAACACCACCCCAAAGCACCGATCCAATATGCCCCACCGGTTCGGTCCAGCCCCAAAAGGAAACAGGTTGCAAAAAAAAACGACGTAATAAACCGATCAGAAAAAACGAAACGACAAAAAACTAACGACTCAAAAAAGAGACAAAATAAAAATATACCACCACCACGAAAAAAAAAAAAAAAATGACAAAACAACACCCACGAAAAAAAAAAAACACACACACACACACACACAAAATAGGGGGAAAAAAAAAAAAAAGAAAAACACCAAAACTCACCAGAAGCCTGCGCGGCCGGGGCCGAAGCCGGAGCCGACGCGGCCGCAGGAGTAGCAGCTGCCGCTGCCGCCGCCGGCGCCGCCCCACCACCACCGCTCTTGAGAGCCTTCGCGTACTCCGCGACGGCCGGTATATCGGCCTCTGAATCGACAAGGAGACCGATCGCCGCACCCACCGACTGGGAGTCTCCCTCGTCTTCAATGAGCAAAAGAAACCAACCACAATGGAGGAGAGGGGGGGGGGGGGGGGGGGGGGGGGGGGGGGTGGAGGGGGGGGGAGGAGGAAGGGGGGGGGCGTTGAATCAAGCGCAAGGGAGGGGGGTAGAGGAGGGAGGGAGGAGGAGGAGGACAAAGAGGGCACCGAGAGGAGGACGAGGAGGAAGACGACGACGAGCAGGAGGAGGACGAGAACGGGGGGGGGGGGGGGGGGGGGGGGGGGGGGGGGAAGGATAAGCAGGCCATTGTATCAAGCGCGAGGGCGGGAGAAAAAAAAGCGGAGAGAGGAAGGAAAGGGCAGGGGGCGGTGTCTTTTTTTTTTACACTTACTGGCGAAGGGTGGGGGGAGGGGGGGAACTCATAGTCATGCATGGTCGCATTTATACGACCATAGACCCTCGTGTATCCCTACAATGCAGAGAGACGGAGCACGCCCGGCTTCCAATGAACCAGGCAAGCATTGATTGCTTGCACCAAGCGCGAAGTGCCGTGAGGTGTTTGGCGAACCGCACGAAGGGTCAGCTGCAACCAACTAAGAACCGCCGTGAGGCTGACTTACAGGCACATTGTGCGCAGAACGATTTATCTTCTTTTCTCCCGGTGTGGGTGGGCACTTCCAGAGACAGCAAATGGGCTTATGATGCAACCGCCTCGCAGCGCAGTTGCCTGACCGAACATGCACTCTACGTGATAAACTCATCGCCCTCGTGCGTAGCTCAGCTTGTTCCATTGTTCCACCCCCACCCCGCACAACACGATCAACTCGACCGCCAGTCGTGTCGACCGTTCAAGAAAAAAAAAAAAAAAAAAAAGGTTGTGTGTGAGGGGGGGGGGGCGTAATCGTTCGTCGCTTGCCTTACAAATTTGACCATAGACCACGCATCCCTTTCGAGACGGAGCTGGTGGGTATCACGGGATTCGTCTTACAATTTAGGGATTTTCAGGGCGACAGCGGGGTTATTGCGGATTCGAGTTCAGGGCCTCGCGCGAGCGAGAGGGGGGCGGGAGGCGTGTCGGGTGCCGTCTGCAGTCTCGCAGTATCGCAGCGACTATTTTCCAAGCCGGAAGCCTTGTCGTCAAAGCACCCCCCCCCCCCCCCCCCCCCCCCCCCCCCCCCTTGTGTTCCATGCAAAAAAAACGCCGTTCCTCGACAAACCTCCTACCCAGCCACCCACCCACTGTCCCTCCTCAAAAAAGATATCACAGCGTTTATTTCTGCAAAATAAATCATCTTGAGGTTACAGGCCGCGTCGCACGCCGTACGTACACAATGAGTAACAAACACACAAACAAAAACAAAAAAAAACACGACCTACTGCTGTACCACCTATAATGGTTGAGTAGACCTATTGTATCTGTCGACAAAAAACTATTAAAAACAAAAAAAGACAATAATTTTAAAAAAAAAACGTACCAGGTTTACCAGGCACAACGAAACCGTTTTTTTTTCTTTTTCAACTGCCAAAATGCTTTCCCCCCTACTGATAAGTACGAGCGATTTCCCCCGCAAGACCAAAAAAAAAAAAAAAAAATGCAATCCCGTTTCGGGAACAAACTAGAAAAGAAAAAATGCAAGTAGTTTATAGTTTGTTCTGCCGAAACGGAAGTTGCAGTACTACTATTAATGATAAAGGGGTTATAACTTGAGCCAACTACTGAGCCCTTCAGGACGTCATGATAACGACCATAACAAAAGTTGATATTTTTGGTGCTGTCGATCGCCCACAAGCAGCGTTGCGCAGCGCCTAACCGGGAGTGCGGCCATAGGATCAATGTTGCGCGCGAACCGTACGACTCCCGACATCGTGACTCGGGGGGGGGGGGGGGTACCAATTCGCATCACCCCCCCCCCCCCCCCCCCCCCCCCCCAGCTACGCAGCGGCCCGTGGCTGCAAAACGTCAGTTTTTTGGGGGGCCGTCAATTTTCACCCTCCGAAGTGTACAACAAACGAAAACGAAAGAAAAAAAATATGTCACCGGTGATGATGGCGGCGAGGTAGCCCTCGTCGTAGGACTCGACGTCCATGTCGGCCTTGTCTGATTCCACCACGAGCACGGCCTCCCCCATCTCCACCTTGTCTCCCTCGGACTTGAGCCAGGCCACCACCTACGCCCGTCGAGAAAATCAGACCAACAAAAGCAGCAGCAGCAGCAGCAGCAGCAGCAGCAAGACAATAACTAACAACACCAAACAGGGAGATCATAACCAAAAGAACAACATCGAAATTGAAAAAAGAAAAAAAAAGTAGCCAGCAACAGAAGGAGAAGAAAACCAAATCGAGAACAACGGGCATCAAGAACAAGACCAACAAAAGCAGCAGCAGCAGCAGCAGCAGCAGCAGCAGCAAGCACAATAACCAACAACACCAAACAGGGAGATCGCAACCCAAAGAACAAGGCAAGGCGAAAACAAAAAACAAGAAAAAATAGCGATTACGGGGGACCATAGTAAATAGGACCAAATATTGTTAGAAAGAACAGGGAAATATATAGGTTTGTGTGTGCCGTGGGTCCTATTTACTGTAAGGTCCCCCCGTAATAGCAACAGCAAGAGAAAAAAACAAAATCGAGAACAATGGACATCAACAACAAGACCAAAATCAAGAACAAAAATCATTTTAAAAAAAACAACAAATTAAGAAAACGAACGCGAACACAAAAACACAAAACACAAACATACGTACGTACTGTAGCAAGTTCAAGAGAGCAAGAACAACAATCATGAAAACAACAAAAGAAAAAAAACAAGCATAACACAGAACAAACCCAAGGAGAACAAAATCAGCAAGAACGAAAAATCAACAAGTAACAATGATACAAAACAACAACAACAACAACAAACAAACAACAACAACAACAAACGCGTACATACGTAGAGAGGAAACTTGAGCCTGTCTCACGAGCGCGAATCGCGACAAGACGATGGCGACGCTCAACAACAACCCCGACAGGCGACCCCTTGAGCGACCCCAACTAATACTCGCACTATAGTTGGAAACTTCAAAACCTGGGCGCAGTTGCTAACCGGTCAAAATCGTGCACAGGTCCAACAGATCATGATCCATCTATCTGCTGCAGATCATCTACAGTAGATCCTGGGCTGCGTTGTGAGATGCTGTACACGATCTGTACTGTACAGATATAACCCCGTAAACACGCCCTCAGATCATGCAGGTCATACGGCTCCCACGAGGCAACATGAGCTACATACTGTACATAGACACATACCCGATACAGGCCAAGGAAAAAGAGCTATCATATACCTCGTACAATCATGCAGTTTACATAATCACGCACATCAGTGACAACTCCGCCTCGAAAAAGAACTACAAGATCAGGCCGAGGCGCCTTCTCCTCCTCCCGTCCCCTTCTTTCTCTTCACCGTTACCTTCTGAAGCTGAGCTACCGCGGAACAGCTAACCACCTGGTAAAGTGGCCTAGATGCCTAACAGCTACCGTACCAAGAAAAGTAGCAAGTGCGTAAGAGCTATTCACGGGGGGCCATAGTACATAGGGCCAAATATTGATAGTAAAAACAGCAAAATATGTAGGTTTTTGTGTGTACCGTAGGCCCTATTCACTGTGTTTCCCCGTAATATTGACATACTATACAGACCGCGTTAACACAAAATGATCACCTTGCCCTCTGTCATGGTGGACGAAAGCGCAGGCATGCCGATCTCCTTGAGCGGAACGTCCGGCCGGGCGGCGCCCCCGCCACTGGCCGCTGACGACGGCAGCCGAGCAAGAAAAAAGAGGGAGAGGAGAATCAGCCGAAAACAGAAAACGAAAAAACAAACAGGTATACTACCATAGTTACATTCATAAGTGGGAAGAACGAAAGATAAAAACGGAGAGGAAGTTGTCAACAAAAACTAAGACTAAGACGACAATCAGCTTAAAACAGAAAACGAAGGTTAAACGTACCAGGTATATTGCTATACGTGCGTCAAGCAGAAACAAAGGAAAACAGGAACAGGAGAGGAGGCCGTCAACAAAAAAGAAAAAAAAAAAAAAAAAAAAAAAAAAGCAAGAGGACAATCAGCAAAACAAACACAAACAGAAAAAACGAAGAACAAAAAAAAAACGGACAATGTCATACATCCAGTAGAAAAAAAGATCGAAAAGAAGAAAAAAAGAAAGAAAGAAAGAAAGAAGAGGAGAAGCAACTGTTAAAGAGAAAAAAATGTGATCCTTCTATCAGTTTTCCCCAGGGAGGGGCAAAGCTAACATCGTATGTTACAACAGCTACCCCCCCCCCCCCCCTTCTCCTCTCGCCCCGACCCCCCCCACCTCCTTCCCCCCTCACCCGCCCGCCCGACCCCCCCCCGCTCTGGAACGGTGCTCCGTCTCGAAAGGGATGCGTGGTCAATGGTCAAATGACGAAGGCTAACAACAAATGAGTACGCCCCCCCTCCTTCCTCCTCCCTCTTACTCTTCCCCTCTTTCCTTCTGCCCCTTCCCCAAATATAATGGGAAAACCACGATAACCCACAGTCGAGTGGAGGAGCACCAACACGCGAAACCTGTACACTGGCCTATCTCATCTCCCCCTCAGACCTCGAAATAGAAAGAGCTACGAGACAAGAAATACCGAGCAAACTTGACCTCAAAAAAACAAAACACAAGCACAAGCAAAAAAAAAACACTCACACGTACACACATTAGAAAACTCAAAACACACAACACAAAAAATCGAGCATCAACATCAGCAACAACACCGTCGCCAAAACCAAACACAAGACCCAAACACGAACACACACGCACACGCAACACGACAACACACACGCAACACGACAACACACACGCAACACGCAACACGACAAGCACAATAACACACAAAATCGAGCGAACGCAAAACTACAACATGGTCATCGCCACCGTCATCGTCACCGTCACCAACACCAGCCAGCACCAATAACGCACCGGGGGCGTCAGCAGCCTCCGTCGCCGCCGGGGCCGCAGCGGCGTCCCCCCCCCCAACAGCAGGCCCCGCTGCTTGCGCGGCCGCGATGTCAGACTCGCTGAGATCAGCGGGAAAAAAAAAAAACATGATCGGTCGCACCCGTAGGCAGCCGAACGGTTTGTGACGTTACATGAGAAAGGAGCGGGGGAGCCGAGGGGGGTGGAGGAGTGGGGGGGGCGGAGGAGACGAAGAGCGGAAGGGGGGGAGGGGGAGGTGTAGTCGATATCATGCATGGTCATAGTCGTACAACCAATGCCGGGACGGAGCGCGTTGGGTTTTCACCAACCAAGCAGGCATTGCTTGCACCAATCGCGAACCGCCGTGAGGTGTCCGGCGAGTGCCCATAAAGAATGAGCCGCATCCCACTAAGAGCCGCACGTGAGGCGGCCTTGCGTACGGATGGCAGCGTCAATTAATTGATCTATTTTCTGGTGTGGTCACTTCCAGAGACAGCAATGGGCTTTTACCATGAAACTGCCTCGTGGGTGCCTCACCATATGCGCACTACGTGATACGATCATCCCCTATTAATAATAGTGCGGATTTAAGGTTCTCCCCGCATGAAAATAATCTAACTTGACCGCCAGCCGTGGTGACCGCCAAAAAAAAAGAAAAAGAAAAAAAAAAAGAAAAAGAAAAAGAAAAAAACGGTGCCCTGGTTGTCTACAGGAAAGTAGCTCACGCAGTGAGAGGCGTGTTTTACAACGTCGTCACCAACCGACGCCAGCTCGACCTATACATGTACCAGTTACCAGGTACCTGGTAGATAATATAGGAGGGGGGGGGGGGGGGGGGGTTAGGCCCATTCTTATCGGAGAGATTTTTTTCCAAAATTTCCAAAGTTTGGGTTAAATTGGAGATTATAAGTATCAAGATACGGAGGCATTGTCACTATTCGTGGAATTCTCCAAAAGCTAAAGAATCAGGTTTGTTAAATTTCACATATTTGAAAAATAAAAATCAGGGAAACCTGGAAGATTTAAAAATTGCGCGAAAAAAACATGGAAAATATGGAAAAAAAAAAGCTCTCCGATAAAAAAGACCCTTGGAAGGGACTGTGGAATGGGGTGGGGAAGGGGCGGTATCATGAAGGTTGGCCTGGTGGTTGGATTGGTTGAATACCTGATTGGATTCGCTTCCGCGGGTACTTTTCGGGGTTCGGGCATGCTCTCTCTGCAGTGTCAGAATTACGCCATGCCAGTCAGAACCAAATATGTTGTGTAAAGACAACGGGATACTCGAAATATAGGTTCTTCGGCTATGTCGTGGTTTCTGATTGCTGTGGCCCCCCGATTTATTCCGTAAATACATACCGGATCCCGGTACAAACCTGGCATATGCACGTATGCTAGCTCAACTGTTGTAAAAACACAATGATTGTGCGCGGTTGCGCGGCGAAAAGCTGTGAAGGCGTCAATCAACACTGCATGTAGCGCCTCGGATGAATAAGAGGGGTTGAGAGAATAACCAACCTTCTGCTGCGGTTGGCTAACAAAAACAAAAACAAAAACAACAACAACAACAACAACAACAACAACAACAACAACGAAAACAGCACGATAAAAAAAAACGGGCCAGCAACATCCAACAGCACACAGCACTGAATAACAAAAAAACGAACCACCGCCACCCTCGCCACCACCACCGCAACCACCACCAACAACAACACCACCAACACCAACACCAACACCAACACCAACACCAACCACCACCTCACCACCACCACCACTGCTACCACCACCACCACTGCTACCACCACCACCACCACCTCCAAGCACTCCTGCCCCTTGGCGGACGGACAGCAGCCGTGACATGAATGTGAGTGCTTAGTCCCAAGAGCGGGACTGTGGTTAGGGTCAGGGTTAAGGCCTCATTGTCACTATTTCGCCATGTCGGAACTCGGTTCTTGGAAATGTGTTGCTTACGGGGATCGAGGGGGGGGGGGGGGGGGGGGGGGGGGGGGGGGGGGGGGATGGGGGGGGGGGGGGGGGGGGTGGGGGGGGGGGGGGGGGGGGTGGGGGGGGGGGGTGGGGGGGGTGGGGGGGGGGGGGGTAAAAATTACCGAACCCAACCATGACTCGGTCATCGCCACCTGCGCAATGCCACCACGGCCAACAAGCTCGCCAGCACCAACATCACCAACATCACCAACACCAACATCACCAACATCACCAACACCGTTTACAACCCCGAACACCCAACATCACCCCGAACACCACCCACTTTTCAACGATGAGCGCGACAGCGGCGCCGACCTTGGCGCTGCTCCCTTCGTCTGTCAACACCGCCGCCAGGAATCCCTCCTCGAAAGATTCCACATCCATGTCGGCCTTGTCCGACTCCACCACCATCACGGGGTCTCCCACCTAAAGAGGCGGACGATGCACACGTGGAGGTGGGGGAAGGGGGGGGGGGGGAGGGGGGGTGCTCATGTTATGCATGGCCGTAGTCGTGTGATCATGGACCCTCGCATCCCTACAATGCCGGGACGGAGTGGGATTGTCATGCATTGCACAATATTCGAGGGATTCTTCGGGTGAACGGCATCGGTTGAGATATTCCATAGCAACGTTTTGCTTGGCAATCAATGAATTAAGACCCCGCCGGCCCCCCCGAGACACCAGACAATTATCAGTTGTTCCTTTCCCCGTCCCCATCCTACCAGCAACGTAATGAGGTTTGCCACCCAGTCAACGGCTAGTCGACGGCAAGTCAACGGCTCTCAAGAGAAAAAAAGGGAACTATCAAAAGCAACGGCTGCAAGACTCAAGGGCTGAGTAGTCTAGAGGTGCTTACCTAGAGGGCTGTCAAGTCAAATATCGCGAATACAAGTTCTCAAAGCAAATAACTCTCGCAAGTCACATACCACGGCTGTCGTCCTGAACGCTGTCAGGGCAGGCCAACTCTTCTCAAGTCAAGGACAGTCAAGACCAAAGCTAGTCCACCGAAGCGCCGTCATCAAAATCGCTCACCGTCAAGCCTACATCACACGTCGGCTGCCAAGTCCCGGGCTTTTCAGTTCAAGGTCTGTATGGGGCCAACTAACCCCTCCAAGCACGCGACCACGTTTGGGAGAACAAATACCTTTAAAACTGTCGTTGGATAATATCGGCCATTTGAGCAAAAAAACAGGCAACCCTTAAGAGCAAGTACTACAGTACTACAGTCCCGTTCTGGTGAAAAATTACCCACAATATGAGTGGTTTGCGCCCAGCAACGGGAGTGCAGCACCAAGAGGATGTTCGTCATTAAGGTGGAACATGGGAATCAGAACCGAACATCACGTGTAAAAAAAAAAAGGGGAAATAATACGGTTTTCGTGTCCGTTTAGCTTTCCGAAATAGCAGTTACGGCCGCAAGGCCAAACGGTTGCCTTGTCAAAGACTGTCAGCTGCAAGGCGGCCAGTCAAGCCGAGGGCGTTCAAGTCGAGGGCGGTCAACCGGCAACCATGGAGTCAAAAGGGGTTGTCGTAGGCCTAGCGAAAGGCTATCAGGTCACGAGCCGTCAAGCCCTAAAGTTTCCAGGCCGAAGGTTGTCACGTCGAAGTCTACCAAAAGGCCGAACGCTGTCTACTACTACAGCAGTAGTACAGCAGTAGTGCAGCAGTAGTGCCATCAAGTCAAGAGGTCGCTACGTCAAAATCGGCCACGCCCAAAAGGCTACCGCAGCAAATCAACGGACTCTGTCGCGTCAACTCAAGGACCAACGCCCCAACCCAACCAACCAACCAACCCAACCAACCCACCCACCCACCTCGATCCGGTCCCCAACCTCCTTGAGCCACTGCACGATGGTGCCCTCCTCCATCGTAGAGGACAGGGCCGGCATGTACATCTCGATCGTCTTGCCTGAGCGCGGGTGGGAAAACGCATCAATTATCAGTACCAAAACAAAAGAGGCCTGCTGTACATGCGGTATTAAGGGGTAGCACCTCAAGAGTCTGAGGCGGAAAACGCATCGTTATCAATACCAAAACAAACGACGCATGTGGTACGGTACACGGGGGTGGCACGTAAATTGTCTGAGGCGGAAAACGCTTCAGTATCAATACCAAAACAAACGACGTATGCTGTGTACCAGGTATACCGTATTTAGGGGTAGCACATGAACTGCCCGAGGCTACAACTCGCGTGATTGTAGTGCAGGAGCTCTATACCTCACAGAAAAAAACTGACATTTTTCACAAAACTTTTGTGCCTCACTCGGTGAACACTCCACACGTCGCACAGGTGGATCATCTGCAGATCAGCTGGATCATCTACAGATAGATCATACAGATCACAACCTGCCCTTTTGGGGGCGTTGTGTACGACCTGTATCGTTAAGCTCCGACTCAAGGGAAATACGTACTATTGACAAGATCGTGAAACATATTTTAAGTCTCCCACCCGTCACTTGCTAGCCACGTCGTACAAGCCGCAAATCAGGGATCTGCCTCCCATGAAATGGCTAAATCGTCAAGTGGGGACAGACGATATGCTAAGGATGCCCAAGACGTGGAATAATTCCATGGCCGAGGTAAACAATAACGAAAAAAAAAAAAAAGAAGTTGAAACATAAAAGATATTGCAAGTAAGGTGTTGGGCGGTATCCTGAGTTGAGGGCCACCGTCAGTCAGTCAGAGTTACTTTGGCCAAAAAGTTGGTACAGTTCTGAACGGGAACCTTATCCCCGTTTGATACTCATCTTAAGAGCCCAAGCGGGGTGTAAAGTATCGGTCAGGGTGGTACAAGGCAGTGAGGCATGAACTATCGAGAAGGTGATGTAAGGCAATAAGACATGCCCTACTGGAAAAAAAAAAATACTACCAGGTACAAAATATGAGGCAATAAGGAATGTCCTATCGAAAAAAAAGTGATACATGATTCAATCGAAAAAAGCTACATAAAGGTATATCCTATCGACAATGGGGCACAAGGCTCCATCGAACAAGTGATGCAAGGCCTGCCCAACCGCAAAAGTGGTGTAAGGCAATAAGGCATGCCCTATCGAAAAAGTGACGCAAGGCAATGGGACATGCATGGCCTATCGACAAAGTGATAATACAAGGCAATGAAAAAGGCATGATCTATCGTAGCAAGTGATGTAAGCCAACAAAGTATACCCTACCTTGACCAAGCGATAAAAGGCAGTAAGGCACGCCCTATCGAAAAAGCGATGGAAGGCAAGAAGGCATGCCTTATCGTATCGAGCGCCAAACCTCAATGCAATACCCAGCATAGAAGAGACTTTTGAGAGGTCGGTCAAGCCAGGCGAAAGTGAAGATCAACTCCTCGACACCCCCCCCCCCCCCCCGCCCCTCCCCCCCCCCCCATCTCGCAAACGCCCGCATTCCGAATTCGTTCACAAGAAACGCCTGGCTACCTACACACCACAGCAGAAAAACAGCAGCAGGACAGCTGTCCTGCACAAAAACTGCATTTACCCGTGTCTTGCTCTGATGAATACATGTATCCCTCGTACATACAGAGCTGAAATATAGCAGGAAAAAAAAAAATGCAGTCTAACCAGTAGCAAAGACAAAACACCCGGTACTACTATTACGGGGGGTCCATAGTTAACAGGACCTATGGTATACATTAAAAAAACCTCTATATTTACCTATTTTTAACAACAATATTTGGTCCTATTTACTATGGTCCCCCGTAATACTGAACGTGTCAATCCACAGAAAGAAGCTTGCCAAGAAAATGTCGACGCCCACCTGGACCGCCGACATGGAAACCCCCCTCCTCGCCACCACCGACATCGACCCCGACCGAGCCGTCGGCACGCCCGTCAGAGGCAGCCGCCTCGCCCCACCCGTCAGAGAGGGGGTCAAAAACGCCTCCGCTCCCTGCAACCCCCCCCCATGGCGGCCTCCCGCCAAGCCCCCGAGCGCCAGGACCATCAACACGGATGCTGCTGCCGTTGCTGCTGTTGACGCTGTCGGGTGCCTCCCTGCCTTTCGCGCATGGCTGAGGTTTTCCCGTGGCTGCTGCGCCATGTTTGATTGACTGATAGCCGCGCGGCCGCAGCTAAACGCCCACCGCTTTTGCTAGCTGCGGCTGACTTGCCGCTTTTGCTGCTGCTGTTTGTGCGTTGTTGTTGATGGTGGTGGTGGGGGGGGGGGGGGGGGGGGGGGCGGGGGGGGGGGGGAGTGTATTCACTATCATGAATGGTCGTAGTCGTATGACCATAGACCCTGGCATCCCTACAATGCCAGGACGGAGCGCGTCGGGTTTTCGCCGACCAGGCAGACATTGCTCGCACCAAGCGCGAAGCGCCGTGAGGTGTTGGGCGAGTCGCCTGAAGGGTGAGCTGCATCCTACTAAGAACCGCTGTAGAGGCGGATTTTCTCGCATATGGATGACAGCATCAAGTAATTGATTTAAGGTGGGGGGGGGGGGGGGGGGGTGAACTCAATATCATGCATGGTCAGGGGGGGGGGGGGGGGGGGGATCTCTTTCTCCACATCCCCACCATTACTGTTATACTGGTACGGGATCAAGTATAGATTTGAGTTCGAGAGGAATATGCCGGTATGCGGTTCCAGGTTTTTGATGATAAGACAGCAGTGTCAAACAAGGCCGACATGTCTCGTACCTCTCCCCACCCTGCCCTGCCCATGTACCAGGTACTGATATCGATGACCAAGCATTAAATCGGGCAGTGTTTTTATAAAATCATGAAATACGTCAGCCGTGAGTTCGACTGATCAAGTAGTTGACGCTCAACTTTGCAGGTTGCGTACTACGTCTCGTCTATACGTACGCGTATTCCATCTTTACTGAATTTTACTAGTATGATATTACTGTAATAAGCCGAACGCCCGTATTCTAGGCGTCCCCGGTGGCTTGGTAGGTGGTCCGCGAGCCTATCAAGATCAATTTCGTGAGTTCGAGTCTCACCGAGTGCATGCTCATAGGGACTTTTTCTTGCATAAAATTGATTAGCGGAAAGCGCGAGAGCGTGAGTTAGCTGTACATTCGATGAAAATCGACGAGCAGTGGGAATGCTGAACCCTACGCGCGATAAAAACCAAAGGCACGTACCGGGGGGGAGAAGGGACGACACCTGTGACCACGGCTTGTCCAGAAGATCGTCGAGGGTAAAACCTCCTACGAGTGGGCTGGAAAGTAAAAGTGATGATGATAAAAAAAAAATTTTTTAAAATACCAGGTATGCAATTCCTTGTGGATACCGCCCAAGTCAACGGCGGGGGCAATTTGTATTGATCGGCTCTTCCACAAAAAAACACACCAGGTACAGGAAAATTCCACCACTATTATGTGGGATTAAGTGTGCCAATGATAGTGACCAAGGGTACTGCTCATTGTAATATACCAGGTACAAGGTTCCCCTCGGGGAGGTGCCGTATGAACAGGGGAGTGACGCCAAGAGCGAAAAAATATTCGTATGCAACCCTGTGTAGAAGTAGTACCTGCATCCACCCATCATTTTTAACGCGAAGAACACACACAACATATTTTTGAGGACAGGCAATTATACTGCTGTTCGCGGAATTAGTGTGGGATCATTACTACAATAATATAAAATAGGGTAGCGATAAGTGGATATATATATATATTGATCCAGCTGACTCTTGGCGATTAATTCTTACAAAAAAGTTGCGCGAGGTCGAGACCTTAAGTCTGGACACGGAGAGATGCACCGCCCGCTGACCGCGCGTCAGGCGCGAAGCAACGACGCTACACAGTTTTGTCACCATCCTACTCATCGATCGTTCTGCTGCTGTCTGTTGTCGCGGACAACATCTTGAACTCAGAGAGCTTGCCATTTTTCGATACGAAAAGCTGATCACCCAAGTCGTCAGATTCTGTGTCTGGGATAAGGCCTGTACACTGGATGTATGTCCTCTAACGTCAGATGACAACTGCTGCCAGCAGGACCGGAACAGGTGACAACTGCTGCCAGCCGGCAGAGACTCCGGGCACACAACAAACCAGGGACGACCCCGGAGACACAGGAACAAATTCCGTTTCAATTGAGGTGCTACCAGTCGCAGGGCACCACAGCGGCACGAGCACCTGCGCCACCAGTACGACAGAGGATTGGGATCGATTTCATCGGTTTTCGCAGTTCTAAATACATTACTTAGGCGATGTGCGTCACAGCGCAGAAATCGTCTGTACAGACAACTTACCGGTAGTAAACAGGACCTACGGTACACACAAATACCTATATACTTCCCTATTTTGACTAGCAATATTTGGTCCTACTTACTATGGTCCCCCGTCATATTATTAATAGTTTGCTGATGCTGTCGCTGCTGTTGCCTACCAGGCTACCAGGTACCAGGTATTTGATAATTATACTCCGATTTACTGTAGAGCAGGAAGCGACCCCGCCGAAAAACGTCACAGAATACATTGCAAACCCCATGGGTCAAGACAATGCAGCTAGAAGCGACCCTGCACGGCCGTTTGCGCACGGCGGACAACGATCTCGCAAACGCCGTTAGTCAACCACGCTGAGCGAGCCATTGTTCTGCAAGGTGATCCCACTTTTGTTGCGATCGATGCGCTGTAGCCAATTTGCGAAACATTCCGTCGCTCGTGCCGACTTTGGCACGAGTGTCTACAAGCGACTATCCCCGCGGTGAGGCTGAGTCGCGGAGCTCAAGGCGCAGGGCTCCGTTGAACCTGAGAGTTGGCCCAGGCTGCTTGTAAGTATGTCCGCTATCGATTTGCGTGGTATACACGTCAACGTTGGGGGCGGTTTGGGACCAGATTTTGCAAGGATTGGAGTTTCCTTGTGGCTGCGGTCAGACAGACGGACCGACAAGATTGCAATTACCGCAGCTGAGACTCAGTTTTACAAACTGAGAGAATATATGTATGTTCCCCCAAAATAAATGTTTCTTGGTGATCAGGGCAACATCAAGGTTTCACAGATAAATGCTCGAGGACAAATCGTAGTCCGAGCACTGAGAGTATTGGAGTACTGGCGGCAAAAATATTGCCAGCACTGAGAAGGCCCAAATGCTCGAGTAATGAGAGTGTGAGCAGTATACCGAACCCTGGGCCTGATACCAGGTATGTACCAGGCAAAGCAGTACTGCTACTGCTTGTATTATTAATAGTATTATTATAATAGTAAACAGGAGTACATGGGCATATACATACACTGGTATGATACTTTTTCCTTTTTTTTTCAATCACTACTTTCCAGCCTAATAACACGTAGGAGATTTTATCCTCTCAGCGACCGTCTGGACAGGCCGTGGTCACAGGTGTCGTCCCTTCTCCCCCCGGTACGTGCCTTTAGTTTTTATCGCGCATAGGGTTCAGCATTCCCACTGCTCGTCGATTTTCATCGAATGTACAGCTAACTCACGCTCTCGCGCTTTCCGCTAATCAATTTTATGCAAGAAAAAGTCCCTACGAGCATGCACTCGGTGAGACTCGAACTCACGAAATTGATCTTGATAGGCTCGCGGACCACCTACCAAGCCACGGGGACGCCGGTATTACCATGTACAGATAGCTCACGCTCTCGCGCTTTCCGCTGATCACTTTTATGCGGTGAAACTTGACATATCACGAGAAATATCAATATACAGCAGCAGCAGCAGCAGCAGCAGTAGCTGGTATTAATAGTGGAAACAACATATAGTGGAACAAGAGGAGCGGGCTTGGGGGGGGGGGGGGGGGAAAGCGAGTGGGGGCACCGCCTTACTCTGCGTCCCCAGTGGATTTACGCAACGAGGCCTGCTGCAGGCCACCACACTTTACTGCTGCTGTGTGCTTACGACATCATACATAAACGTATTACGTACCAGTTCATGTTTGGGAGCTTCCATGAGGCAGGCGCTGGATGCATCAAGCACCAAGGCATCACCCATCCTGGGGTGTCATGCAGAGTGTACATGTTCAGTGTTGGTAAACTTGGAACTCAGACTTGTTGTACTGCTGCTGCTGCTGCTGCTACTACAGTTGTGGCAGGTATGAAGTCGGGCACGAATCGTACAGCTCAAAACAAGCACGTTTCGTGTTTGTGCCCAGCAGTACATTTCCATTCGTATGAATATTCGCATGCTGCACTCTCGTACAGCAGTAGTAGTGCTGTATGTACCCCGAGTACGTTTGCCACGCGATGAATTGCCTATGTCTCGTAATTTGTGTCCACAGAGCTGGTGAGAGCTCGATGGAAAAGGAAGAAGATTTGGCGCGGGCGATGGGTGTGCTGGGTGGATGTCGATGCCGATACAGCAGCAGCAGCAGCAGTGTATATATCTCTGAAAAGAACGGTTTACGTGAACTCACAAACAGAGCAAGGACAAGGAATCCGGAGATCACACATGCACGCACAACAGAGTGCGAGCACTATCGTGGGGTCGACTCGGGACAGATGCCTTCAGCATCACCAACCGGGCACTCCCACACCAAGCTCGGCATGAACAGCACAGATCACGTACGCATGATGCAACATGGGCAGAGATGCCGACGAGCACAAGACCTCCAAGGGTGTGCCTAATGTCTAGCGGTGCTGCTACCATGCAACTATTGTTGTGGGCAACAGGTGCGGTTGTGAGAGAAGGCAAAAATATTTTTAATGAAAGTTGTCAAAAAGAACATCATGCAATTCTGTGGCTGGGGCCGTGGGCAAGCGCAAGCCAAGGGTTCGAGAGGCACAGAGGTTCCCCGCCGAGATGCACTCACTTGGTAGCTTTGCGCAAATGTGTCCCGTCTCCACCACGCCGGCCGCTGAAGAAGCTCACGAGGTTGCACCAGCCGAATCCCCCAGCAAAAAAAAAACGAACCCGGGGGTATTCTTACATGATCCCCGTACGACACAGGCCCAATTGGTGATTTTGGCGGTTACAAAAAATACGTGCGATTTACGACGAAACGACGAAACCCTCGTATGATAACTGGTAACCTGTACCTCTGGTACGATCAATCAATGGGAATGACTATAGGTCCCATTGGGTACGATCTACGAGCATGAGCATACACCGCACACCGCACAAGTGATATTTGTAGACGGGCAGATACGTAGGCTCTTCAGATGGCGTGCGCGTACGTGCGATTAACTATCCACTACTCCGCGTCCGTGGTGAACACACAGAACCGGCTTGGATGCCATGAGGTGTGTACGTATTCGCTGCTCGAAAATGGTGACTGGTGACGTTCCCACGCGAGGCTAACTGTAATCCTCAGAGTATAAGGTACCACATACCTTTGCATACCTAGCGTTAGATACCAGGTATACTGGTAACTGGTACCTGCAACCAGATACCAGGCACTTGCGTAAGATATTGGCGGTGTGTACAGCAGTTTACCAGGTATACCGGTACACCAGTACCTACTAGATGTATTGCACCTACAAGTACTGCTGTGTTCTGTAGTCTACGTACCTACAGAGAACATCTCTATGAGTCACGATGAACTCCGATCGAGATAGAGTGGCCGACGGGAAGCATCCCCGTCGCCGGTCTGGCGGCGGTGGCGGCTCAAAAAAATCAAGCCGTGCATCCTCGTCTCGCACCGCAGCCGGTGCAGTAGATGGAGCCGGAGGAGATCGCGTTCGAGCAGGGCCTAACCGCGAAATCCGCAGAGACAACGGCGCCGGCGCCGAGGCCAGCGCTGGCGGAGGGGGTGGCGTGGCTCGTCCCGACTACCTGCCTCCCAGCGGCGCACAAGGCAAAGATTCTCTGATCGAGGCCGCCCCAAGCCGCTCGAGGTCGGGGGCTAAGGCTACCAGAAGAGGGAGTGGCAGGGCGGACGCTGGTGGCGAGGGGAGGTACCAAGATCGACCTGGAAGATCGCAGCAGCGGGAGCAGCTTGCTGAATATAGGACCGCTGGATCCCCCCCTGGGAACGTGGATCGCGCCATCCTCGACAAGTGAGTACGAACATACCACCTGTGCCATGCCAAAAATTGCATGTGAATGGCTGTCTGTATGGTGGAGCAGGCTGAGGCGCTATTAATAGTCGTTTGTATGTGCGCTGTACGGTTATCATACTTTTACGTCGTACCGATATATGTACGGGTATGTCGCAGATGACTATCAATAGGGCTGTGATATGACTGATCACTCGTGCGAGCACGAGTACGTACTCCTACGCCGTATGAAATGATAAGTCGCCGACTACTCTGTACCTAGTATGTGGTTTCCCTGGTACCGCTCGTACTCGCGTACCAGTATACTGTTGTGCTACCTGCACTCGTAGGTACTTAGAAGCTTGTTACGTGCGGTATTTTGCGGAGTTCTAGTTGTTGGCTGGCGGGTTTGCGGCTTACCTCGACACCCAACTACACAGTAGGCGTTTTGTACAGTGTGTACAGCAGTAGCCGTCAAGTATAGTCAATTCGCAGCCCTACCGAAAATATGCTCCGAGTATGTATGCCTACTACTGCTGTACACGCCTAATGCTAGTATCTGACACGAGGTATGGGCGAAGCGCGTGAAGCAACTGAAAACGTGGCAGAGAAGGTGCGCGTTTGCGTGCGCCCCTCGTGCTACTACAGCAGTATAGGCCAAGCCAACAAGAAATACCTCATACGAGCAGGCGTTCAAACTTTATGATGGCATCATCCTTGAACAACCTCCAGCAATATTATTTATCTATAGGATATAGTGTGTCTCTAGCTGCTGACCGCGGTTTCTTATTCCGATTTTCTTAGCGCCCCCCTAACAGTGAGCCCTATGTTGTTGGTATTACGGTTTTTTCTTGCGCCCCGGAGAGCGAGAGGAAACCCCTGTCCACACTTATTTCTCTATATCAGTTTTCGTGTACCAGTTCGAAGCCGGTTCGTTTCTTTCCACCTTAGTCGGGCCTGTTTCTGACCGTGCCGTCGTCAAACTGTGGTTTACTCCGAGGATGTAGGCACCTGAGGGAGTCACGATCTCATCTCTCCCGACTCAGGTAGTGTAGGTGTTGAACCCAGTAAAACCTCTCAACAGTCTCCCCAGCTTGACTCAGTGCACGAGTCACCCTATCCATCTGGGCGTTGGTCCGCATTCGTTGTTATTTGTTTGTGGGCATATACTGAATGCGTCGTTCCTCACAAGGTGGAGAACGGAGGCATCAGCCGCGAACGGAGACAGGGGGGGGGCAGCGCGCGACGGACCCTCCACTAAACCCAACCAGGTGCGGGTATTCGCTTTTTCTTCGGTACAATGTGCTCGGACGAGCGCGCGCGGGGGGGGGGGGGGGGGTTGTTTGTGAATTCCCGTCAGAGACGGTGACGCCGCCTCCGTATAATGTGGTGATGGTGGTGATGATGGTGGTGGTGGCGGCGGCGGTTGTAGTTGTGGCGGGTTATGGTGCTGATATGTATTGACGGCGGGCTTGGTAGTGGTGGTGGTGGTGGTGGCAGTAATAACGGGTACTGAAGATATCGACTGCGCCGGTCGCGTTCCGTAGATCGTGCCCGAGCTGGCGGGATGATGCAGACGTCGATTTCGACAGAGTTTTTGCGTAGGTTTTAGGCAAACGGCTGCAGTTTTCAAACGCATGGAGGCGATAATCGAGATCAGAGTGGGTGCGCGCGCCGTGTTCGTGCGCCCCCACCACGCACGCCTAGTGAATATAGTGCGAGGTGGTATAGAGGAGAGTCATATACTATCGATCGCAGAAAACGAATAGGTTGTAGGAATATGTCTAAACACGTGAAAAACCGTGTGCCCCCCGATTCCGATGCGTGCGACGCTTGTATACCCAGCGGTTTTGGGACTGGATCTGTCCCCGTAACCGCTAAAGGGCACCACCTACGATTCTACCTGCCAGCGATGTGCCGGTGGTAGCTCTCCACCCCCCCTCATACAAATAAGCGGGTGGACGAAACTCGACTCACACCTTGGACGCCGCTCCCGAGTACTACCGGAGTGGGCCAATATATCAATTAAAGGCGTATTGGCCGTGGTTCTGCCCAGTTTGCGGACAACTCAAGCCTCAAGCCATCGCCCGCTCTTACAGAAGGGTTCCTGTTTGGACCGGGGGGCGTTATAGCTCACCATCTCCGTCTTTCCAACAGCAAGCAGCAGATTGAAAAGGCCCGCTCGTCTGCTTCCAAATCCACCCCAACATCCGCGAGCATCGCGGGGTTGCTCCTCTAGGAAGCAGCACTAAACATGATTCGGCATTCCATCTCTGCGATATACATGTGGGTTAGCCTCGCCCAACCTCGTCAAGCTAGACCATTCTGACGGGATTTCGCCCCCCGTAAAGTCTTCCGTGGCGACCTCTATCACACGAGCACCCGTGTAGGTGCAGCGCTCCCCCCTCGCGTCAGTCGCATCCTCAGCTCTCGCCTACCGGGATCAACACGTACCGGCCTGGCCGTGGAAATCAGTTGGTCATTTGGAGTGAAGGTAGAACTAGATGGTAACATTACGAGTGACAGTCTCGGCGAAGCCTCCCTCCCTCCCTCCCTCCCCCCCTTTATCTCGCCCACCCCCCCTCCTTACGCGGTGCAGGAACCCCCAGACGAAGTAGTAGAGGACGACAACGGTTACGACGACGAAGGTTTCGAGGAGTACTCCGACGAATTCGAGGGCGAGGGGGATGAGGTGCCGCCCGCGACCGCTCCAGTCGTCGCCGTTAGGTCGCCCACCGCCCGGAGTGGGGGGGGGGGGGGGGGGGGGGGGGAGGGATGGTGGGGGCGGCGCAATCATGGCAGGGTCGAGATTGTCATCCGGGCCTCGGGTTGTGTCGCCAGCTTTGAAGATGAGACAGGCCGATGACGTTCAGACACCAGACGACAAGGTATGGTACCATGGTGTTCGCCAGGTTCGTGTGCGTGCTATTTAAGCTCGAGTTGTGCCTGTGTCGCCCTTCGGCTTACGCACAAAGCGCATGCTGCAGCTGTTCACAATCCTGCCGCAATTCTGCCAGCCATGAGTGCCTGGAATATACGTTCCACTGCACATAGCTACATACCATTCCACGCTATTAGGGGGAAGGGATCGTGTTCACGATGGCGCCCCCCCCCCCCCCCCCCCCCCCCCCTCCACCCTCACCCTTCCAAAGAATGTCGTTGCGTTACGGAAACGCATCCGCATGTACTATGGTCAATTCATTCGAATCCTTGAAGTGTCCGGCAGCCACGATACGGCTCTGGTGCTGACGTTCGAAGCAGCGGCCAACCCACACATGGTTGTCAAGCGAATCCGTATCTTGCATCTACATACACGCACCGTACAGTCTCCCCGAAGATAATAAAGTTGACACCAACCTTGCGCGCTTCGCTGGTGGATTGAACGCAGGCTCTGCAGGAACTCCGGAACTCCCTTCAAGAGGAGAACACAGTGGCCAGGGAACGACAGGTCGCCCGGCCCCTGGGGGAAGCTTCCACCACGGTAAGCAGCAAGCTTCGTACGTATTGTCTCCTTTTTTTTTTGCAGGTGGCATGTACGCGCAGGTGATAAAATAAACAGACACTGGCGCTTCCAGGCCATCCACACTGCCCCGGACACAGCGCTAAACTGATCGATGCAACATCTTGCGTACGTCTAATGGGGTGTAACAATTGTTTTTCTTACAGTTTTTTTCCAATAGTCGTCGGGCAGGGGACTTCAGCGTGCGTGAATTGCGTCTCTGGAGGAGACGTGTTTGCGAGAGATCGATGAAAGCAGCGGCAACAACCGTTCCTGTGATAGGCCCCCAAACATAGTTGGGTGACACAAGCGGAGCACCGTTGGGTGACTTGACTAATGAAAGTACCGTTGGAGGCAGAAGAGAAGTGCCGTTATATGACAGAAGCAGAGCACCGTTGGATGAGCGCTCACTCTGCTGAAGCGTTAGCTTATACCTGGTAGCGTGTTCGATACGCAGCCCTGTTACACATGCTGAATGCGTCATCCGTTCCATTCTAGTGTTGTGCTGGTCCCGTTAGTTCTTCAACGGCAAAATGGTTTCGCTTCAAACCTGACTGGCGCGTGTTCGATGTTCGTTGCTAGGCTCCAGCCGTTCTGTGTGTCTCGTGGTAGAGAAGGAACAGGCTAATTGGAGCGAAAATCTCATGTTTTTTGTTGAGCTCCAGTTATTATTCCTAACCAAGGACCTTCGAACGGAGGTTTCTGTACACTTCAAGTTACACTATTAAAAAAACCATTAATAGATCAAGGGCAGCTTACTTCGACCGATGGGCAAAATAGTGCTACTGATTACGACCGATTCTACGTATTTCGCAAGGTGCGTTGCCGCTCGAAGGCTATTATGCGTCAGCCACGCCACGACCCCTACCCAAGCCCATATTGTTTGGCGTTACTGACGGCTGTATTGGTGAAGAGGTTTCAGCCGGTGCCTACTTGTCAAGATCGATACGCTCTAGAGAAGCAGCGAGACATTGGCGTCCGCATTGCAGAGAAGAGGACCCTGGGGGCATTTAAAAATCTCAAACACAGCCTCAGGGGACGGTATAGCTGGGGAGGATTCGAGGCCATCGCGCACGTCCATATCTTCAGATTGCGCACGCCCATATGTGCAGGCCATTATTGAGAGCATACCTATGAACCTGCTGGCCTTCAATTCGCACCGTGCCGACTCAAGGAGGAACGCAGAAGGAGCGTACCTACCGCTGAAATCGGGCTCATCTGCACCTTCCCCCCCCCACCCCGCCTTTCCCCCTCCTCACGAACCACCCCCTCCCCCCCTCCCCCCCCCTACCCCTCCCCCCTCTCACTGCACGCATATTTCAACCAACGGAACGAGACAGGCCGATACCAAGCCCCCAGGGCAGACCGCAACTAGGGGTTCAAAGGGTTCCAAGGGCTCCAAGGGCGCACGAGGGCCGGTGGCGGCGGCGGAGGGCGGTAGGGAATCGGGGGAGGGAGGGGGAAGAGGGGTCGCGAGGGGGACGTTTTCCGTGGAGGGGCCGGCCGAGAGCAAGGGGGGTGCGCGGACGAGGACGAGAAGCAGCGCTTTCAAGATGGCGGATGCCAAGGAACTGACCCGGGCTTTGACAAAAGGTGCGCTGACGAGAACCGGAGAGTGAGGGGGGAAGGAGGGAAGGGGGGAAGGGTATATGTGCAGTTTATACGTGGCATGCATGGCCGTAGTCATATTACCATAGGTGGGGAAGTACATAGGGGAATTGGTCTTCCCCGATCTGGTGCGAAATCGTTTGAGCGCATGTATCTCGAACGTAGCTCAAGGCCTTCGGTTCGGATGACAAGGGGAAGCTTCACAGTCTGGATTTCACCATATAGCCCTATCGACGCTACCAGCCATACGCCAGTTACCGATTCGCGGCAGTCTGCAGATACCCCTTGGGTTCCCCTCTTGGTGCCGCGTATCTACTGGCCGCACCGAGTAGGCAAACAAGACCCTGCATCCAGGAATCGAATGCGTATTAGAGGTTACCACCATATGTTTGCGGGTGCTTTGTTTTATTTACTGGACGGTGGTTAGTGTGATCTGGGACCGCGTGGCACCGTCTGCACTTCCAACGTTACAAGCGAGTGGCTTTTATGGGTTAGTAACTCTCCAGACACTCATCACCTACCCTACGCCGAGCAAAGCACGTCGTGGTGTCTGCTGTTCTGCGAACAAAAGAGAAGAGATTCCACATGACCAAATGGATAAACGATTTGCGTTCTGAGACTGTGTTGTCCAGACAAATGTAACCACGCAGCAGTACACATTTAACGTGTTGGAATGCCTGCCTGCTTGCTCCGCGCACGGCCGGTCCCCGTCTGCGGAAGCACACCGTTTGCTTCTTCTGGTCTGTGAGCCCCACGGCCGGCTCTCGGCGTCGTCGCCCAAGTACATGCACTGGTGTCGGAGTCGAGGACCGTGTATACGTCCGGATCAAGCTTCTAAACTATTGTAAATAAAATGTAACCGCCGTCGGTTGGGAGATATTCCTAGGAGAAGCAACCGCTCACGATAGGGGTGGGTCAAGTATTAATTCAAAATTCGCTTATTTGTTTTTTAGTACATGTAGGAGGCGATATTGTCGACTCTAAACCCTGCCAGGAATGTCCCTGCTGGCCCTAACGCCTCACCCCGACGGGCTGGAAAAAAAAATCGTACGGAAGCTTTAAAGGGCGGTTGGGGTGCACTGCCATCCACATTGTCGAAGCGTGGCCTAGTCGTATAACCCCACGGGGGGGTGGGTTCGCCCAAAGAACAGACAGACGCCGAAAGGTCCTTTCTTGAACGGTCGCCGCGGCAGCTGTAGTGCTCGCAACGATTGCCTCCGCTGATACCAGCACGGTGGTGGAACGCAGAGGTCTCTCGCGCCTTGTGATTCAAGTGAAAGACAGGGGGGGGGGGGGTCACCATGTCAGTCCGCATCGAGTGATACCGGCGCTCTGTCTTATTTACCATTTCTACTGCCGAAAAACAGGTTCTGCGTTGATAATTCCGAGTAGCTTTTTGTCTGCCAAAACAAATGATGTAATTTGACTTCGCCAGGTAAATAATGCAGAAGTTATCTCTCACTAGTTCCAAGCAAGTTCAGTCTGGCAAAAGGTGTGGGTGGAGGTTTTTCTGTGCCAAGTAAAAGACAAAACTCATCCCACACTGCTTACGAGTAGTTTGGTTCGACGAAAATGTCGGTGTATTTTTGTTTTTATACCAGAAATAACGCACAACTCATCCCACACTGATTCCAAGTATTTTTATCTGCCAACAACGAAGGGCGTACTGTAGTTCCAAAGGGTTTTGTGCACGTGGAACATCGCAGATTTTTGTATCAACGTATTTGCACTACGTAGTCACCGCGGATCGAAACGAAAGAGAGCTTTCGCCAAAGCACGGGCTGTGCCACCCGCGCGATCAGTTAATATATCGATCAACCAACCAACCAATCAATCAAACAATCCATCCGTCCATCAATCAATCAATCAAATAATCATGCAACCAACCAATCAATCAATCAATCAATCCATCAATCAATCCATCCGTTCATCAATCAATCAGCCAATCAAGCAACCAATCAACCGTTCAATTGATCAATCAATCAATCAATCAATCAATCAATCAATCGATCTATCTATCAACCAATCGCCGTGTCGGCGCATTCGATCCCTCATCGGGGTTGGGGTGTGTTCAGGCGACCCGCGGGCCACGCGCGTTGTCACCATTCGCTCGGCGTCTCGGCTGGAGGTGGAGTCCGTGCGGCTGTTCGACCAGCCCCCAGTGGCCCCGATAGACATGTACTACAGGAGACTAAGAGGGCAGCCCCCCTTGATACGCCAGGCGGCCACGCAGACCAACGAGGACGCGCGATCCGTGGACACCCAGACAGATGAGGCGAGAGAAACGTGATCGAAACGTGTGCGAGGTATATTTTGCGCAGCGTTGTGCTTACCCGGCGTTTTTGTTGTTCTTGTAGTTGCCTGTCACCGGATTCGCCCCCCGTGCGAGGTTTTGGTGCGTGCGACAGCAGTGCCCTCTTTGTACGCGCGCGGGGACTGCCGACATGTTAGCGGGGGTAGTACGGGGGGGCATGGTAAATAGGACCTACGGTACGGACAAAAACTTTTATATTTCACTATTTTTACCAACAATATTTGGTCCTCTTTACTATGGCCCCCCGTAATAGTACAGGGGGCATACATAGTAATCGGATCCCACGATTAACCCAGAAAATAACGTATATCCCTATATTTACTAAGCACATTTGGTTCTGATTAATGTGTTACTCTCGAAATAGCGAGAATGGCACCGGTTAGTGTGCAGGGCAAGACGTGCGATGGATTTTTTTTCAGACCTCGGATAGGTCATCGATTCCTACTCTTAACGTCTAGATCTTTCGAGGTAGATTTATGCCCGATCCTGTATGATCTAGCTCATGTTGCGGGGCGGGACCCGTGTAGCCTGCTGCCTGACCTACAGTAGTCACATGTTTCCTGGGTGGGATCTGTGCGATAAGGCAGATCCTGCAAAATCTCTCACAACGGCAAGTGAGGAACTAGATCATCGACAGTAGACAGATGTATCATGATCTGAATGATCTGTACGTCCGAGTGTGTGAGATGTTTCGAGAGACTCGCTGCTCTGGACACCAACCTGCCGCATGGAGAGTTGTCTCGAAACTCGCGCACGTGGCTCGTAGGAACATCGCACATTATGGGCGCATGCCTCCGCGTGTGAATGTGCCGCTGGACGGTGTTGGCGAGCCGTAACAGACCGCAAGATACGTACACGGAGGCGTTATTGTGCGAAATCTACGGCATGTCCGAACCTCACGCGTCCCGTGGCATCGCCATGCTCCGATGGAGTGATGCGGACTGTCAGATGGGCACACAAACGCGGGGAAGGACACTGACCTACCTGGTGGTCTACAGGGTCGGCGAGATGGTTGCTTTTGGCCTGAAGCTAAGAAAAAGTGATGCTCCCCCTCCCGTAACAGTGTTTTGCAGAGATTGGAGCTGACCAGACCAACGCCAATCCACCTTCTTGTGTGCCTCTTCTTTCCCCCCCTCTTCTTCCTCCCCCTCTTCCTCCTCCCCGCCCCTGCTGCTGCTCCCCTATGTGCGCCACGCGTGGCCCTGAACATATGTCAACTTGCCTGAACCCGCGCATGACAGATAGTTCTTGCTGACAAGGAGGTGCAGTTCCACCTCGGCCACGATGACACAGCGCTGGAAAACCTGATGAGGCGGTTGAGATCCTCCCGTAGGACATCGCCGGCGGCGCAAGAAGCAAAGCGGCACGAGGGAGACCCGTCCAGCGAGTTAACCCGAACCGAGGAAGACTCAGCGGGCTCCACGACGGTCTTCAAGGGTCTCTACCGCTCGGGAAGCGACGATGGGGGGGGCGTATCACGCTTCCCAGAAACGGCAGGAGCAGCGTCTGCTATGCACCATGCAAGAGGTCCAAGAAGCGGAGGCAGCGGTAGCGGTAGTGGTGGAGGCGGCGTGGCAACCTCCTTCTCCAAATTGACCCTTTCCCCGCGTCCACAAAGACTCGGAAACTTCCTGCGACAGGCCTGCGTGGTTATGGAAACCCTCTGCGAGGAGAACCTTCTCAGCGGAGGCCCGGCGGGTCGCAGGGGGGGCGGTAAGCCCGATGACCCCGGCGAAGCTAGCGATGACAACGGTGATGACGAGCGGCCTTCGCTTTTCCGAGCAGGAACCGTAGGAAAGGGGTGGCAAGAGGTCGGGAGCTGCGCCGAGGTCGCGGGCAGCCGTGGGGCGTCGGGGGGGAACACGTCTAGCTCGCCGACAGCGGCAGTGGCGGAAAACGGAGAGGAAGAAGGAAAAACCGGCACTGGTAAAGGCAGCTTCAAGTCCCGCTTAGGCCTGGGGAGCCTCCTTGATGGGGTCGACATTGTTGGGGTGGCGTTCAGCAAGGTGAAGCGGTCGATGCTCGTGACGGCGCACGCAAGAACAGCGCAACGAGAACCCCGCGACGGCTCGGTGGCTGCCCTAGGGGGGGCGCGGGGCGAGCTGCACCCCGTGCTAGAGGGCTGTGGTGTGGTCTGTGTCTGGAATGCGGAGAATGTGACGGTAAGAGATCGGAAAAGGAAGGTGGGAGAGGGTTGGACGGGGGGGGGGGGGGGGGGGATTTGTTGCTTGGTCTTAGTCACTTCACCCTTGCCCACGCACCCCTTTGCCAGAGGGACTGGGAAGTTACTCATAAAGCGGTGATAAATGAGGCCTTTAAGTACTGTCAATAAATAGTCCGCAGATGCAATTCAATGGAAGTCATTGTCGGCACCGCGATGTTTGTGAAAGCGATCGCATGTTTTTATTGCTAGGGGTCGCGGAGAGTCCTCGTACAGCGTGAGCGTGCGTCTCTCCAAGAACACGCAACTTTCTCTCCAAAAGCCAACCCATCCCTACCGTGCGGCACTTGCCGACAAGACGGGCCGCAGCAGCAGCAGCAGTACCACCGCCCCACCTCGCTTCCCTCGAAACGACCGTCCCATCCCAAGTCCACGAAAGCTTGCCAGCCGATGGCGTCCGTCCTTGCTGGACAAGGACGATGATCAACGAGATGCATGCTCCGGGAAAGGTGTCCCTCAATTTCACGGGGCTCCTAAAGAAAAGGAAGTTCAGGCCTCTCACCCAGGACACAGAGTTTGCGAAGTATTGAATACCCGATAATCCAATTGGCTAATAGTTACTTGCGAACAATCTTGTAACGACACATGAGAATCCGAAGATATTTTTTTCCCCCCAGTTCACCCCCCCCTCCCCCCCCCCCCCTCCGGCCCATTAACCCCCATCCTGCCGTCAGTCAGAGATACTTCAGCACGGTACAAAGCCCCCTCCCCTTCATGCGACTCGTTAAATACCTCACGGCGCTTCGCGCTTGGTGCAAGTAATGTCTGCCTGGTCGGTGAAAACCCGGCGAGCTCCGTCCTGGCGTTGTAGGGATGTGACGGTCTATGGTCATACAACTACGGCCATGCACGATAATGAGTACACCACCCCCCCCACCCCCCCAACCATAGCTATGGGCATACGGCTACGGCCATGTATGGCATGAGGACACCCCTCCCCCCCCTTCCCCCTCCCCCCTCGTACGTCACTCATGTCGTAGCTGTCGTCATTCGTTTCTTGTTCCGCTGTAGCTGCACTAGGCGCTTGCCGGAGCTGTTCCAACGTTCGGAGCTAGACACGGGTGCTCCTTTTCATCGCAGCCAATGTTGGTCGCAGAAGAGATAAACCTGGTGCAGTAAAGCCCTAGACAAAATGCGGACGGAGTGACTAGTCGAACTCACCAAAGCTACACGTGGGATCTTGTTGGTTCTAGGGGAAAACCTACTATTACGGGGGTCCATAGTTAACGGGACCAAATTTTGTTAGTAAAAATAGGTAAATATATAGTTTTTTATGTATACCATAGGTCCTATTAACTATGGACCCCCGTAATACATAGGTGGTGACATCCCATACACTTGATATAGTACGGGGGGGCCATAGTAATAGGACCAAATATGCTGTGTAAACATGCGGAGATACAGGCCTTTCGGGGTCTATCGTCGGTTCTTTACTATGTATGTATTGTCAGTATTACTGTGTAATATATTACCATGTACTACTATGCATTACTGTGTACCAGGTAGTACTATGTATTACTGAATATCACCACGTATGTTTTACCGTGTATTACTATGCACTACTATGTATCACTATGTATCACTGCGGATTACTACGTATCACTATATATCCCTATGCATTACCATGTATCACTATGTATCACTGTGTATTACTATGTATCACTATGTATCACTGTGTATTACTATGTATCACTATATATCACTATGCATGACTATGTAGTACTACGTGTTACTATGTACTAGTATGTATTACTACGTATTAGTATGCCCCCCCCGCGGCAGTAGCACTACACAAATACTATCAGGCTTTTACGAGGTTAAAAATGAGTCCAAAATTCATGTACATACGTAGCTTCACCGTGTATCTCGGCGCGGGCTGAGTAGACTGGAATACAGGCGTTCCATTCGAGGCCTTGGCAAACCTGTGTTTCTTACGCTTTCATCCGCTGTCCCCAATTGTTGGCCCGTGCCGCCTACAGCAGTTCTATTGCGATTATAGTGTGTAAACATAGGGGGGATACATTTTTTTTTTGGGTCCGTCGTGGGCCCTGATAACTACTACGGGGGACCATAGTAAATAGGACCTAAGGTGAACACAAAAAACTATATATTTCCCTATTTTTACGTACAATATTTGTACCTATTTGCTATGGTCCCCCGTAATAATACAGCAGCAGCACGTATTACTACGTACCACTCTGTCCCATAATATAATATTTGTTTACACTAATCGTTGAAACAAACGGTTCTTATATTTAGGGACATAGTGGTATGTTTTACTATTACGGAGGTCCATAGTTAATAGGACCCATGGCATACATAAAAAACTATATCCTTATCTATTTTTACCAACAATATTTGGTCCTATTTACTATGGTCCCCCGTAGTATCAGGCCTTACCTTACGAGGTTAAAAACGAGTCGCATCATATATGTACATACTTCAACCATATAACTCAGCGCGAACGGAGCAGATTGCTACACAGGCTTTTCGTTCAAACCAGCAGCCAAGGCCTTCAAGGCCCTTGCTTGTAAACATGTAACACGCAAAGGTTGTAAAACAAACGTTCCTGTTTTCTTGCGGTTCCGTGCACTGTTGTCTCCAATTGTCGGCCCGTGCCGCCTCTGCGCCAGGGGGTACCCTCGAGCGTTCTCTACGGCGAGGGCCTATTCTCTTGCCTCTGCCTGGCTCTCCGCCAACCGCACGTGGTCGTGGTGGGGACGGCAGAGGGGTGCCTTCTCCTCTGGGACCTGCGCGAGCCAATTTCGTCTAGTCGCGCAGAGGTAAAGACGGTGGGCTGGCTGGGCTGGGCTGGGCTGGGGGCTGGGTTGGGCTGGGTTGGGTTGGGTTGGGTTGGGTTGGGTTGGGTTGGGTTGGGTTGGGTTGGGTTGGGCTGGGTTGAGTTGAGGTGGGTTGGATCCGGTTGGGGTGGGTTGGGTTGGGTCGGGTCGGGTTGGGCTCCGTTGTGCTATGCCATGTCAACACGGTTGGGGGATGGGTGGGGAGATTAGGTTGGGGTTCCGTTTGGTTCACTGTCAGTGACACGATACCATAGTGCTTGTGCTGGGCCAGACCTGATCAGAAACGCAGAGCGACACGTCCTAAACTGGGTCTCCAAGCATATTTCTGCACACCCCCGGATACCTCCCAGTGTGTAATAAAAAACGTTTTGTTTGTCGTGAAAAACCTAATTGAACGCTGTAGTGCGTCATCGACCGTCAAGGTCGCGATATTATCGGCGATAACCCTTCATCGGGTAGTTGAGCAGAGCCTTACCAATCTTCCTGTGGTGCGAGCATGTTGGAAGACGAAAGACCGTGCCGAACGCTACCCGCTCTGGTCTTGTTTGACGGGGTGGGAACATCTACCGTACTGTACTTCCAAGCGTGACGGTGGCAGGCCTGACCAACCTTTTTTCTACTGCACTGCTGTGCGTAGACCTAAAATCTGAGTCTAGTTCCACGTGCTCTTGTCCCCTACTCGGAGGGCGCAGTCTCGAAGAGGTTAATAACCGCACCTTCGTCTCCGGGGATGCACCGCTCGAAGTCAGAGTTGAGTATGCCTTGCCGTTAAAAAAGGGTTCAGTATCTCGGTTTCCCTCGCTCACCCCCGTGAAGTGCTTGACCAAACCAACTGTGCGGTTTCATCGATGCGGGCCTTACCGGCCTCCGACAGTTATCTCCTCCTGGACCTACTCTTCTTATTCATTCGACCGGCCAACCCCTCCCCTTCTCCCTGCGGTGATTCCGACACGCGAACACAAACCAAGCAGGAGGCGCGAGAGCTGGGACTGCAGTGCGGCCTTCGTCCACCTACGTACACAACGGCTGGCGGAGGGGGTGGGGGGGGGGGACACGGGGATTCCCGATCCCGGGCACGGACATGCCTCCGCGGTTGTGTCTGTTGTTCCTATACCTGTTCCCGAAGGAGGGGTGGACGCGGGGGGGGGGGGTGGGAGGAATGATGGCTCTAGGAGACACGAACTCGTTCCAGGTATGTATGTTGTGCCTCCAAGCGTGTGCTGCACGGAATGTCAGTGTAGTGAGCGACCGAAGACAACGCGCAAGAAGAGCAATATGTCCGGGGAGATGTCGTGTACCCGGCGTTCGGTTTGCAATGAGTGGGAAGTGGGTTCCGGTATATTTCGCACAGCAGAGTCTACCGACTGCTGCTTGTGTCGGGGTTTTTTTTTTCGGCTACAACCGTCATGCCCCGTCGATACTCCGTGAGTGTCTGTCATTCTGTTTTGTTTTGTATTCTCGGTTTAAATTAATCCCAGTATGTGTGATGGTCGCGGGGAGGGTATGAAGCCCCTTACGCTGATCGGTTTTCACACGAAGCTGATCGAGTAGTACACAGATATTGGAGTCAGATGTAGATGCGCCCAGATGGGCGCCACCGTGCTTTGGGACCATTCCACTTGTCGGAGAAAAATCTTGTGCTGATGGTGCTTGGAGGTACGACCGCTAACCTTAATGAAAGCAGCATCCTGAACGCCCAGCAGCGCTCTAGAGATAACTCAACCATGATTTTCCGGATACGTGCGGGCGCGAGCTCGCAACCAGAGGCCAGTAACCCCCTCCTAGTGTTTCCCCTATAAAGCCTTCGATAGAAACCCCCAAAGCGCCTCCGGCATGAAGCGGTTCACACCGTCTGCGTGCTGCCTGTGTTGCTCTTTCAACGTGCGTAAAAGGTGGCCTCGCTGGACGATCGCGGCACCGTCTCGATCTGGCTGGCGACGGAGGTGAAGCTGGCGGATGAAGGCGGTTCGAGGGTAAGCCACACCCCGTAGCTTTGAATTTCGTTGAATTTCGTACTTTGGTATGTGTTGTTCCTGGCCCGCCATAGCACGTGGAACTGCAGATGGTTGCACCAGGAAAGCCAAGCTTTCGGCCAGCCTTAGTTAGATTCATAGCTGGTGGCAGAAGAGGCCTGCCCACAGTTTTTTTTTATTCCGGGGGGTAGGCGCGAAAACGCGGGGTGGCGGGAGCGGGGGCGGGAAGCAGGTGTGCCCGTAGCATCTTCCGCCGTCGTGGAACTTCAAGACCTTCTCCAGAAAAAGAAACTTTTTCAGCTTTTCACCCTTTTTCGTGTAACTTGCCAGCCTCGGCATATATCAGGGGCCGTCGTTTTGTGCTCCTCATGCATGCCTGGTACGAGCTAAGCGAGCTCGATCGAGCAGACTGGTCGTGTTCTGAGCCCGCAGTTCGAAACCCGATTGCCGAAGAAGACACACACCTTGAGACGTTCTACAAAAGTGGTTCACCCTTAATTTTCTGAGGCTCCTTACTTGAGGAGCTCCTTACCTCACCCGAAAACTTCCTTCAGCAAAAGTTAAATTGCATCTGGATGAACAATCCCATGGCCCAAGCATTCAAAAGCGTCATTTTTCGAAACGAGATTGGGATTGCGACGATTTCGGGTTAAGGAGCCCCGTCGTTCAGGAACCATTTTAGCCGAAATGTGCTTCGTATCTCTATCGTAGAACGCGTCCTTTCACACCTCGGACTGGTCGTCACCCTTACCCAACCCGACCCGACCCGACCCGACATGGCTCGCAAGGACTGACCCCGACTCCTGAACAGCCCTCGTGTTTTCCGCTCTAAACGTTCCATGGATTTATTTCACCAGAGTTAGGCTTCCACATCTGATAGAGTTCCCGCGCCTTTTTGTTCCAGCTTTTACAGTAGGGTTCCGCACATTTGCTACAGTAGAAATAGCGGTGTTTCGTCGAAAGCACAGCGGCACAATGTGACACGTGATGGCACTTTTTTTCGGTCGAGCCGCCGACCGTCCGAAGTTGAGCACGGGCCCGAAACACCTACCGGCCCTCACTTACTCCGGCGTATGACGGTTTCCTCTCCCCCCTCCCACCTTTTTGGTTTGCTCAGACCGACCTAGGCCTCAGCCCGGGTGGTCGAATACGCCTGACTCTCTCCAAGTCCTTGCAGCCCGGGAGCAATGCGGCGGGCCTCCTTGGAGGAGCCGAGAGGAGACTTACCCCCCCCACCCCTTCTCTCGTTCGCTCAGCGGCGTCCACCCCCGCTGGCGGGGGGGGTACACTTCTTCCCCCCGCTGCCAACGCCTCCGTAGCACGCGCTCTGGCCTTCTCGCTGGACGACCCAAACAGGTTTCTTGTGGCAGATTCTGCGGACCGAGTTGCGCACGCCTCTAGGCTTGGACACCCGCCACCCCCGCGAGCGTATCGTGTGCCGATGCGGTGTGCGTGGAAAGGTCTCGGGGCGGCGTCCGAGACGAGCGCGTCCGCGGATGGGTCAGGCGGAAGCCGGGGGGGGTGGGGGGGTGGGGGGGCGATGGGAGGGGTGACATGCCTGAGCTTTAGCCCGTTTTTCAGGACGTATTTTCTGGCGGGGTGCGGGGATGGGAGCGTGCGGTTGTACAAGGTGAGAGGATTGGTTAAGTCTGTAGAGAAGGGGTACGAGGAGTTCCAGCAGTGTTTTCGGTTGGATTAGACTAACCGGGAATACGTGTTATAACAGAAGCGACACGGTTAGGGTTTGCAATGGATGACCACCTTTTTGCGTCTCATGTTGCACATTCTTCAGCTTCCATCTCGATTTGTGGCTGCTCTCGCCCCGTCGACATTTTTTGTAGTAGATTTATGCTCTTCAGGATATACGGCAGGACTACTGTACAACGTAACATACCTCTACCTAGTAGCGCCCTTCGCGTCACCCCCCCCCCCCCCCCCCCCCCACCTCCCCATCGCCTTCCCCTTCTCCGTCTCAAAAATGATGCGTCGTCACTGGTCAAATGACTAAGAAATGCAACAAATGAGTACGCCCCCCCCCCCCCCCCCCCGATCCCCCCGTCTCCGCCTCCGTTCCTCCCCTCTCACACCGCGACAGGATGACTGCGCCGTACCTCTGGCCGTCTGGGAGCATATATCCCATTTCACTTCTGCCGCGGCAGCAGCAGTTGCCGACGCCGACAATGGCGGCACCAGCAGCTGCTGGCCGGCTGGAATATCATCTGTCGCCTGGTCGGAGCACAGGGCAGCGGTCTTTTTCGTCCTCGACGCCGCGGGAACGCTGCACGCCTTCAACGTCCTCGAAGACGACGCGTGCCCGGTCGCGTCCGAGCCATCTCCCACCGCTTCGGATGTACGCCCTGGGCAACACGGCAGCCGAAGTTATGAAAAACCTCGAAGGGCGGGAGACTACTCTGCCGGGGAGGAGGGCAAAGGACACGATGATGGTTTGATACCGGGAGGGAACGAATTTGACCAGGATGAGCGAGACTGGAGAAGGAGGAGACGAGTGTCGCCGTCGCCGCAAGGTCTGCCCCCGCCGCCGGGGCTGGCGTTATCGAGCGAGACGCTAGCCACGGGAAGCAGGCCTCGGGTAGCCGTCTCGATAGGGAGTAGGGTTTTCACGAGAGGTCTTTCCGGGCGCGTTTTTCGGCCGCGGAAAGGGGAAAAAAAAACATCAAGGGGCGCCGAAGGCGCATCGAAAGGAGGATGGGGGCGGGATGGTGGAGGTGATCCACCGGAAGGCGGTATGGGCGGTGGCTGTGCAACCGAGAGGGAGCGGATGGAAGAATGGCTGAAAAGCGTGCTTTGGGGCTGACGCGCTGAATATTGGTGGCTTCTCGCGGGTTTGAAACTGACTTCTGTTGGGGAGTTGTGTTCGGGCCACTAAACGCCGGCAACTTGCTTGCTTTCAAACTGAGGAACGTTCGCCGGTTATTTACTTTTGTTGGGGTGTTCGCTTTTTGAAAATCAACGGTGTACCTTACACCACTACCAAATACATTCCAAACTATTCTCAGCACTTGGTCCCCGAGAAGCGGGCGCAGTTCCCAAGAGGCCCGCGGGCAGGCGTTTCTCCTTGGGATTGACATCGGCTTTCCCTTTCCAGCCTCCTGCCTGCACCCTCGGGGCCATGCCAAGAGTACACCGCTGGGAGTCTGACGGACTACGAATCAAGTGGGTGCTTGCGAACGCGGTATCACACCCGTACTCTGTTGCATGAAGGTTTCATTAACACACTTGACAAATCGTATATTTATTTGCACCCTCTAGATACTTCGGAGTGTTGGCCAACGGGCATGCCGTCTTGAACGAGTACCATCCGACTTTGGAAACAAAATACCGGGTACTCGCGAGTAATTACGGCCAGTTTGGGCGGATACCCGGGTACCCGTTTAACGGTGCAACCCACCCGTCTAACAGCCGGGTACCCGAGTGCCCGGGGCCCAAATATTCGGTGAGTACGAAGTGCTACCCGCGCCCGTGACGGGTATTAGCCAGCCGGGTAGGTACTGGGCAATTAGCAAAAGGGTAACACCTTTGCTCTGTAGATAGATGCCTGGTTTTACATGAGCTGCACAGACTATATTTTTTTTACAGGTAGGATCTATATGATACCCCCTCCTGCGCACTTGTTTCTCGGGTTGGGTCTGGATGACAACGGCTCTTGCCCCTACATATCCATGACGGCAAACACAGCGTCTCGATAGTCTCTCATGTTGTCGTAACTTGTCCGATATCTGGAAGGTCTGGAAGGAGATGGCACTGATTCGGCAACGTCCAATATACGGTCTGGACGGTCTACTGTACAGCAGTAGATCGTGTTCTCTGTGCGAGGTTTGAAACGCGAAGGTGCTGGTTCTCGCCACGGCCATCGCGCATTAAAGCCATGGCGTCAACATTGCCACGAACAAGCCCTTAAGGGTTGGTCCTGTTTTGGTTTTCGTCGCTATCCCTCTCGCTTCGTGCACAATCTCCCGCTTCCTTGAGGAGCAGTAGGGATAACCTCAACGGCGAAGGAGATACGCACAATCGCTCGCGTTTTTAGTTTTCTGCGTGGCCGCATGCCCCGGGGCTAGAGCGCCGTCCCTGCGTTCCCTTCCGGGGTGGAACAGGCCAGTCCATCCCCCGTGCAGCTTGCAGCGCCCAGCCTATTATTACAGCGAAGCCATTCGCGAGATATTACTCATAGTCACCCGGCAAAACGACACGAAGTGTTGGCGTTTTGGTGTACCCCTTGAGGAATCACCTGTATCAACGCCACCACCACCACCGCAACCTGTGCTAAACTTTTCGATATTATTAGGACGGGTACTACGCTCCGTTCGCGCATTGTACAGGCGGTACGCTGACACCCATGTGAGGGTGATGATGACTGCAGCTGCAAAGCCTCGACCGTGCTACTGCGTTGTCAGCCGTAGCGACACGACAGGAGCTCGTGGAGAACGCGAACCAACCATCGCTCGCTATTGCTTTCCACCCCACCGCTCTATCGGCAACATTTGCCCAAAACTTCTCACTGGGAGACCTCCAGCCCCCTGCCACCCCCCTTCGTCACCCGGAGTGGGTGGAGCGGAAAGGGATATTATCATCAGAAACGTCCTCTCAAAACCCTCTCCGAACATTACCGCTGTACGTACGCTCATGTGTTGCCGCGTATTTATTATTCCCCTTCAAACCTATTCTGTGAGAAGAAATAGGCGAAAACTTGTGACTCCTTCATGTGTTAATCTCTACGTTACATATTTTTATCGGGTACCTGTTGCATTTATTTCGGCGAAAATAACGAAACCAATCACCTGAAAAATGAACGGAGTCCGCGGAATTTGACCAAAATCGCAGGAACCACCTCGCTCGCTTGGAACCGAAAAAGTAACCGAAACGCTACTACTGCCGCCGAATCGATGTTACACGCACTGCCGTCATAGTAGACATGAAAACAACAGTGACGTTCTTGACGGTATAAGTCCAAGATGCTGCGTACAGTATTGTAGGGTACCGCGGCTTGACCCCTTGACTGACCGCCTCTGACGCTAAAACTAGCATACTAAGACCAATACGAGACCACGGTTAGACCCCTTGACTGACCGCATCTTACGTAGAAGCTAATATGTGAAGAAGCTAATAGGAGACCGCGGTATGACCCCTCGACTGGCCGCCTCTACGCTAACAGTAGTACATCAAGGCCAATGTAGACCTCGACGCGCCCGAAACGACGGGTTTCCTGGGGTCGTCGGTACAAGTATGTAGTACCGCTGCAAGTCTCGGTCACATGGCGCTACCCATGGCCTCTCCCCCGCCGTCAGAGAACCTCGAAACCAATGGCGCACAACGTCTACCGCCAAACGCCAATTCTCATCGGCCAGCCGTTGGAAATTCTTGTGGTCGATGGCCGCGCGATGATTTGCACCCCGAGGGCTAAAACCAACCCGCCGTTGGAAAACCACGTAATCAATGGCCGCGTACCTCCCAAAACACCCCAACTCCAACGGCTCTAATATGTCATCGTCGGAGAACCTCGCGACCAATGGCCCCGTAACGCCTGATGCGCCAGCGGCTGTGATCGCCCCGGCGCCGGAACACCTCGCGCAATCAATGATCGCGTGACGCCCAAGGCACCCCAACGACTCAAAAAAAGGCCAGCCGTTGGAAAACCTCACAGTCCATGGCCGCGGAACACCCAAGGCACCTCAACGACCTTAAAAGATCAGCCGTTGCAAAACCACGCAATCCATGACCGCGTACCTCCAAAAGCACCCCAACGCCTCTAATAAGCTAGCCGTTGGAGAACCTCGCAATAAATAACCTCGAAACGCCTGATGCGCCAGTATCTATGATCGCCCCGTCGTCGGAAAACCACGCGCAATCAATGGTCGCGAAAAGCCTAAGGCACCCCAACGACTCTAAAAAAGGCCAGCCGTTGTAACACCTCGCAATCCATGGCCGCGGAACGCCCAAGGCACCCCGACGACCCGAAAAGGTCAGCCGTTGTGAAACCTCGCAATCCATGACCGCTTAACGCCTAATGCGCACTAAGGGTTCGTTCTAACCAGTTGAACTACTGCTGTAGTTCTCGATATACAAGCCATGCTGCTGTAGGGGAGGCACGTACATGTTGTCCGGTTCCTCATACGGAGAGCTCCATGCCTCACACACTAGCAGGATTGTGGTAAAATTATACAGGCCTCTCCGACAAACAATCCCAACGAGAAATAGTAGGACCCCTACAGGATAACACAACTTGAAAATTTTACAATACAGATGGGATTGGAAATACATCGGGGGCAGTTGCTCGGTTGAGGAGCCCCGTCAGCCGCAGGAATGTTAGGCCCAAACGTGCCCCCTCTACCGCAGTGTAGAGGCATGCTACCGCACTGTAGAGGCATGCTACCGCACCGTAGAGGCATGCTACCGCACTGTAGAGGGATGTTACCGCACTGTAGAGGCAAAATGCTGCACTGTAGAGAAATGATATCGCGTTGTGAAGGCAAATTATCGCACTGCAGAGGGCATTGCTAAAAAGAAAAAAGGCTCCAACCAACCATACATACAATGGGGACATGGTCGCACTGCATACGCAACTCCCTGTAGCAGAAGGCACGGAAGCATCCACCATGATAAAAGTCACGAACGAACGTACTCCAGGAGCGGACATATGCGAAACAATACTCTTGATGTACTGTACGAACGAGAGCGCTCAATTTTTCACGCGATCATCCCGGCGAAGAATTGCTCGATTCGTACACCCAGTAAGAAAAATGCCTGCTATTCATAGGCATCTTGCACCCTCGTTAGCAGATAGGGATGGTCCATCGCCGAAGGAATTCCCCCCGTTTATCTTCGTTGTCTGTCGCGCAAGGCTTACAAACCGCGAAAAAAACGTGACGTTATATACGCAGCGAGACCGAAACGATCCACCCCTGCTTAGTGCGAAATTGATACAACTCGAAATCCTAGGGATCTGCACACACAAAAACAGCACGACAGTCAGTAGTGTTCCAGCACTTGGGGACTTTTGGTGTGCACGGCAGAAACCAGTGCTTCCTTCCCGGCCGAGCCCTAACCACCCCCCCCCCCCCCCCCCAGAATCTAACTTCCTTCTGGAAAACCTACACTTCGTCCGTTTCTCAAATGGGAGAGATGCCTCCGAAAAAAAAAAAAAGCTGGTGACCAAATACAGTCATCTAACAACAACGCCAGCAGTATTCCTGACATTTCTGCTGTTTTACAAGTAGAGCTCCTGCAAAAAATGATACTTGGTAATACAATGCCTGGTACGGGGAGGGACATATATAGAAGAGCTAGGAGTAGAGGGAAAACGGAATACTGGTACGTCGTAATACGATAGAAGCGCATCGAGGTCGACACTTTTCTGAAAGCTAATACATCAGGTGGTATATTACTGTTGTACCCTTATCCTGTACCACTCCGTCCGCCAATGTCAGGGAGGGATGTTAGGGTACTAAGACGAATAGCCTATTCTCGGACAGAGCGGCATGTCCGACTGGCCATCTGATCCGAAGGTCCGCTCTAACAGCGGGGCTAAAGAAGGCATCACGACAGGCCCCGTTCGTAGAATGATACTCTTATCTATACCAGCATGGCGGCGACGCTGACCACCAGGCCAAGCGCTCCGGCAACTTGGCCGGCGACCGACCCCCCCCGTCCGCGCCCCATGGGAGCTCCGTTGTCGGCGTCGCTGCCGCGCGTTTTCAGATCAGCAGCAAAATGGGGAAGGTTGTATCGTACACGTCGGCGTCAAAATGAGGCAAGGGTCAGATGGAGAAACAAAATGACCGCGAGAATAAGTGGTTCAAACGGGAAAATAAAATAACAGCGACCGGGGACATGAGTCGGGTCAAATGAGAAAATCAGAATGTGATCGTGGAAACGAGGACATAGGTGAAATGGGAAGATAAAGGGGCTACGACTGTGAAACTTAGGAAGGAACACCGTTGAAACGTAGTCGTCGTCGTCGTCGTCGTCGTTGAGAAACTTCGAGCGCCCCAAAACATGTTCCACCTACGTAGCCCCAAGTAGTACAAAGGAACAGTCCGATTTACTATTCACACTGCACATGCTAACTTCAAGTAGTTTCGTCGCTGGAGCGTTCTTACAGCTACTGTAGTTGTTTATTGGGGTCCCTCCAACGAGTATGAATAATCCTTCCAGCTATATTACCGGGTACGCGCAACTGCTTGAAATATTTGAGTTGTATCAGTTTGGCCATTTTGAAATACGATAGGTAGCCGATCTTTCGGGGCACGTCAAGGCCTCTTTCGACCTTAACATACCAGGTTAGTGTGGGAGGGCGGTCAGTCAAGGGGTCAAACCGCGGTCTCTCGGCATCGTTGTTCTCGAGTCAGGCTACGCTGCAAAGCCGACAAGGTCACGTCACAAGACCAAACAAGATGCCTCCAGGAACAAGAGCACGCACGACGCCAAGATGCAGGGAAGAAGGAATGCGGTAAAGGCGATCGGCCAAACCTGCTGCTTGAAGCACCGTCGATGTCGCGGGCGCTCGTGCTTGTCAGGTCCTCGTCACTCCCTGTGGCGGTGAGTTCTGACGATCGAGGGCAGAGACGGCAAGCGAAACAACTTGTTTTAAACGTGTACTTTGATTTTTAAGTCTTTTAGCTGTGTCTACAACTTCGTATTGGTCATCGGTTTGGTTTTCCATCCCTCAACTCGCAGCAGGAGTGTATATGTTGCCCTCGGCGGTCTTGAGGGCAAGCAGTGGACACAACAATCCCCGCCCCCCACCCACCCACTCGGTGTAGACATGCCTGAGCTCTTACCGCGCTGTTCGTTGAATATAGCCGAATGTTTTGCCAACTCACGCTCTCTTGACCGAAGCAGTTGCCTTCACAATTATTAGTGGTACGACATTCACCTACTGTATGCTCTTCAAGCCAACCGTGCGTACTACCCACCTTTGATGCAAGGCATATCTTGCATATCGCAGCCATTCAGGCCAAGCAAGCACTCCCAGTAGTCAAGGGTTGGCCCGTTCGTGAAGCAATCCTCCCCAGAATATTCCGCCGAGCAGCAGTACGAGATTCCGATGCGATCGCAGACACTTTCCTCGTCGAACTCGTATTCGGTGCAACTCACTTCCTCTACCGCCGCCGCCGACCCATTCGTAGAAGTGTCTACACCGACGCCCCCGATGGACGTCAGGCAAGCTTCGCACAAATCTGTCGCGAAGCACGCTGAGAAGAGGGTGGAGCACTCCCCGTCGATGTCTTGCGCGGTGGACAGCTTCGGGTTGGCGCCTATGAGGAGCAGGAGCAGCAGCAGGACTCCATTGGTGGTGACCCTCTTCCTCCATGAAAAATGCGCCATATTGGGTGGGGATCCTCCCTTTTGTCGTATTTGTTGGCCTACTGAGCGCAGCGCGAACGAAGACGAGGAAAATTGACCCGGGCCGGATATCTCTCTTTTAAAACAAGAACGCGGTATAACAGTGTGGTATGGCTCACTTCTTTCAGCTCCTAAGTTAGTTTTTTCTTTTTACTTACTTCAGAGTAGTGCTACTAATACTACTAGCAATAATATTACTGGCAGGAATACATGCGTCGTACACGATTGATCGAGACGACGGAAAGCGCAACCGCTTACCCCAACCCGGCGCGCCCAGCCGGCCTCCCACCTCCCTCACAAGCTCTGCGTTTCAACAACTGGGTACGTATTCAAACGATTCACACGTGGGACAGACACATGATCTATCCATCTACAGATAGATCATCTAGTTCTTCACCCAGACGAAGTGAGAGATTTTGCAGGATTTGCGCCGGACGGATCTAAACCAGGGAACATGTGCTAGATCATCTAGCTTATACGGGTACGAGCTACAGTAGATCATACACGACTGGAGATATATCTGCCTGTCTTGAAAGATCTAGATCATCGAGTGGGAAACATCTGCCTGATTTGTCCGAGGTTGCGAAAAGGTTTAACTCTGCAGCGCTGGTTGGACTTTTCCGGTCCCCTTCGCTTCCGTGTCTTTTCCCCGAAAGAACCGCTTTCGTTTGCTTTCTCCGCCACAAAAACATGAAAACTGTTACAATGTTACTGGTACGATACAGGTAATCCAGTTGCACAAAATTGAGGCAGGGTAGCTCTCGCCAGGAACTCGCTCTGGCGGATAGTAGTAATTGCAGCGTGTTGGCGAAGAGTTTGATTGGGTCAAGTGTCTTGTAGTCTGTTTCCTCTATAATAGCATTCCCAACCCACCGAAAATCAATTGCTGCCGGAAAAGTGACCAAAGTGACGTGTCTAACCTTTGACTATTGTTGGGTTGGGTAGCTCTTGTGGTTTCGTAAACAAACGGCGAAACCTCTGATTGGCTGCGTAATGGCATGGGCTTCACCTGTTCAACCACTCAGCTCCTCGTGTCTGCCGGTTTCAAAACGTTTTTACAACCTAACCAAAACGGAGTGGCGCAAACACCTTACAAATAGTATCTGCTGTCATCAACTGGTGCGCGGCTGAAAGCAGAAAAAAAGCAAAAATCGGAGATTTTATGGTTGAATGGGGCCGATCTCCGGACTCCTGGCAGCTTTCAAGTATCTCCGGGTCGATGCAGCACGAAGCAAGCAGCCGCCGTAAATCCGCCATGTCTCGCCAACTTTTTCAGAAGTTCCCGAGTAAACCGGTGTTGTTCTAACGAGGAACGGGTGTTATCACGAAACTGTAAGGGTTTTTTTTTTCCCGATGGTGAGAATAGTTCCAGGGCTGTTCGTGGGTCAGGAAGTGTTCAAAATCTCACGGATCGGGTCGGGTCGGATCGGGTCGGATCGGGTCGGGTCGGGTAGGGTAGGGTCGGGTCAAGAGGTTTTCAATCTGGCGGGTCGGGTCAGGCGGCGTCAAGGCTTTTATGAATCTCACGGGCCGGGTCTGGTCGGGTCAAGAGCTTTTCAAATTCATGAGTCGGGTCGGGTCGGGTCAAGAGGTGATGAAAAGCTCCCGGGTCGGGTCGGGTCATGACCCGCGAGAAACGGGTCACTTGCGGGTCTGGCCAACATCATCCGCGAGTTGTTTTCTGGTGACTCACGGGTCGGACCCGCGCAACCGGCCCGCGGAGCCGACACTTCAAAAACATCCGCTTTGCGCCCGAAGTTTTCTCTCGTACCAACACTGAATAATACTCCGTCGGTACCATCATCAAAAATTAAAGCACGGCCAAAGGTACATTCGTACGTCCGCATCTATCCATACCCACTACAGCCAGGCCACATGTCGCTGTGGATCATAAAAATGAAGATATCATTGTTTTGAATCGTCGGCTCACACGACCAGATCCGCGGGTTGAACCCGCGGGTCGAGGGAGATGGTCTCTCGGGTTGAGGTGACCCGACCTGCAACAGAAACGTATCTAGCGGGTCAATCGGAATCTGACGGGTCGGATCGGGTCGGGCCGGCAGGTGTTCAAATCTCACGTGCCAGGTCGGGTCGGATCAAGAGGCTTTCAACTCTCGCGGATCGGGTTGGGATAGGTCAGAAGGCTTTCGACTCTCACGGGTCGGGTCGGGTCGGGTCGGTTCAGGATGCTTCCAAACTTTCGCGGGTCTGGTCGGGTCAGCCGACCCGATCCGACCCGACCTGACCCGTGACGTTTGACCTGACCCGCGAACAGCCCTGATCATTTCCGGTTTCGGCTCACGGCGGCTATCACCTCGACCCGAAACTCGAACCCTAGCCCTAACCAGAGGCCTACCGATGCTTGGTTGGTGTGCCAGCTGGTCCTTGTGCTTGAAAAGGCTCTGTTTGCGATTGGGGCACATCTAAAGAACTTTGCCAGACATGGCGGTCACGGCGGCTGCAAAAATAAGGCATGCCCTGTATGTGTAGACCAGACGCGTCATTTTTTGGTGAATGTTTCGAACACTGATATAAACTTGATTGGGTGATGCGCCGGCTGCGCTTGCTCTACGTACAATTTAGTGACCGACATAGAGGTCGGTGCAACCAAAGGGCCACAGGGGCGCGATGTATCGAAAAGGAATATCTGCGTGTACGATTGCCTTTGGCAATTGGCCCATTGGTTGGCCGTTTTCGTTTTCGTTTTCGTTTGGTCTTCACATCCATATATTCGTTGAGAATTTTAGTGTGCGTTGCGCGCATTTGTTCGAAGCAGAGAGAACACCAGTAGAGTAGAGTCTACCCCGCAGGCCCATTACCCCTTCCATCTTGCGATGTACATCCAGCATCAACTCTCTCTGCCTGCTCGATCTCACGATGGCGGGAGCCCTAAAGCGCTCACCAGCGAAAACGACAAGGTAATCACGCGACCTCTCTCGTGCTAACCTAGCAGCAACAACTGCCGTTTAATTCCCTCTGGTACGAGGGAGTCCCGACGCCCTGCACCCCACGCGCGAGGAAAAACTGGTTGGTCGCTGTTTAAGATATTGCTGTTATAAGTTCTTTGGATGGCGCCTTTTACGATCTTGATATTGGTTGATCGGCGTTTGGATCTTGACTTCATGAGTTCAATACTCAGGGATAGCTCGATATGATATCGCATCCTGTATCATGCGATAGATCCCATGATACGATGCCATACTGCATGTAAATATGAGCTGGGTTCACCACCTTGTAGATATAATATTTTTTTAGGAATACTCCTATGCTCTGTATATGCTTGTACGTACAGGTGCTGCGACTATAAATGGCCTAAAAAAAACATGGAGGGGGTGGGGGGGTGGGGGGGGGCGGAGGGTGATATAACTCCGCGGTCTATGGTCTCCAGCACCATCATTTCGATGCTGGGTTCAATTCCCAGGTTGCGACGCGCTTTTTTCTTTTCAGCATGCGACGATTTCTGACCGTTTACGGTTCGCGCTTCGCTCACGGTCTCCGGCGGCTCCTGCGGAAGGCTACGAACTCATATTTATTTCTGCACCTGGCGGGTGGGAGCAGAGTGCCTGCCAAATGGGATGACTTCCCGGTGGGATCAGGTCCGGGTGGGATCAGGAGAACCAAGCAGGGGCCTGTTTGTTTTTCCCGTTTGAATGGAGAATATTCCAAAAAAATTATTTATCTACAGCATGTAGAACTCTACTGGTAAATATACACCACCTGTGGTAGAGATATCCCGGAAACATTCTCGATATTGATATCGATATATCCCGGTATATGATATATCGACAATTCTAGACACCATACCGAACACCACCCGGACCTGATCGGTATGGTGTCTAGAATTGTCGATATATCATATATCGGGATATATCGATATCAATATCGAGAATGTTTTCGGGATATCTCGATATCATATCGTATCTTTCATGATGCGATATATCGCGATCAAAGCATGCATTTTGTTCACATTGCGACTTTACCTGGTATATTGCATGATGCATCGCGATATATCGCGGTATCATATCCGTATCATGTGATATCGGCAGATACGATATATCGAGACATCGTATCCGTATTGGGGACTGATATCGAGATATCGTACCCCGCGTAAACATTTTTCGATACCGAACCCTGCGCCTATGCCATAACCCAAGTATTGACGTGCGCTATGTGCAGCTGCATCCTGCGCAAAACTTTGTGCAGGACGTGTGTCGTCGATTTCAACCTTGCACGTTGACCCAGACCAACCCGACCACAGGCCTGACCCTAACCCGAACCCGAACCCCAACCCCAACCCTTTGGGGGGCTGGAGGTCGGCAGGGGCAGTCACGCGGCTCGGTCGCGTGTATTGGTGGCGTTTTTCCAAAAAAATGCCGGGAGGCTGAAAGACCCGCCTTGACCAATAAGACCCGCACCTTGCACAGTTTTTTGTGCAAGGTGCAGACGTCTTGCACATGGGCCGCATTCTTGGCCAGAATAGCATTCGCCTTAGCCGTGTAACTTCCAGCATGCAGGGGTTGTTGGTCCTTTGCCTGTCGAAAAAGTGAACCTGGCGCTTGTTGGATTGACTCCCCACTGGTATCGAGTACACCCCCCCCCACCAACCCCCCTGCCAAGAGGGTATTTTTCAGTTTTTTTTTGGCGACTGGTGATCATTTCGATATTGGTTGGGTGTACCCTAGATTTAACGCCAGTATTCACCTCATCGCCGATAAATAAACTAAGGAAATCGGGCAAGGTCAACATGCTGCATTGACGCAGGTGTTCACGAGCGCGTACGCACTGCTTGTGTAGTATTCAAACTACTTGGAAATAGAGCTGGACGTTTTGCTGTGATTCGCGTAAGAAAGTTTGGTGCGTACCCGCGTCACAGTTTCAAATACTGGTTGAGCAGTACGTACGTAGGCTGTAGTGTACCTGGTACCTGGTACACGATAGGTCAGGCACTCTGTTTTCCTTGCACTGGTACAGCGTAGGCGTAAAATCCTGACAGGACCATACTGGCTGCTTTATTAACAGCCTGCAGCTACTTCTGACTTGTACAAGTTCTGCCGTACGTACACTACTACTGATGTACTTGTACTATCACCTATAATAATATACCAGGCTATGATACCAGGTTTTACACTCGTTCGATTACGAGCACGTTTTGTATTGTATCTGATGGGTTGTTCTTCGCAGACTTTTTCTGCTTCCTCCTCTTTCCTCTCACGCAGTACCTAGCATATACCGCGGGAGGTGTGCAGCACATTGAACAGAGTGTGCTGCTGTATCTCGCAGAACGAACACAGCTCGGGACGGCTGACCCCCACACGCAACACAGACAGCGTACACCCCTTCAGTATATACGAGGCGATGCCCAGAGCAACTGCAGCAGTGTAAATGGATGGATGAACATTCTTGACCAAAGATGACAGATTTTTCGATAAAATTCTGCGGTTGATTTGCTCAAATTTTGAAAATCCCACGGCAGCCGGAGCATGCCCGCCTGCTTCGGGCCCACATCATCAGGGCGGCACCGCATGCGCGATCGTACGATCCCGGGCACTGCGTACTTCGGCGTCCGGCCTCATTGGCTCTCAGCGACTGCTACTCCTGCTGCTGCTGATGCTCACCACGGCTACTGCTGCAGTACCCATCGTGATGCATTACGAAAAAGATAGGGCAGTATCCCAGAGTATCCTGGTTTGTGTTCATACTCCATATCTCGTATAGACTTACAGAAACTGCTGTATGTAGCTTGATCAACTCGTGCTGAAGTCGTCCCACAGCAGACCGCCGGAGACAGAGAAGGGACCCCTTGTGATAGTAGGGACCCTATTCCTCCAGCCCAGCTCTCGTACGTGGGGCACGGCTATCGCAAGGGGAGGAGCCTGCGTGGGAGGTGTGTGTGGAATGGTGAATCGCGGGAGAAATCGCCGATCTGAGAAAGGCATCCGACAAAACCGGCAGAAAGTCAGAACAAGTTAAAAAGTTCGGAACATAAAACGCGCGGGACTGTTGCTTTGAGCCAATCGCAGGCCGTCTTCTCCTTGGGTGACCTGGTCGTGGCTGCGGTTTGCGGTCGCAGTGCACCCGAGGAAGCATGGGGAATCCTATGGGGATGCCTGCGTCTCTGCTTGATCCTTGATGGGTGACGTTTGGTGCCGTACGTAGTCGTCACTGCCTTGGCCTCTATTCGCCAATGATGATCGAACTGTGCTGCCTTTCTGATCTGAGGGCTGGTCTCTTCAAATGCGCTTGCCTTGAACGTCAAATACGTAAGTGTTGACGGCTGCGGTGGTGGCCAAGTAAGTGCAATGTATACATGTATACAAAGCGTGGCCGAGGACGTGGGCAAGCAGCAAGCAGAGCAGAAAGGAAGCAAAATGCGTTTGTTTGAAAGTAGTGCATAGCGAACACAATATGTGCGAACCCTATACGTATAGCTACTGCTGAAGGTGCATTCAAAATGATCTCGCTTGTCCACTCACAATGTTTTTTTTATAAATTTTGAAATACGTCAGCTGTGAGATCGACTGACAGGGAAATAGTTGATACTCAACTTTGCAAGCTGCGTAATACGCCTCGTCTACGTATATTCCATTTTTACCGAATTTTACAAGTATTGTGATAAATCGAGCGCGCGTATATTTTATAAGAAACTAAGAAAGCACGTCAGCTGTGAGTTCAACCGATCGGCAGATCGGTCGATACTCAAATTTGCAAGCTGCGTGAACCGCGCGCGTTTTCCATTATTTCCCTCGCGATTGACTACTGGCCAGAGACTCCCCTGGATGCCACCAGGGTCGACGAGACGATAATACTTACAGCTGGTTCGATTTCCAATTGATTTCGGCCAGTACCATTTCGCGCACTGAAACAGCAGATCGACACGTGAGGGCCGGGGTACACAAGACAGTCGAAAGTTGGTTTACAGCAGGTTCACACGTGACATACACACCAAGACACCGGAAATTTTTTTAGTACTCCCTGTAAATGTTGCAGCAGGTCTTGACGTACAAGTACGTGTTTTATAATAATACTGCGCGCTGGACTGTTGGACCAAAACGTACATCCCCATCCTTCAACTCGACTCCATCCCATTGACTTTCAACTTTCAAGGCGCGCGCACCGCACGGCCGAATGAAGAGGTCAGGTCAGGGGATAAAAACGTGAAATATATCAATCATTGGCGTGTACAGGGACGAGATCGTTGACGATTACATCGGCCACACGTGGCAATGCAACAGTTTACTCCCGTAGTGGTGGTGATGGCTTTTAGGACGATGACACACATGCATTTATTCCACCGACAACTCTGTGCAACAAGTGAGTTGTACAACGCAGTTCGCGTACCGTACTGCAGGACAGGCTGTTCAGTTTTTTGCTGGTGCTATATTATTGTTGTTGTAACTGCTGTTGTATCATATGATAAGTACTACTGCTGTTGTAGTGTTGTATCATACTGCTGTACAGTAGTCTCCCGCCGTCAGCCGTGGTGGTTGTTAGTGCTGTTTTCTATTGTCAATTCATGAGTTTTGGTTCTCATGTTTGTTTTATTGTGTACTAGGTATTTATTTATTGTTGTGATAAACAAGACGCTCCTCTGCCAGCGACCCCCCCCCCCCCCCCCCCCCCCCCCCCCCCCCCCCCCCCCCCCCCCCCCCCCCTCCCCGCCAACCCTAATCCAGATCGACAAGGTTAAGTTCAACTGTAATAAATACCAGTAGTGCGCATTTTTACTACACACGTACCTGGTACAGCTTCATCTGTACCACGTATTATTCAGTGTTGTAATATTATGGTATACCCGTACAGCACTGACTTGTGTTGTGTTGTTGTGTACCAGGTATAATTATAGTTCTGTACGGCGCAGTGATTGTTTCGGCGAGGATATCCAACTGTTGTTGTTGTTGTTGCTGCATCCACGACACAAGCGCACTTATTCAGAGGATGGACGTCACACGCGCATTGGGTACACCCGAGACGTAACATAGGCATGTTTACCTGTGATGTTAACGACGGGGTTTGCGTCCCAATAGACCACCCCCCCCCTCCCGCCGCCCTCCTCGTCGCGCGACCGCCGCCGCCGACGATACTACCACCGACACAGCCATTCAGATCTCCAGCAACGCCACCACCGGCATCGCAAACACCACAACTGCTGTTGCTGCCGCACAATGTTGTCCAGACTTTATGTGAATACCTGCACGGCCCGCGGGATCACCACGATTTTCAGCCAAGGTAGCAATGACACGAGGGCATAGATGTCGCACGTCGGAGGGGGCCTCCTGCATGGGCCCGTGAAGAGGAAGGGGGTGTCTCAGACGTTCGTCAAATAGGGCCTGCTCAAGTTACCTGCTTAGGATCTCCTCGCTCGTGACATCGAGCGGAGTGTCAGAATCGACCTTTTTCGCCGAGGCCGCCCCATCCGCTTAGCTTAGGCTCATACATATTACGCGACGCATCGCTGTGGGATGAGAGTTTGGTGGACTGCGCGATGCGAGGGCAATCGCGTCGGCGCAGCAGCTGGGGGGCGGGGCAAACCTCGGGACGGACAAGTGGGTCTCTTGATTTGGACAAGACACGAGCACGAGGAGAAAGTGGTAAAGATCAGGGCGAAATCATGCCTGAGAGCAAAGGTGTATAGGGGTGAGAGGTTCGGGCAAATGTATTGTGGCACTTTTGTTCCAACGCCTGTTGCGTCTGGTATTTGCTTTTTCTCGTTGGCTTTGTAGGCGTTATTTTGATTATTTCTGTCTGGTCGGAGTGCCAACAATCCCGTTGCTGTGTCTTGTGTTGGCGACGGGACCATCTCCGCGGGTTCGATGCTCTCTTCTTGAATCATAGTAGCAGCAATGAGACAACAGCTGTTCCGCGGATTAATATCCGGAATGTTGCTCCAATCTTGCTGTACCGTGCATTAACGTATCGCAGCATTTTTCAATTTTCAGTTTCTCATGCTCCTGTTGCAATGATTTCCACTGCAGTAAATATCGAGGCAGAAACGTCACAACAACGCATGCACCCATTAGCCCTTGAGCATCGAACCACGCGGTGTTTGGCGCCTCTGGGTTGTCTTCTTGCTACACTGACCGTCCCCACGCACATGTGTGTCCACGAAAGGGAGAACGGTGTGTGCGTGTGTGAGAAAGTGAGTACGAAATAGAAGGAGAACGCGAGACATGTGAAGGAAGGTATTAACAGCGGGAGAGATAGTGAGGTAGAGTGAAATATATCTCTCTATAGAGAGAAACATGTAAAGTTTCCGCGTTTGTTTGTTAGTTTGTAGCACTCGCCGTATTGGATTGTCGTCGTTACTCTGAAGAGCAAGAGGAGGAGAAGGAGGAGCGGGGGGTGGCAGGGGGGAGGAGAAGGAGGAAGGAATAGAAGAAGAGAAGGCTGGGAGGACCCTTCACGCTTTATCCTTTGAAGGACAACAGGAGGGCGGCACTGCAGCCTCCGTCACTCGGGGTCAATCCGGTTCGTTGTTGGTTCCGAAGCCGCACACGGATGGATCCCCCCCTCCGCCCCCACCGTCGCAACGTCGCGAATGATACCGTATATGGAAGGCAAGTTGCCCAACTGGAAATCATCACAAAATGCCTCCAAGACCCAGTCTAGTTAATAGTTGACGTTGCGGCTGATTTCGGTTTGATTACATGTTTTCAACGTGTGGTGTGTTTCTCGGCGATGTAGGCGCGGCGAGGGCAATGTAATGTTGCCAGACCCATTTATTTCCGGCCACCATCTCGATCGCTGCCGACGTCGGCCCCACAGCGGCTGTTGCAGCCGCCGACAAAGGACCAAACAGCGGTGGGTTTACGGGTCCGTCAGTCATTGACACAATGGTGAGTAGACGCGGACAAGGAATGGACATGCCAGCTGGCACCGGTCCGGGGGGGGGGGGGGGGGGGGGGGGGGGGGGGGGGGGGGGGGGGGCTCGGTTGATGAGCTCGGGAGGACAAGAAATATTGCGGGTGGCGAAGCAAATCTGTCAAGCAGTGTCGTACCGCTGAAGAAAACAAGCAGAGGTCGTGTGAGCCCCTGTGTCTTGTCCGTAGCCCAGACGGCAAGGTGTCTGAAGCTGTTTTGGGCGGATGGTCTAGGATGTTCCACACGAGATGAACATAGGGCCAGCGCTCTCCTGATAGACCACTCTAGTGCCAATGCCTTTGCCGCCAGCGGGCGATTCAAGCCGGTGCTGGAGTCGCCGTGGGTGTATTTTACATAGTCGGAAGTTACCCAGATGTGGAAGAACTTTCGCAAGGCGGTCGTTGGGCGTGCAACAACTGCCGAAAACCGGGCACCGCGGCGGCCACTGAGAGGGCAACGCAGGATTAAAGTTGTTGCCGTCAAACCATCCCGATGGGTTGATGACTCGACGGATATTACCGAACCGTTGATGAACACCAACAGAGGCTCACTCGCATGAGAGGGGGACGGGCACCCTCCAGTGGGCGCTGTGACCCGCAAGACAGATGATAGTGCCCTAATTCGTCGCCCAACTTGTTGATCACTGCCTGAAAGGAGTCCAAACTCAACACGAAGATCTGGGGTGGCCGTAGGACTGATGCTGCGTCCCCACACAACATGGAGGGTTTTGTCCTGGGATAGCCCGATAAATGGCACCTTTGAACGCCGTTACAGTGGTTAGTCTGCGAAAACAGTCATTGACAGTTGAACCTTAGGCAGGGTGGTGTCGAAAACACTCTTGTCACTTGTCCGCTGGGTGGTTTCAAACCAACGTTGGACCCTTGCAACGAGGTTCAATACCAGAGCTACATTCACGGCAGGACGAGAGGGCAACAGCATGTGTCTCCCCGACGGTCAACGGAGAGACAGCAGCCAGGACGTCGTCCAGTGATAAACAATCAGGAGGCTCGAACACGGTTGTGGGCAGAGTGCCGGATGACAGATACCGAACGCGAGCGGAGCTGTAAGTGGAGGCAAAGACCGTGGCGAGGGATGCTTGCCACCCTCCGAGTGGATAATCTGCAGGTCAAAGTTTGTTTTGCGTTGCGACAAGGTACAAGGATATGACATCACACCTGCAATCCAATCAGCACCGAAAACACCGTCACCTCCGACGGCATCGCTAATGTCGCCGTCGCTGTCGCCACCGTCGTGGTCTCCGCCACCGTCTCGCCCACTACCCTATCATTGGGAGGAGGAGTAATCGGGGCCGTTTCACCCCAGCTAGAAGATGTCTCAGCAACACGCGAGGCTGGTCCAACGGCCCAAACGAAAATGCGTGACTGGGCTCCTTCGGCGTCAGCCTACGCGGAAACGACGGACGCTAACACCGGAGTGCCTTATGTCATGCTCGATATCAACATAAGTTTGAAGAGCACTTTGTCCCAAGGCTCCCATTCCGTGGCCTTCCGGCGGGAAAAGCTGCAGGCTCATCTGTGATACCCAAGGCCACCCCAGTGATGCTCGAGCGTTTATACGAGGGGACGGGGGGGGGGGGGGTAACAGCTGGGAAACTCTATTAAAGATACCAGGGATTACGTGGTTTCGAGCTGGTGCAGACGGAGGGATCCCGTGAGGATTGAACGTGTATGGAATATGACCGTCCGGCCGATATAACCGTAGGGCGTGGTCGATCTGGAAAATCATGGCGTAAAGAAGTGGGCCAGCGCCGAGGACAGGCGTTTGTTGTTGTCGTTGTTGGTGATGGTTGTGGTGGTTACAAGAACGCACTGCATCTACCCGAATCGTTCGCTCGCCTATCGTCTAAATTGTGCTGGCAGGGATAGAGCTGGCGGAAGCTTCCTGTTGCCGTAACGTTAGAGGCTGAGAGGAGGCGCTACACACACCCAAGCGCTCCCTTCGCGGTTGTAGATTTCACGCAAGTACAACGGTGTATCATACAGCTATCGTGCACATTCGCAAGTTGGTGTCTACAGTGAAAACCGCCAACGTCTACTGCACCAGGTATATGCGTATGATACGTACGTGGTATTCGTGCCGTCATCGCTACCTGCATCGCCAGCTGTGTCCATGCTCTCATGAAAGCGTGTATTTCATCGTTTGCCTTGCATCGTTTGCCAACCGCATTGACTGTTCAGACAAATGAAGTTTCTTCATCATTTCGAAGATAAATCGATGCACCTTTAGTCAAGGGGCTAGATACACCTCGGTTATGGTAATTTCTAAATTCCCAAGAGGTTTGTCTGACATTTTCCTGGAGGTTAGACCCCGATACCAAGATGTAACTCGATGTCGTTTCGAACCAAGGACCAGCGCTGCTGAAAACGTCAAGCCCAGTCGGCAAGTCAACATTATCTGGATGATGACGTGCTGCTAGTGCCTAGTCTAATGCTGTAGCCCCTCCTACATCGTTCTAGATGTCCGACCGCGACCTCGTCCTCTTCAAGGTGAAGCTATCGTTTGGAATAGCACACACTTGGTATTACCATAGTGGTTAGAGAGCTGTGGTTGGTAGCAAGGATCGTCCACATCACAAGCACGGTGCCGTCGATATCCCCTCGTCCGGGTGAACGCCGGAAACCTTCAGAGCTGCTCAACTGAACTTCTACACTGACAACATTGGCTGTTTTGCCGCCATCGAATGCGTCGCCACCTGGCGACAGTTTTCATCTGAGCGAGCAACCGAACACCCGCTTCGATTATTGGCCGTCATCCCTCGGTTATAGAATGGTAGCCTTGCCTCCATCCCGCTGTATTTCCTCGCCTTCGCATCCTCCATGCTCCGAGTATTTTTCTATTTGCGTGTACTGTAGTAGCCCAGTCGCCATGATGAACTCAAGTTACAGTAGTGCGACCCGTTATTGGGATGTGGCGGTTGTTTATGTAACGCAGTTGTTTCAGGCGATGCTTACAAGCAAGGAAGAGCGTGAAAATCACACAAGACACAAACAAAACCTAGTCGCTCATGGACTTGGGATAAATCGGTTGTTTATGTAGCGCAGTTGTTTTCAGGCGATGCATACATTACGTAAGGGCGTGAATATCGCAGAGAACATGCACAAGAAAGATCGATACCAATGAACTGCACGCTATCGTTTGGAGTGTCTGCCCAAACAATTATTCCTGTTGAACACGTGGGTATGATTATCTCTTTGCTGTCTTTCTTACGTTGCAACACTTGTGACCATCACAGCCTGTGCATGTGCGGAGTGGCACCTTCTTGCTAACACAGCTCGGTCAACCATGCCCGAGTAGAAGCATGACAACGGAGATACTCATTCATGTTTTGGATCTTCAATTCGACTGCTACACGAGAGTAGTGACATTCTGTGTGCTTCGGCTTCGTACGCGTGTTTGCCTGTACTTGTAGTGACCACCAGCAAGTGATACATATACCACCAGCAAGTGATATATATCCTCAGTAACGTGAGCAGTCGAGGACGACAGGCTTACGACCGCGTCGGCGGTAAGTGGCATTGCGTGCTCCGGATAACATAAAATAGCACACCACCAGCAATTGCATCGTCACAACTTGCTCCGGGTAGGATTATCCTACAAACGACATTCAGTGCGCTTCACGAGGAGGTGTTCTGCGCCCCGTGTGCAGTCTATGCAATGACTTGGGGGGGTCGTCGCAACGTTCTGTTGATGTAATGTCGGTTGTACTTTTGAAGCAAGGGTAGTAGTACGAGGTATGCTTCAGCTTGGCCCCTGTACCAAGGAGAGTCAACAAGCCTCATGGAGAATAGCTGGGAGTGTGCGTCAATATTAGATTCGACCGCCGGATGTGAATATCGTCAAATATGAGCACACCATACAATCTCGTAAGTTTTTGCTTTGGAACCAGTAGAGCGCGAGCGGGGGAGTGAGACAAAACGTGTACTGGGACGACATATAAATATCTCAAAAGTAACTGTAGAGTAACGAGATATCGCAAGACGTAGGGGATATGCGGTGTGACCTACTGTTGAAGCGAGACCCCATATGAACGCGTCTACATCATTCCAGGCGCAGAATCGCAGCATTGCCACGGCATTACCTCTTGAGTTGCCGTCTGATATCCAAACGTACTACTGGTACAGGACGCGTGTTGTACACTCTGATGATCTGACACCGTAGAATGTATTCGGTCACTCCTACAGTAATAACTTTGAACACTTCACACTACCGTACGGCCCTAGGCAATGCCACACCCCCGGTGACATTTTTCCAGGGCGTTTATGTTCCGTCTAATACGGTACGTTCAATATCTCCCCCCCCCCCCTGGAGGTTAACACCATCCAATACCAACTCCTAAAACGACTACCACCCGGGGTAGATACCGCTTGACGTCACAACCAGCAACAACACCAACATATGTGAGCACTGGGTGGGTACGCCGATGCGCCAGCACCACAACACCACAATACGTGAAGATAAACACGGACGACGTGCAATGCACTTCTGCAAGTGAAGATCGTCGCAGTGGACCAAACAAAGGTTTGGTTGGTGCCGATAAATACGCGGAGCCACCGCACGCCTCCGAATACCGTACCCAGTCCTCTGCCCGGGCCTCTAAATGCCCCCCCCCCCCCCCCCCCCCCCTCCTATTATATATATTATGTATGGGTTGGGTTGGCGTCGGTTGGCAACGACACTGTAAAACATGCCGCTCACTACGTGAGCTAGACATCCAGGGTACCGTTTTTTTTTTTTTTTTTTTTTTTGCGGTCGCCCACAGCTGGTTGTCGAGTGAGATCATTTGTGCAAAGTAAAGAACCTCTACTCTGCACAAGGGAATTGATCGTATCACGTAGTGTTCAAGGCAAGGCACCCAAGAGGAAGTTACATAGTACTCCCATTGCTGTCTCTGGAAGTGGCTACACCGGAAACTAAAATAACTCATTGAGGCTGTCATCCATATGCAAGTCCGCCTCACAAGCGGTTCTTAGTAGGATGCAGCTCACCCTTCACGCGACTCGGCGGACACCTCACGGCGCTTCGCGCTTGGTGCAAGCAATGTCTGCCTGGTCGGTGAAAACCCGATATGCTCCGTCCCGGCATTGTAGGGATGCGAGGGTCTATGGTCATACGACTATGGCCATGCATGAGATCGAGTACATCTCTCCTATCGAGTACACCCCCCCCCCCCCGTCGTTAGGCCTGCTACATCCTTCTGTGGATCTACTAGTGTCACGTCTGGCACGTCCGCAGCATCACTTGAACCCCTAGTAAGCGGCTTCCCGGGCGGTGTCAATTCACTCCAACCCCCTCGGCGGCATCTATTACCGCATTCTCATGGATACCTTCTCCACATTCAGCTGCGCCGGATAGCGTAGTATCTTCATGCCCAGGGAGCCTTGACCGGCTCGTGCCGGCCCTTCGTCAGTGGTGACTCTCGGCCAGACCCACATGGTTGGCTTCGCCTACCCCTCGCGGCCGGCTTCCTCACTTCCTCGCCGTCTGGTGTATGCCCAGCTACTCTGCAATTCGTAAAGGCGGAGCTAGGCGGCGTCAGTAGGGTCCTCAAACGCCTGGCTATGCGATGCTAACGGTTTTCAGTGATAGGACTGGTTTACCAGATACGTGGCTCTACGAGCAGCGCTTACCTGACCCAAATAGGCACCCCTCACCACTGGGTCTCTGTCTATACGCTAGCCTTTCCCCTCCTGGCTGGGCCGACGCCACGCCTGGAAAGGAGGGCATATTTTTCATGTTCTCAGCACTGCTGTACTACTAGGCACCAAAAAGTCAGGTGCGATTTCCATTGGTCACCGAGGCAAGAAACTCCTGTGCATGGAGCCCAACCCTTCAGCGGTCGACTTGTAGTACGTAGGAAAGCGTCCAGTGACCGGATCCCGAAGGCGTCGAACAGTCGACAATAGCGGGTGGCTGTCCCCTCCCATCGTTCTGGGTGCGGAACGTTGCGGTTAACCCCCTCAAGGTAGCTGAAGAGCACCGCAGATTAGGGCGCAAAGGACGAACGACGAGGTCGGGCTGACTCACCTTCTGCCGGAACGAAGTGTGGGAGCTGGCCGTTACGTAGTGTGTCGATTCTAGCAGGCGGGGGTCCCCTTCAACAGAATGCTGGCAGACTACAAATAATCCCGCACCACCGGCCATTGCCCCCCAATCTGGGCTATATGGGCAGCCCCCGTGCAATTGGCGTCGACTTGGTCCGGACTGGCCAAATATGCTTGATGGAGGACGGTTGGCTCCTCGTGCAAGGCGCTGCGCCTGTTCCAGCATGCACCGAGTGTGCACGACCCCTTCGTTGGTGCATGGGAGCAGATGAGGGGCGTGCCTGTATTCTGTGTCCTATGTTGAGTCGAACAGGGCACGACCACAGTAGCCACATGGGGCCCCAACAGAGACCAGGCCCCTCTCGCGTTGTACCTGGTCTCGTCCGCCTTTCACTTGGACTCCACCATTTCCTACCGACACTATACTGCGCTGCCCTTGTCCCACGAACGGCCGCAGGGCTGCCGCCTCGCGGCTGCGACGCACGGCTCCCAGAGCGGTTGCACCGTTGAACCTCACATGGACCCATGACAGGAGGTGCACCAAGATAAACGTGCCTCTGAGCGGTTGATCTGAAAACAAACGCTATATTACCCCAAATCGGCAATCAACTTGGCCAACGATCGCCTCCGTCCGTTCTAAGGCGCAACATCTGAGCGAAGCTGCCAGCGAATAGAAGCCGGTGCGCTGGCTGGTGCCATGTGTAGCTCGCAGATCCTACACAGAGATCGTATTTGTCGGCGATGTATTAATAGTTGATCTACATCTCATTGACACGCGGTCCACTTTACCCCTTGGATGGTGTCACGGCGTCGAATCTACCAGCGACGTAAGCGGGACTGTCTCACAAAGAAGGCTCTCAGCGGCGACGGTCCTGCTTCACACTCCGTCCTGGTCCGTCCCGCTCCCCTGCTTGCCAATTCCACGAATCTGTTCAAGCCGGGGAAACATATGAAAATCTCGGCGCTCTATGCGCAAAGCAGGGTCCGGGCATGTGGACCAGCATGTGCAACGGCGAGTGTCTCTATCCTTCACGGACCACGTCTCCCAATCAATGGACGTGTACACAGCCCGAACAGGTGGCATGCACGAATCAGGTATATCCCACCAATCCGTGGCAGGTGCTGCACATCATTCGTTTACTCCTGCCTGGGATAACCGTTCGCGCGCCTGGTTGGGGGGTCCCCGTTTTCGTTGACTTGCATCGCTTGCCTACCCACGTCCAACTCCGCACACGAGCTTCCTCGACATGGCTTTGTAGCGCCTGCCGGTCGGCTTCGACGAATGTGGTTCACCCTCGGCACAACGGACAATCAACCGCGGGCCCCGTTTCCCTATCACGGAAGCCAGCATCACACTCTAGGCGAAGGCAGCGGGTGCGCCCTCAAGGATGAACTGGCTTTTTAAACGAGGTGTCGGTGCAAACGTCGCAGTCTCGTTGGTCCTGTCGAGGTTGCTGTCGGTCGCGATAGCCGTCGGTGATGCCCACCTTAGCGGTGGCAGCGGCGCGCTTTTTGAGGTCAAAGCCTGTCCTAGGATCAGCCGGGCTTCTACCGCTTCCGGTTGCGGCGGCGAGAGTAGCGGCTGTGGCGGTGATTGCGATTTTGGTGGCATCGGTAGCCGTGGCGGTGGTGGCGACGATGGCGACAACAGATGCGGCGGCGGTGGTTTAAGCACGAGAATGCCGTCTGGTGTCAGCAGTCGAGCTCTCGTCGAGGAGTGAACCACGGTCTATGACACTAGTGGCAACGGTGTACCGAGGGTGACCGGGGACAGGGTTACACGGTTCGCAGAGGTGATTATTTGACCAACGGTGCCTGGGCGCTCGGTAGCCCCATCAGTGGTGCTGACGGCAGAGTATATCCCTCTCCTTAGAACGCACTCAACGCTATAGAGCCCCGGAGAGTAGTCCGTGGTGAGTGGACAGGCTTGCGACTGCGTCGAGGCAGGCAAACACCTCAGGGACGGTGTACGAAGGTCGTCTTAGACTAGATCGCACACACCTTGGGACACTAATACGGGGGACCATAGAAATTAACTCGAAAAACAAATGTTGTTAGCAACAATTTGGAAATAAATATATTTTTGTGTCCATCGTAGGTCCTATTTACTATTAGTATGATCCCCGGTAATATTATATATTTGACTCCACACTATTAATTGGTAGGTATACTTATCTACTACTACAATAAATAGTACTCTATTACGAGTAAACACGAATGAATACAGTACATTTTTTTTTTTTCTTGATTACTTTTACTTTCCAGCCCACTCGTAGGAGGTTTTACCCTTATTGATCTTCTGGACAAGCCGTGGACACAGGTGTCGTCTCTTCTCCCCCCCGGTACGTGTCTATATTTTTCGTCGCGCATAGGGTTCAGCATTCCCACTGCTCGTCGATTTTCATCGAATGTAGCCAACTCACGCTTTCTTCGCGCTTCCCGCTTATTATCATTTTTTTTTATGCAAGAAAAAGTCCCTATGAGCACGCACTCGGTGAGACTTGAACCCACGAAATTGATCTTGATAGACACGCGGACCACCTACCAAGCCACCGGAGACGTACATGTGTGTGTGTTCTTCACATTAAACCGTTCTTCTACTCGTCGACATCCAGCAAGCCCAGTGTCCGTGCTGATTCTTCACCCTAGAAAGATACGAGCTCTGTGGTCACAGACTACGACACAGAGATAACACACCGTAGCCTACGCAATACCATGCCTTCGCACTTTTTTTTTTTTTTTTTTTTTCATCACTTTTACTTTCCAGCCCACTCGTAGGAGGTTTTACCCTCGACGATCTTCTGGACAAGCCGTGGTCACAGGTGTCGTCCCTTCTCCCCCCCCCGGTACGTGCCTTTAGTTTTTATCGCGCATAGGGTTCAGCATTCCCGCTGCTCGTCGATTTTCATCGAATGTACAGCTAACTCACGCTCTCGCGCTTTCCGCTAAAATCAATTTTATGCAAGAAAAAGTCCCTATGAGCATGCACTCGGTGAGACTCAAACTCACGAAATTGATCTTGATAGGCTCGCGGACCACCTACCAAGCCACCGGGGACGCCTAGGTGCGGCCGACACAACATACATACATACATACGCCAGCAACCAAGATACACCATAAATGCCGGCGTCCCCGGTGGCTGGGTAGGTGGTCCGCGTGCCTGTCAAGATCAATTTCGTGGGTTCAAGTCCCACCGAGTGCATGCTCATGAGGACTTTTTCTTGCATAAAAAAAAAATGATAAGCGGAAAGCGCGAAAGCGTGAGTTGGCTACATTCGATGAAAATCGACGAGCAGTGGGAATGCTGAACCCTATGCGCGACAAAAAATAAAGGCACGTACCGGGGGGGAGAAGGGACGACATCTGTGACCACGGCTTGTCCAGAAGATCGTCGAGGGTAAAACCTCCTACGAGTGGGCTGGGAAGTAAAAGTGACGGATAAAAAAAGAAAAAAAAAAAAGAAACAGAAGCAACGAATAAACCAAACCGAAAAAGAAGAGGAGAAGAATCCCAAGTAAATAAATAAAATAGGACGCCAAAGCTCAGACACATACCCCGAGCATGAGCCAAAGTGGACGTGCAAGGGGCAAGAAACGGGAAGGAAAAAGGAAAAAGGGAAATGTGCATCCCGGGGAGCACTTCACAAGTAAAAAAGAGAAATAGTGAGTGGGCCAAAAAATATAAAAACAAAAGTAAACACGCTCGTCACCCACCCACTATGTAGTACTTCTTTCATAAGGATAAGAAGGGGAAAAGATAGGAAAAAGTTAAGTCATGGAAAAAATCAAAGCACCAATCCAATACATACCGAACGGCCGTAGCAGTTGGCGATACGAGTAGCAAAGAAAAGTCCAACCTCTTAGTCGGCCTGGTACCTTGCTATACCCCGTCTGCGGTCTCTTTGCTACTCTCTTCTACCGCGGTTTCCCTTCTACTCCTTCCTCCCGTTCCCCCCCCTGCCCCCATACACTTGTACAGTGTTCCTTCTACCCCTCCTGCTGCTACCCCCCCCGCGTTCCCTCTAACACTACCCGCAGCGGATGCACGGCGCTGTCTACTCAGCTTTGCCTCAGCCTCGTGCCACCTGCCCATGAACTGTTCAGTTGCTTTGAGGATTCCCCGGTACCACTTTCCCGTCTGTTTTGCTGCAGTGGGCCACAGTGCGGGCCCAACTCCAAAGACTAAAGGGGAGTCTTCCGTTGATCCCTCGGTGGCTTTGAACACTCTAAGGTCCTCAGCAATGGCCCCAGGCCAAGTCTTGGGCTGCCCGCCTGGTTTCGGGCTCTCCCCACCAGCGATCGCCCCGAACATCAACCGACTGGGCAATCGCCCCTCGTGTTGCCGCACCAGAGCCCCCGCAAAGAGTCGCCGTTTACAGATGGTCGTTTCGATACTTTCGCATCTTGTTTCCTGAGCGCCTTCGCGTACGAGAGGGAGGTGTGGTCGGTGCGTAGTCGGCGCTGGAAGCCAATGACTCGCAAAAGGACTTCGTGGTGGGCTGATCGAAGCTTGGCGAAGTGGTCCACATTGAGGGTCCACGTCACGCAACCGTACAGCAAGGTCTCAATCACCTCGGCCTTCAGCATCCGGACTTTCAGACTAAGCGGTGCGTTCGTCCAATTATACAGTTCCGGACCATACCGTTTGAGGCATGCCCGCATCAGACGGATTCGTCGCTCGATTTCAACAACACAACCAACGACGAAAGTATAGATGTGTCGTTGTTTCGATTGCGCCTGCCTGTTGATATGTATATGATATTAGAAGCAAAGGTCTTATAGATACCGGCGTCCCCGGTGGCTTGGTAGGTGGTCCGCGAGCCTATCAAGATCAATTTCGTGAGTTCGAGTCTCACCGAGTGCATGCTCGTAGGGACTTTTTCTTGGATAAAATTGATTAGCGGAAAGCGCGAGAGCGTGAGTTAGCTGTACATTCGATGAAAGTCGACGAGCAGTGGGAATGCTGAACCCTATGCGCGATAAAAACTAAAGGCACGTACCGGGGGGAGAAGGGACGACACCTGTGACCATGGCTTGTCCAGAAGATCGTCGAGGGTAAAACCTCCTACGAGTGGGCTGGAAAGTAAAAGTGATGAACAAAAAAAAAAAAAAAAAAAGATAAGAAAATCTCGAGAAAATGGCTGATTTTATTTGTTGTTCTTGTTTTTTTGTTATTGTCCTCCGGTGGATTGGTAAAAATATACCACACTGATGGTCCGTTCGTGCCGGTTTGGGGGCTATTAATAATAAGGATAATGGAAGTAGACATAGAAGAAGATATATAGATGGACCTTGTGCATGGTTTCCTTTGTATCCGGGTATTTCTTCTTTCAGGAATGTTTTGATTGATCAACGGTGAAGCTCACATGCTGCAACATGCATTGTCGAATCGCAAGCCTAATAACAATAATAATCGTGTACTACTATTCATCTCTTCCCTCTCACTTCGTCCGACCATTGCAAATCGCAAAGCGTTGATGATTGGTTGCATTTCGTAATTACGTATCCGCGTACCATGCACGTATTGCCAGGTACAGCACAGCAAGATAAAGAAAACGCCAGTCGGCTTTGTACGTTCAGTGTTAATATTTACTATTAATAGTACGACTACGCCCTGTTGTATTAATATTGTTATTAATAATAGCTGTTGTAACTATACTGCTGTTGCTGCTGCTGTGCGGCTGCAAATAACAGAACTGCATCCTGCATCCATTCCTACACACACACCAAAGAAAGCGTTTCGGAGACATATATTACTTGGATTTAGAGTCGCTTTCTTTAACTGTGTTGTATCGTGCATCGTAATACCGGTGTACCTGGTAGCATTGTAGACTGCGCGTCTTGCGCTACAATGCATACAACATAGTCTGTAACCAAACAACGCGCGAAACCGACGGCATATCATATTAATTATTAGCTACATATAAACGGCTAAAACATGCTATTAATAATTACTACTACTACTACTACTACTACTACTACTACTACTACTACTACTACTATGTAGGCTGTTGTTGCTGTCACTGTACCAGCTTGCCAGCCTGCCAGCGACCACACACATCTGATTCATCAACTCAACTGTCATGTTATCAGAGGAAGCGGGACTCAAAACTCTTTTTGCACGACGAAGAAAAAGCGCGCGAAGAAAACTTTCGATGAAGAAATAAATGAAGAACTGACTTCTCCAACTCTGCGACACATCGCAACCCCACACCCCACACACACCCCACACCCCACACAACGCAAGCTCATCACTTTGGAAGAGCAGAGGCCACGAAACTTGAAAACAAGTTACACCACCCCTACCAGCTACCTACCTACCCCTCAACCCGCAGAAAAGGTCCGCAATTGAATCATCTTCATCTTCTGCGCTGTGAAGTTTGTTGCTGCTGGTGAGTGCTGCTAATACGAAAGAAACAGGCAGAGAGACGAACATCCTGAACTACTGGAGGAGAAGAGGAGGTACGGCAGATCTGAGATAGATGTGTTCGTTTGGGTTATTGTACCTGGCATTATCGTGTAGGCACAGGCCTGTCCTATTATCAATACTACATGCCATACCTTTTGTGTCTCTATAGTCTCTCAAGTTTTCTCTCTCAGCGGCTGTTATTTCATACTGGCACCAGAGGTATGTGGGAGTGCAAAAACACACGCACGCTTGGCTTATAGGCGTCCGACACGCGGCGGCGGCGCTTGAGGAGATAACCCAGCCCTCTCCCCGTGTGAAAAATGAAAGCGAGACTGGCATTACTAGCAGATAGATCAGAGATGATGCCTTACTCTAAAGCATGCATGCGACGTGCCAAGTGGTGCATAACAAAAACGATACCAGGTACACAGGAACAATTAATTATACCTGCTGGCACACAAAGTACCTGCTGGAACGAGAGAGCTTGTTTGTTTACTATCAAATACATGTCCTATCATACATACATTCGATTAAGCAGGAGCGAGTAAAAGTGTCATTTTGTTTTCTCGCAGACTCTTGTAGAACTGCTTTGTGTACGCACTCGTATTCGCGATGTAGCCCTGAATTGTATGCGGGGGATGAGAGGGGGATCGATACATTTGACCACGGCTTTTCCAGAAGGTCGTTGGGTGCAGAAGACAGAAAAAACAAGTTAAGTGTATTCCCTTTCCTTTCGCAGAAAAAGCTCCCTCACATCAGATCAAAACAGCGAAAGAGGCGCGGCGGCCGGCAAAATGTTGCACACCACCAACACAGCAATCAAATCAAGTCGTACAGCAGCAGCAGCAGCAGTAATGGGTAGAGACGACACACAGAGAAGAGCCATGTATCCTACTACTACCTGCTGTACGCGTATATACCTAAACCTAAACCGTTCGTATCTATTATATCTTCTTGTGCAGCCCACTACCGGTACACAACAGTCTTGATATGTACGTATGAGCAGACTACCACAGGGAAAAGAACAACAACAGCTAGCTGTGACAGAGATCGAGGATTTTCGTCGAAACTCATCTTTTGGAAGCTGTCTATTTGATAACTTCGATCGCACGTACTACTATTAATACTATTAATACTATTAATACAAGTATTTCTGCTTAGGGTTTATACGGCATCATGAGCCCTCATTTTGTGACAGCATACTAGAAATTCGACGTCCCCAAGAAGGGGGGCGACGAAGAGGAAGACAGCATCTGAAGCTGCAGAGTTCCATCAAGGCAGGCACAGCAGCAGTCAGTGTGGGTGTATTATTCAGTCAGTGTATTATAATACCCGCGGGCACGATTATTCGTATGTGTGGTATGTGCCGTATATGTTGGAAGTCTCTTTGATCTCTGTTTACCAGGTACTTCAACAGCAAGATGTTACTATATATATATATAAGTATAATAGTATTAATATCTTGATATTATTATACTGGTAATAAATACCAGGTAGTACATACGTACAGCAGTTGTATGTATTCGGTTCCCTTTTTTGCCCACCTGTATTATTGTTCATGTATGTGTTGTACTGAATTATATAGCGTTTGACGAGGTCCTGGGAGCGAAGAAAGGGACTCTGTACTGCTGTGCGAGAGTAGAATCGAAGTGTTATTAGTGTTGGGCTGCACCGCAGCAGTCCTGCAATAAAAAAAGAGTGTATTCAGTGTAAGGAACGCACGACCGCCCACGCGAAAAGGCCTCGCCGTGCGTCGTTTTTGTGCCATTTTCCTTGCGTGCATGAAATTGTTGTGATCATCATCCTGGTCGATCATGACCGTGACCATGATGAGGACATGTCAGCGAGCCCAGCTAAACACCAACGCAGAGAAATAGCGACAGCGCATTATGTTTTGGATGCCGCGGGAATGCAGCCGTTGTGCAATCATGCATGGATAACTGACAAATTTTCTCGCACAGCAGCAGTAAGTATATAGTTATCCTTCTGCGCTACAGGCTAACGGGAACCCAGCAGCCGTTGCAAAATTACCCCAGCAACAACACACTTTATTAGCAGGTACCTGGTATCAATTTACACAGCAGTTCGCACGTATCCCAATTACCTTTTCTGCTGCTGCTGCTGCTGCTATATTATTATTGTTAAGAGTGTCTGCGCATGATATTTTAGTTTATATCAAGGATTTCCGTCGGAAAGGTAACCATAATCGAAAGCCTTTCTTCATGCGCATAATTAATCGTGGACGAAAAATAGCTAAATATTGGATTCTTTGTTTGAAAAAAAAAAAACTTCCTTGCAGCAGCGGCAGCACTTTTGCATCAAACGAGCCGAACACAAGAAGCCGTGCAAGCAGCAGTACCTACCTGCAGCAGCAGCAGCAGCAGCAGCAGCAGGAGCAGTAAGCAGCAGCAAGCACTAACAGGCAGAAGTGCGATCTATCTTGCTCTCCTCGACACTCGCTGTGCAAGCAACGCCGCCACAACGAGAAGATCGCCCTCCTTCTTCGTCGTGCTCTCTGCCCGAAAAGGGGTCTTGGCGGCAAGGGTGCACGTGCTTGCAGCACCAGCAGCAGCACGTTATTATTATTATGAGACAAAAGGGTCCAACGGCACACCCTCGAGAATCAGGCCTATCAAATCAGACCGTGCATAATGGCCAATGGCGCGGGCCCGCGCCATTAAACATGTATTCCCTCGAGAACGTATACGTGGCTGGTGCTTGATGCAACACCAGGTGCATGGTATGATACTCGGTACTACTGTTAATATCAATAGCTGCGTAGCTGCAGCTCTACCCGACGTTGTACTCTGCTGTTTATCTTTTTACTTTTTATTACAGCTGAAGAACACCGGCTTCGTATACCCGGTCGTATTTATTCCATCGTCGGTTAGTGGTACGAATATATATATATATTTATATTGCCAGGTACCAGTACGTATTACGTATCAGGTACCTGTGTAGCACTACAGCAGTGTACCAGGTACGGTACTTCTTTGTTAATATTTATACTAATAAAATAGTATTGAGGTCGCCCCGGTGGTGCAGTGGTTAACGTGTGTTACTACTGCTGTTAATATTATTATACTATTTTTAGTTACCTGTGTTGCTGTTAATATGATTATACTATTATTTTGGCTTTGGTATCGGAAATCGGAGCCCACCGCCGTGGTGAGATTTTGACGTTATTCTTCGCCATCGATAGAATGTATGTTTTACTAACCCTGCTGGTCCACATGTCCTAACCCTAAGTCTAGAATGACACGGGGCAGTTGCCGTGATTTTGACGTTATTCTTCGCAGGGTTAAGCCTAAGTCTAAAATAACACGGGGAAGTTGACGCCAGCCATCGACGCCAGCCATCTTCCAATCAAATGGCTGAAATAACGCGAACGACGGGAGCCATCTTCCAATAAAATCGCTGTATTAACGGGAACCACGGGAACCACGTGAAATCACGCCGCACACAAACTAGAAGAGAGACACAGCTCGCAGTTCGCACACCCACAGTCACGCGACGATTGATCTTCGATGTCGACATATAAATCCGCCCACGGTCAACGAGCTTGGCGCCGGGCAAGGCCAATGAGTGTAAATTATGGTCTGGGAGGTACAATTGGAATCCGTGGTCTAGGTTGGCCGCGGCGTCCTATGCTCTTTGTTAAAGCTTTCAAAAAGTTCTGTTTCGTGCCAACGGAGAGGAGTCGAGAGTTTATGTCGTCTGTTTTCTACACACACACCAGCTGCCAAATATGTTTCTGGTAGACGCCTGGCCCACCCACGCGACATATCACCGACCGCGGTGTGAGAACTGTGATACTAGTGTAGGTCGGAGCCTCTAACCAGCGCGCTTCATTCAGAGTTCGTGACGTAATCGTTGGGCTTATCGATCGATGTCAAACCTGAAAAATGGTTTATTTTTCGCCATCGGAGAGGGGTCGAGATTTTTTGTCGTCTGTCTTCCTCAGACCAGTGCCAAAAAGTCTTTTTTTGTTAGATGCCTGGTCAGCCCACGCCACATATCACCGACCGAGGTGTGAGCACTGTGAAACTAGGCTGGGTCGGAGACCTTAACCAGCGCATTCCGTTCAGATTTCATGACGGTGTGGTTGGTTTTGTCGATCGATGCCTGCCAAGGATTATTACAAAAGTTGGCTCTACTCTAGTCAATGGGCATGACTATACATTGCTCCAGTATCTCCCAGAACAGTTTAAATACATTGCGCGGCGCGCAATTAAAGTCCGCGAAAGCTGTCCCGTGACGTATAAAAATTGCCGACCAATAGCTGAGAGAGCTCGTTCATAGCATGGTTAGGCGAGATTAAGATGCAAAGCACGAACCGTGGTGGGCAGGAGGGGGCAGGGGAGTAGGGCCTACTACTGGATGTGACCCCGGATCTGAGTGAGTTACGGCTATTACTAATAATGGGATGGCGAGAGAATAAAAAGACGTCATCGAAGACGAAGAAAATCATCGGGATGAAAAGATATGAAGAACAAACGAGAGATGGAGAGTGTTGTACGCATCATAACACATTATACGTATCGCATCATACATCATGCAGCACCTCAAGTTTTTTTTTGTTTTTTTTTCTCGTCTGTTCGCAGAACGTTGCGACGTTTTTTTTTCTTCTCTCACAAAGTGCTTCTAGTCAAGACGCTACCCGCGCTTGGCGTGCGTGCCCATTAACAGTCCGGACGAGCGGTGGCCAAGCCCGGACGCTATACAGCAGTGGGCTCCAAATTTGGGTGTCTGGCCTAAATGTCTTACCTGGTATTTTTCCCGACCTTGATCTATACCCGTATTGGGTAGGACTCGTAGTTAGTTGGTCCTACTGCTGTCGAGCTGTGTTTCTCAACCCAGTTTTTTATTTTTTTTTATTGAGTCTTTTTTCCTCGGCCTGATGTTTCTTAGCTGCAGGCGCTCATTGTAAGCGAGCATGTAAGCTGTAAGGCAGTTGTCGAACTTTTAAATTGTAAAAAGTGTTTTTGTTTCTCCTACCGTCATTCGTTTTAGAAATCTTACCGTTTCCCGGCGGAATCATATGGTTTGTTATTTTTCTTGAATCTTGTCCCGATACCTATTAATAGCGTTTATAGTTCAATCGGCGCTAGAACTCTTGATGAAAAATATTTTCGCCGGCGAAAGAAAACGTATTTCGACACCAATTCCAAGCAGATACGCGATTCGGCAAAAAGGAAATGAAAGCTCGTAAGACTGGTCAAAATCGCCTAAAATCAATCGTTTCGGGTGCAATGATAAACATCTTAAGCATTTTCGATCTACCGCAGTAGAACGACACAATTACGATGCCCTGCGCGTTTGCATGTGGATAAACCATTTGCTGGACTATATATTTAAAATCGCACACGTGAATTGTTCTAGTCTTGGAACAAAACGACCTTCCAAGATCCATTTTTCGCGGATATTCTCCGTCAACTTTATCGGGTTTTGCCACAATGCTAATGGCACAAAATTCCTGTTGATAATCGCGAGTACCACAAGCTCTCGAAATCCGATGTTTCTACTCACACTATTCTGATTAAAACGTGGTCACATGCTCATGAATCCAAATTCGAAATAAAAAAAACGGTCTTTTTTTTTCGGTCGGTTTGGGTCGCGATCGCAACCGAGACTTGTTCGGTTCGTTTTATTGGTTATGCCAAAAACCGTGTGAAACCGAAAACCGACTCGTTTTTTCTTCCCCTGTCCCCTACGCCGATCACGCCGACGCATACGTTTCGAGAACACCGGTAACCGATTGAAGCCAACCAACCGACCGATATTTTAGACTTAAACCGAAGAACTGACCGAGTGATCGGTCCAGGGCACCTCTGCTGTGTCTCCTTGCTGTGTCGCTTCTACTACTGTCTGGCGCATAGAGTTGCACCCCGGCCTCAAATTTGGAACCGGGTACCCGACCGGGTGGGGTGCGGTTGAGACGGGACCGGAACCGGGTACCCGGGTCCCAGGCAGACACGGGGTACCTGGGTACCCGGGTTACCGTACACTATTTGCTCCCCTTTTAGCGTTTAAGCGGCCGCGGACGAGGCGGACACGGGTATCCGGGTACTCGGGTGCCCTGGTTACCATACACTATTTGCTCCCACCCCTTATAGCCTTCGAGTGGCGGGGTAGTAAAAGGCGAAAGATGGGAAAAGCATGATTTTGCATATCGCCGCTCTCGATGAATCATGGCAAAGAAAGAAAGAAGGCTGAAGGCAAGTAGGTGTAAGGCTATTGGGATCGAGTATAATATAGAGAGGTGCGGGGAGTGACGGGGAGTGGTGAGTTGAAATAAAGGCATGGACTGTAATTTTTCTGTCCCACTCTTATTGCGCTCGTTAAGTCATGAGGAATATCCTTCAAAATAGAATTGGTTTGCGTCCAACAAATCATTCTACAAAAACCCGCACACACCAAAAAACTACGAAGAAGGAAGTAAAGGTAATGCTTCAGAAACCTTCTGCAACAAAAAAAAAGACATTAATTATTAATATATTATCTTGTACTTGTTAAAAAATCCCAAAATAGAAGAACCCACAGACCGATGTCCGTCCGATCATCTCATCAAACATCCAATACTAGTATGTCAACCCCGTGAGAAATCCGTTGTGTTCGATCTCTCATTGCCAATCAAACATCAGTCTCTCTGCAAACAGCAACAAGTATCGCAAGGTTTGCACTTCTTGTGATTGGTCTATCTCCTGGTTCATGGTAATGTAAGGCCGTTTACGTTTACGTTGGTAGGGATATATCGCGTGTGTATGCAGTGTTGTGCGAAGGCAGGTATTCGTACGAGTAGGGGTATTCTTTAGTCTCGGTCTGCAGTCTGCAGGGGCCAGAGGCGAGAGTCTAGAGACACAGCCGCTGCAGTATACGTACAAATCAACGTGCGCCCTAGTATTGAGGCCTCCGTGTGGAACAATTGACGTGCACCCGGGTACCCGGGGTAAAAATGCCCGCGATTCCGTGAGTTGGACCGGGACGGTTCAGGCTCCGACGGTTCCGGGTACCCACCCGGTTCTCAGTCTGACGGGGTGCAACTCTACTGGCGCAGCGGACGCGGGTACGGCAATAATACCACAGCACTTGAGTGCGATAACGTCGTCACGTGATACACCAACGTGTACGTACGCACGTGCACATCGCACCTTCGAAACGTTGAGCATTCGACTGGTTTTGCCGAGAAACCGCTCCAGAAATCGACGGAGAAGTGCTTGGTTGAGTTTTGGTTCGATCTCGTTTTGTGGTTTTTAAACGAGCAAAACGCCGACCGATATTTTCGACAAGAAACGAAAAAAAAACCAACCGAGTCATTTCTATTTTCGGTTCGCCACACTGTTAAACCTGTGTCGATGTGTCAAACCTTGGAGCCCCGGCGCATGTAGGATGTATGTAGGGTATGTGGCATCTAGTATCTAAGGTGAGGTGCGTCATTCCCGCAAAGCTCGTCGGTTCGTTCGGTTGGCACGAATGTGCATTTGTCGCGCCCAAGCCGTGCAACGTGAGATCTCTATACGAGTGCTCTCACGTATACAACATCAAGTATTAATAGTGCCAGGTGACATATTTCTTCAAAATAGAATGGCATGTACTGCAGTAACAAACTTGTTGGTGCGGTCTCGACCGCCCACCTGAACACAAGACGACGGGCATTGGAAGAGGCTCGGCACTCGGCATACATATTCAAAACACGATTTTGTCAGGAGACATGTCGGACATGTTCCGTTCCGACTTGAATAAAAAATCTTCTACGTCGTATCGGTAAAATACCGCAGCAGTGTTATTCATATTAGTAGTAATCTCTCTTGTATGGCTCCGACCCAATATACGTATAGATAGGAGTATCCCATTTGCCGTCCTCCCTCCCTAAACAACATTGCACCTTCCCTACCTTCGGCTTTTGATTTGTTGATCAGGTTTTTTTGCAATTTTAGCTTCAATCTGAATCAGGTTTCTGGATGAAGCCTAGAGCTCCTACACTATAATCAAGTAAGCATCATAACTTCAGAAGTATTGGGTGCTACAGCAGTACCTACTCCTCCTCCTCCTCCTCTTCCTCCTCCTCCTCCTCCTCCTCCTACTATTATTACTGCTGCTACTACTGCTACTATACTACTACTACTACTACTACTACTACTACTACTACTTCTACTACTACTACTATTAATTCTACTACTGCTACTACTACTACTACTACTACTACTACTACTACTACTACTACTACTACTACTACTACTACTATACTACTACTACTACTACTACTTCTACTACTACTACAACCACAACTACTACTACTACTACTACTACTACTACTACTGCTGCTGCTACTACTACTACTACTACTACTACTACTACTACTACTACTACTGCTACTCTTACTACTACTGCTGCTGCTGCTGCTGCTGCTGCTGCTACTACTGCTACTGCTGCTGCTGCTACTGCAAATACAATTACAAATACTACCGTAGAACGCATCACCAATATATTTTTTTCTATTGTCCAACGTGATCCCCGTATCGTAACATGCGTCGGTCTCAGTATAAACCCATTACGGTACAGTACAGTACAGTACAATATACCACTCTGGCAGGAACTGCGAGGAGCCTTGGGGGCATATAGCTATAAAGACCAAGCGTTCGTTACATTTGGGCCCATGTTGGCAGCAAATAATTAATCGTACAAATTTTGTACCTGGTATAGCCTGCGTCTCCGATGGCATAGATTAGTGGTAGACCTCGTAATGTACGAAAAGGTCGGTTTCGCGAGCTCGAGCCCCCCCCAAGGCCTTTTTCTTGCGCTGAACTTGACGGTGAGACAGCGCCTATGAAGGTAGTAGAGCGCGTGCGCACAATTCAACGCGAGTCGCCGAGCTGAACCCTTCTCGCGATACATACGCGGATTCGCACTGTACGAAGCGAGGAGGGGGGAGACGTTGCCTCCTTACTGGTGTGTGGCCATAGCATCATAGTAGATCTGAGTTACGAGAGGGAAGTAACTGGAGAAAACAGTGCAGCGATACTAAATGGGATGGAAAGATACACACCAACCAAGAACAAGAGAAAAGAAAAGGGAGTAATGTTGTGCGTGCGTGATTGATTGATTGATCCCTCCAGCAAATGTGCGCGTGTTCGTTCACCTAAAACCGTCCGCCACCTTCACCAGTACACCCAAAGTGTCCGTCCTGACTCCTTATCCCTGCCAGAGAGATGCTAACTCTGTGGTCACAGACTGGTGAGACAGAGGAAGCCCAAAATAAACCAATACAATCGCGAATTCACGGGTGAGGCAAGTGAAATGCCAAATGCCACCAGCGTACCGGGTACGAGAACACAACACAAGCAAGAACACAAGCAAGACCAGGAAATGATGACAAAAATACAGTAAAAAAATTTGAAACGAAACAAAATACGACGGACGCAGTGAGATCAGAAATACCGCTATTATTGCGGGGGGCCATAGTAAATAGGAACAAATTTTGGTAGAAAAAAAAGGTAAATATATACCTGGTAGGTTTTGTGTGTGCCATGTGTCCTATTGACTATGGACCACCGTAATAATAATAGTAGGAAAACATACCTACTCTGGTTGCTGCACAGACGAAGCAACACGAAGGAAAGGAAGATACCAGCGTAAGAACGGCGTGGAGGGGAAAGGAAACCAGAGCGAGAGACAAGACAAACAAACAAGCAAGAAGAAAGAGGGGAGAGACAAGACAAACAAGCAAGAAGGAAGAGGGGAGAGACAAGACAAACAAGCAAGAAGAAAGAGGGGAGATAGACAAGACAAATAAGCAAGAAGAAAGAGGGAGAGAGACAAGACAAATAAGCAAGAAGGAAGAGATTTGGGGAAAAAAGAAGAGAGAGAAGTCGTACTCGAGGGGCGGCGATGGTAACATGAGTCTGTAGGGTAGTTTTCACTTGGCAGCGGAACAGTCTTCCTCGTTGCTGGTTTTTGGTTTGTGTCCGGTTTCCCACGGTCAACAGGCTGACCTGTTTGTTATTCAGGGCGAACTCTACATCGTCATATCATACGAACATTGTTCAATTGGCCGGCCGTTGCGGAAGCAAAGACGACAGGGTCCGCCCGCAGCCCTGAGGATGGATGGCTTGCGCGTTTTTTTTTTTTTTTTTTTTTTTTTTTTGCTTATTTTTCTTCTCTTGTCTTGCGCGAGATGCCAGTATGCTCTCCCGGTTCGGCTACGTGCTGCGGGCAGGGATTGGTGCAGCGGAGGCTCCTGGTACGTGTTGCCTGCCCAGGACCGAACGTTGCGGTAGTGTGGTCTAGAGCGACAGCTCAGCCACATGGTGCGCTCGAACCCACCATCAGTATGCTGCGGATGGATGCCTCACAACCCACGAGATATAAATGCTTGAAAAAACAGAGCACGCACGCCGGTCGTTGAGACAGGTGTACAACACCCTGGGTACCCCCCAGCCCAGGACGACCTGACTCACCGAAAGCTCCATGATTCTACTATTCATACATTCTGCTGCTTGTCGCCCACCCCCCCCCCCCCTCCCCTGCTTGCTCGTCGCCGTCCCTTCAACTCGCAGTGCCCTTACCTATCCCATCAGCCGGAAGGAGTCACTCACGGCCCCCCGAACCAACACCACCCACTACCACCACCACCATAACTCGACAAATATGATGTTCCAGCAGCACCAGCACCAGCACCAGCACCAGCCCCCCCCATGGAACGACAGCACCGGCACCGACGACGAGGATAACCGCGGCTTTGGTCGGAAGAAGGCCCTCGCCGCCCACCACCACCACCACCACCACCGCTGTTCGCCGCATAGTGTCGTCCTCCGTGACACTCTTGCTCGTTGTTCTCCTCTCGTGGGGCCCTCAGCTCGCCAGCGGCTCGTCGAGCTCTTCTAGCCTAGGGCTCTGCATGGGCAAGTCCCAGGCTTGCTTCTTAGACGAGGTATGCAAGGCGTGCCTCGGCTCGTGGACCCTCGATAATGTGGACACCTGCATGGCCGACGTTGCGGAGGTGAGTCCTGCCATGGCACCCGTGCAATGCGTGGCCTCAGTCGTATGGCTATTAGATCCGACCTGTACACAATGCCGGGACGAAGCCCGTCGGGTTTTCAGCAACCAGGCAGGCGTGTACCGGGGCTACCGAGCACCCTGGCAGCGTTGGTCAAATAATCACCTCTGCGAACCGTGTGACCCTATCCCCGGTCACCCTCGGCTCCACCGTTATCACTAGTGTTACCAATCGTGGTTCACTCCTCGACGGGAGCTCAACCTACGGCGGAAAAAAAAAAAAAAAACACCGGACCCCATGGCCTGGCTGCGTCCACGCGATGCACACCGACGTACACCCGCACACGCACCAATGGTTGAGACAAACCCGCTTGCCCGGTAACAGACCCCTCCTTTCCTCCTATCCTTCCCCATTTGCTGTTTTATGATGGTAGCATTTGTTTTAGCAATTTATTCGCTAAGTAGCAAGAAACTTGCCAAATATTCTTGGGGGACCCTAAACGACTACTACAATTACGGGGGGGCATAGGAAATGGATCTACGGTATAGACAAAAACCTATACATGCTCCTATTTTTACTAAAAATATTGGTCCTCTTTACCATGGTCCCCCGTGTTGCTACTGTTCCTGATATTACTTTAATGGGGATCCATAGTTTACGAGACCAAATTTTGTTGGGAAAAATAGTTGAATATATAGGTTTTTTATGTATCCCATAGGTCCTATTAACTATGGACCCCCGTAATACTCCTGTAACTTCCACTTGAGGTACTATCTCTTCTCCTACGACCACCGTTTTTTTTCAGCGTTTCTCTTATTTCGAGCTTTCTTGAATCGTACCCCACCCCCCCCCCCCCCCCCCCCTGCCCAAATGGAAACATACACACCCCGAAAAAAGCACGATCGGGAAGCATCGCACCAAGTTTGCAAAAGATCAATCGGTCTTATTGATATATTGTTCGATGTAATTAATAGCTTCTGTGTATGTTTACTTCCATGTATTTCTGCCCTTGACATACCACTCCGTTGCTTTTTAACGTTTCCGTAGCCTGTAATAAGTCCTCAGAGTTGAGTTTTGTACGAGAGTTCGAGCTGTCGATGATAGGATCCCTGACAACAACTAAGAACGGTCTCCCTCTACTTGCTGCGGCAACACTCAACCTATTGAATACCCCCCCCCCCCCCTATATTATATACCTGGTACATAGGTTGGGTTGGCGTCGGTTGGCGACGACGTTGTAAATCACGCCTCCCACTGCGTTATCTAGACAGCCAGGGTACGTACCGTTTTTTTTTTCTTTTTTCTTTTTGAGTTACCACAGCTGGCGGTCAAGTTAGATCATTTTTGTGCGGGGAGAACCTTTGCTCCGCGCAAGGGGGATGATCGTATCACGTAGCGTGTATATGGTGAGGCGCCCACGAGGCAGTTACATAGTAAACCCATTGCTGTCTCCGGACGTGGCCACACCAGAAAAAATCCCAATTCAATGACGCTGTCATCCATATGCAAGAAGCTCCGCCTCTAAAGCGGTTCTCAGTAGGTTGCAGCTCACCCTTCATGCGACCCGCCCAATACCTCACGGCGCTTCGCGCTTGGTGCAAGCAATGTCTGCCTGGTCGGTGAAAACCCGACATGCTCCGACCCGGCATTGTAGGGATGAGAGGGTCTATGGCCATACGACTACGGTCACGCATGATAATGAGTACAGCCACCCCCCCCGACTACGGAACTCACGGAAATCAACGCGTGGGCAGAGGCGAACGTAGATACGTCAGAAAGGGAAGACAGCGGTTCGGGAGGGTTACAGAGAGAGTTCACAAGGGAAGAAGTAAAGAAGTGTGTATCTAAACTCGAGAATAGAAAGGCAGCGGGGCCAGACCAAATAGTGAATTAATTTTTGAAGTACGAGGGAGAAGGAATGCTTACCATGATGGTTATGTTGTATAACTGGATACGGAAAACGAGTACGCACCTAGGAGGTGGAGAAAAGGAGTATTAATAGTAGTAAAGTTATTCAAGGAAGGAGATACGGCTGACCCGGGGAACTATAGGGGGATAACGCTACCAAGCACAGCAGTAGGCAAAACATTTTGAAAGATTTTGAGTGACAGAATGGGAGCGATAATGGAGAAGGAAGACAAAATATGCGAAGCGCAAGCAGGGTTTAGGAAAAAAAAAAAAAAACCGTAGCTGCGTAGACCATGTGTACACCTTTGGAGAGATTATTCAAGGTAGGAAAGACGCGGGACTGGCAACGTACCGTTTCTTTCCAGATGTGCAGAAAACCTACGACACAGTATAGAGAAATCGATTGTGGAAAAAAATGTGGGAAATAGGAATCAGAGGAAAGATGTGGAGAATGGTGAAAGAGATTACGGAATGTGCGACAAGTGCTGTGATGCTGGACGGGGAAATTTCGAAGTATGTTGATATTTTCAAGGAGTTGCACAGGGATGTACGTTGTCACCTAACCTATTCAAGATACATATATATTATCTACCTGTTAGTAACAGTCGAGGCAGCAAGGCAGAGAGTCACGGTAGGGGAAGATACGGTGTCGGGATTGATGTTTGCGGGTGACTTCTCGTGGGGATATCAGAAACACCCGAACGATTGCAGAAACAAATAGAGAAGGCGCTAAAATACGCCAGGAAATGGAGGGTGACGGCGAACGTCAAGAAATGCGCAGTAGTTGTTTTTAACGAAGATAAGGTAAACCCGATAAGTTTCGGTTGGAGGTGGGGAGAAGATGAATTGCCGATCGTAGACCACTATACATACCTTCGCGTAGAGATTTCAAAGGATTGCTCTTGGGATACACATATAGCAAAAGAAGTAGGAAAGGGCAAATCACACGTGGGCAAGATGGATGCGATCCTAATAGACTCGCACCTTGACACCAGGATTACGAGATGTACCCTGATGAATGTGATGGTGCCAAAGCTAAAGTATGCAGGAGAAGTATGGGAAGGGAACGCGAAAATCGTGAAACAGTTGGAAACAGAACAAATGACAGCAGCTAAAAAAAGTCATAAGATGCTCAAGTACGAGTAGTAACACAGTATTAAGAGCAGAACTGGGACTGCACCCACTCAAGACAAATAGAGACATGGAGAGTTGAAATGGCTGTACAAAGTAAGGAACATGCTTAAAAAGAGGTTGCCAGCCATAGTTGATAGAGCTGTATTGGAGAAAGTAACAAAAGGGAGAGCTGGAAAAAGGTGGGATAGTGTAGTTGAGAAAGTATGGAAGGATATAGGGGGAAACCAAGAAGAGATTATGTCCGCCGGGAAGTGTAGGAGGTATAGAAGAAAGGACAGAAAGAAGGGAAAGGCTAGCGCTAAGAAACAAGGTGGAATCGTGAAACACTTGGAGATGTACGGGGGATTGAGGGAAGGAATAGGAGTGAAAACGTATTTTCACGGCCCAATGGACTTCGCGCATACGCTGAAACTGCGCTTTCGTGTAAGTGACCTGGACCTGCCAGAAGAAAGAGGAATACCAGTATCTGGGAGGAGGAGGAAGTAGATGCACAGATGTGCCCGTGTGGCAAAGCAATAGAGAGTAGAACTCACATAGTAGAAGAATGTGAAATATGCAAAGAGGAACGGGATGTGTTGGGAAGAGGAGATCAGGGAAATAGACGAATGTGACATGGAGGAGTTTGATACACTGAATAGCAGCGAGAAAACGATCGCTACCCTAAGAGACAGATGGTGGCCACAGGAGGCCAAACAGGAAGGGGACAAGCTTCGCAAAAAGTTCCTATGTGATATATGGAAAACCACGTAATGAGCGCCCAATTGTTGTGGGTGTCTCTATTCGGAGTAGGGACGGTGCTCCGTCTCGAAAGGGATGCGTGGTCAATGGTCAAATGACTAAGGCAAGCAACGAATGAGTACCCCCCCCCCCCCCTCAAACTAGGGTGACAGGAGACCAAATATCAGGAGGTTCCGCCCTGAGAAAATGTATTACTAGGTTCCCCCTCTAACTGCTGCCGTGGCTGCTAAAAGTCTATTATTAGTATTGGGTAGGTTCCCCCTTTACGAAATCGGCATGAGATGTCCTATGAAAAAGCCCCCCCCCTCTCACTACTATATATAAGTGCCTGAGGTGGCCCCTCCACTACTCTCAACTGCTATTACGGTGGACCGTAGTAAATAGGACCTACGGTACACACAAAAACCTATTTATTTACCTATTTTTACTAACAATATTTGGTCCTATTTACTACGGCCCCCCGTAATAGTAACGCTACCATTGCTACTACGTCACAATAGTACTACTGATAGGCTCCCCTCTATCAGTAGAGCTACTGTGACGTAGTAATGTAGCATGATGCACCCGTAAATAGGTACTGCAGGCACGGCACAAAGGCTTTAATAGGTCCCGCGTCCCTCTACTACTCTTGCTTTGGCGTGGTTCAGGTGCAGTCGACTTCTACTGGGGATTGCGGAACCGAGGGGATTCAGACCTGCTGCGGGTTTCGAGGCCGGGACGTCGGAGGCGTGCATGGAAAACGCCCTCATGGTGGAATACTGGTAAGATAGACGAGAGTAGGCCAAGACAAAGACAGTTAGGAGCGCATGCAGCGGGGTGGGGGGGGGGGGGGGGGGGGGGGGGGGGGGGGGGGGGGGGGGGGGGGGGGGGGGGGGGGGGGGGGGGGGGGGGGGGGGGTACAATTCGAGACAGCTCGATTTATGAGAAACGCCGACGTAAGGAAGGTCAAATGGGTGGGCACGGGCAAACGTGTCAGATCTAACAGGAACATAGAATCCATTCCGGTCACAAAATATGTACTGGTTCAATCCTTTTGGATTGCAGTCCCGGTGCGGAGACAAACTACTTAAAATTAGTGGAGTTTGTCCCCAACGCGGGACTGCAGTCTTGAAATGGTCCATGGGTCTACTTGCCCGTCTCTTAAATCGCAGCCCCCCCCCCCCCCCCCCCCCCCCCCCCCCCCCCCCCCCCCCCCCCCCCCCCCCCCCCCACCCCCCCCCCCCCCCCCCCCCCCCCCTGATTCGGGTAAAACGATAAAAAATGGCATATGTTTCCCCCCCGTTTTAGTGCAAGCAATATCTGCGTGGCCGGTGAAACCCGACGTGCTCCGTTCCGGCATTGTAGGGATGCGAGGGACTACAGTCATAAATGCCACTACGTTAATGTGTTACTTGACCCCTTTACCCCGCCCTTCTATTCGTGGTGGGCCCTGGGGTCATCGCTTTATCCCCATTTAAAAGCGTGGCCACATGCGTGTGCGGCTGGCTCACTCAGACTACCCCCCCCCGCCCCCCGCAGTAGTAGGCCCGAGGGCCATCGCGCTATCAATCTCTATTTCGTGTTCTCAATATTGTTTGAGACGAGCCCCCTCTCCTGCTAGTAGGGAGCGTGCGAGCCATTTCCCGCTGCCGCCATTGCGGGACCCGACCGCGTCCACATGCAAATCCCCCCCCCCCCCCCCCCCCCCCCCCCCCCCCCCCCCCCCCCCCCCCCCCCCCCCCCCCCCCCCCCCCCCCCCCCCCCCCCCCCCCCCCCCCCCCCCTAGCGGTAGACGCGATATCCATCGCATCGCATGCATGGTCGCCATTTCGGAGCCTGACCGTTTCTATACGTATCACCCCCCCCCTCCCCCCCCCCGTCCTTCTCACCGCAAGCAATTGTCCGCTTGGTTGGTGGAAATCCTATTTGCTCCGCTCGACATTGTAGGAGTGCAAAGGTCTAAGGTCATGCGTACGACTACGGCCATTCATGATTTGAGCACATCCCTCCCTCTTACCTCAACCCCACCCCCCCCCCGCCCTAGTGGTGTGCCCGACGGCCCTCGCTCGCCGTCCCGCCATTTCAGATGCCGGCCTTTTACATGCGCATATCATCCCACCTTCTCTTGGGGCCATGCTTCTCGAACCGCGTTGTCCCTAATATTTCTCTTACGCTTGGAAAAAAAAAAAAAAAACGAAAAGAGATACAACGTTTCCTAGAACAGATTGACAGAGGGCAGGACACCAGGCACGTTTGGAATACCTCTTCGAGGAAACAAGAAACGGAAACTCAGGAAAAATATCATGCCGGAAGAAGAAATCTGAGGAAAAATCAGGAGTTTTGAGACAGAACACTCGCTTCGATAAAAGGCGCCCTTAATATTAATAGTAGGCCCAAGGACCCTCATGCGATCGCAAATTCAGATTCCAACCATTTCATATATGTATCTCCCCCCCCCCCCCCCCCCCCCCCCGGCGCCGAGGGCCATCGCACTATTTACATATCTGAGCCTGGCCATTTACACATGCATCGCATCCTCTCTCCCCTATGATGCCGGGCCGCAAGGCCGCCGTGTTGTCACCAATTCAGGGCCTGGCCATTGTTTTATTTTTTTCATCCTCCCGAGGACTGATAAAAATAAAGCTTAACCCTACCATACTCCCTTTTGTCAATGCCCCATTGCCCCCCCCCCCCCCCCCCCCCCCCCCCCTCTTATCGTAACAGTAGACCCTGGGGGCCATCGCACGATCGCCATTCCTGAGCCTGACCATTAAAGTATGCATCTCAGTTCCCCCCCGCCCCTTCGTGGTTGGTGCAACCAATTTCTGCCTAGTCGTAGAAAACCCGACTTGCTCCGTTCTGGCATTGTAGGGATGCGAGAATCTATGTGCATATGTGCATACGACTGCGGTCACGCATGGTATCGAGTACTTTACCCCCCCCCCCCCCCCCGTCCCCCCCCCCGTCCCCTAACCATTGACTAGCACAAGCAATAAACGACCCCACATGGTCATACGATGACGGCCACGCATGATATCGAGTACACACACACACCCTTAGTATTTGCCCCGAAGGCCATCGTACTACACCCCGGGCCTGACCATTTAGGTGCGCATCTCTAACCTTTTGATTAGGAGGTTCGAGTGCGCCATCGCACCATACATGACCAACTCGGACCCTGGCCATTTTAAGGATGCATCTCACCCCCCCCCCCCCCGTCTCCGCTCTTGAAAGCAAGCCCAGGAGCCATCGCGCTATCGCCATTGCAGAGTCTGATCAATTCAGGTTTTGCGTCTCAACTCCTCCCTTCCTGGCAATAGGACCGAGGGCTATGACACTATCTATCGCTGTGTCAGAGCCAGGCCAATTATACATGCCTCTCACCACCGCCTTGGCCCCCCCCCTCTCGCCCCCCCTGGTGTTTTATTTTGGACAACCGTGCAACTGAGTTTGCCACCCGTGACGTCCATTTTAGTCAACCATGGCAAACGTTTGTCAAGCAACCACACGGCATCGGTTTTTCAAGCGTGGTAGCCTTTGTGCGAACCATGTGCAGTAGAGTTCTGCATGTTGTAGATGAATAAGTTTCTCGGAATATTCTCCATTAAGCCGGGAAAATAAAAACAGGCCCCTGCTTGGCTCTCCTGGTACCACACGGACCTGACCCCACCCGGATGTGATCCCATGTGGCATCCTTCTCCCACCCACGAGGTGCAGAAATAAATATGCCGTCGAGGGCCATGAGCGCGAAACGCGAACCGCAAACGGTCAGGAATCGTCGGTAGGTAAAACGTCGTCGGATCCAAATAAAAAAGAAAGAAGCGTAGCAACCCGGGAATCGAACCCAGCATCGTAATCATGGTGCTGGTCACCATAGACCGCGGAGCTCGACCACCTTCCACCCCCCCCACCCCATATGCGTTGTTTGTAGGCTATTTAGAGTGGCAGTCAGGACCTGTGCGTACAAGCATGTACAGAACATAGGAATATTCCTCGAAAATTATTTTATGTGCGAGGCGGTGAACCCAGCTCGAACCATGTAACTCATTCGTCAACGAACAGTGATGCCCTTTTGTCAACCAACCAAGCATCACATCTTTTCGTCATCCTCAACCCGAAAACCATGAAAAAACGTCCTCCTCTTCCGCCTCCTCCTCCTCCTCCTCCTGCTCCCCCTCCTTTTTCGTTTTTTTCAACCATGCAACAAAAAATCCATGGCGCACACACAGGAGGTGCATTCAGAGCGGAAACGGGTGCGACCTGGACGACATACCGTGCTACGGAACCGTGGCGGAAGACGAAATCCAGGCGGTCGCCAACGGCGCATCAGCCGGAAAAACGTCTTCCTCCGGCCTGCTGCTGTTGGCCTCAGCAAGCGCTGCTGCCGCTGCTGCTGCTGCTGCTGCTGTCGCCGCTACCGCCGCCCTGGTGTAGGCTCTTCTGCCTTAAGGCCACGGCGGGGGGTGGTGTGATCGAGGTTTGCCCGAAAATAGAACGTTTCCACTCTGAGAGGAAGCGAAGGGATCGCGTGGTTGTTCGGATTAATGCCCCAACCAATATGGTCCTTACATACCTTTCCGGAGTGGATGTGGGTTTGCATGAAGATAGGGCGTTTTTTTTCAGGTTCGTTTTCTTGTTCGTCTTTCGTTTTTTTTTGTAGCAACAGCGCGGGATTTTTTTTATCTGTTTTCATGTGTTCCTATGCTTGTACCATACCTGATATATATATTTAGACGAGAACGGTGTTTTTAAAAGCTATGGGAGGACGGACGGACGGACGGACGCCTTGTCGGGTATTTTGTTTTCCCTCTAGTAAAGACACACACGCAATATTCTACACCTCGCGGCAGATCATCGATTATTGCTTCGTGACTTGGATCAATCAGGTCAGATGGATCCCTGATCTCTCATGATCTATTGCAGCTCATGATGTTGCTGTGTGAGCGCCGGCCGTATATAGCCTGCATGATCTAGTGTCGCAAGACGTGATTCCTGGGTTGGATCTGTACTACACGGATCCTGCAACAAATATGTTAACGGCAGGTTAGCTCGGATCTAGATGGCCTACAGATAGTTGCGCAAAATTCGACAGTTGCAGGGGTAGGTACTTTGCTCGCGGAAGGGCACCCACGGGGCGAGACGAATGTGCCTCGATTTAGCTTGTTTTCTCGATGTTGTTGATAACACTCTGGCGCCCCCCAGAGAAGACGTATGGAGAAACGAAACGAGTCTTTTTTTTTGTTTTTGTTTTTTTTGTTTCTTGTTTCGTCTTTTTGTGTAAGCAAGTGAATGTCTTGGCGCCAAGACGTGTCGGCGGGAGGCGTTCCTCTGTCGTTGGCGCCAAAAGTAGCTTTAGCGTCAACCTTGGCGTCGGCGGTAGCGTTGCCGCTAGGTCCAGACAGCGCTAGTGTGGGCGCTATTAATAGCTTTAGCGTCAAAGCTAGCGTTGGCGCTAGCTAAAGTGTTAGTGTCGACGGTAGAGTTTTCGTTGGCCGTAACGGCAGCGTCAGCGTTTGTTTGAGTGTTGATGTTAGCGCTAGCCTTAGCGTTAGCGTTAGCTTCAGTGTTAGCGGTAGCGTTGCCGCTAGGGTCAGCGTCACCGTGGGTGTAAGCGTTGGGGCTGGCGATAGCGTGAAGAGTTGGCGTTGGCCTTAACGTAGTGTTAGTCGTGGTCCTTCAGTACTACGCTCAAGCCTTGAGCTTGAGGATGCAAGGGTGCGTGGTGCGCGCCTTTTGAGGCGCGTCGAAGAACGTTTTCGTCTTATTTAGAATTGCATTGTCCCACCCACGCTGTCGCGGGGGCGAGCGAGAGGAAACAGGGAGCAGGAGAGGGGGTGGGGGGTCGTCGCAATTATCCGGTGTGAGCCTTAATTTACGTGCAGTACGTGTTGTTTCGGTGGTGCAGTGGACTGGGACGGAGAGTCGGGGGGCATTGTGCTCGCGTGACGGCCCTGTGGTGTCAGCGGAGTGAAATTCCCAGCCTTTCGGAGCGTTTCGTAATGTACAAGTAACTTATCGTTTTTTTGAGCGTTTCATAAATTTACTACTTTCGTATGTGTTTCCGAGCGAACCCTTTGTGCACCAGATGGGCGGGGGGGGGTACTCATTGTCACGCATGGCTGTGCTCATTTGGCCATAGACCCTCATTGCCGGGACGGAGCGGCGTCCGGTTTTCACCCGCCCAAGCAGGCATTTTTTTCTGCACCATAGTGCCAAGCAAAACCTGAGGCTGTCGGCGAGTTGCATGGATGGTGAGCTGCAGAATGCTTGGAATTTTGGTGTGCTTGAATCATCTTGACGGCGGTGAAGAGGGCGGAGAAAACTGTTGTGCGGCAGGGAGTGACGTTATGTGTCCTGCACAATTTTCGGTGAAACTAGACATTTGGTGAAATTATTGTTGAAAATCTTGTTGTAATTTCTTTTTGCCCTCCGACAAAGTGTCGTACGACGTACATGACAACAACAAAACAGAAACAAAACATAAACAAGAACAAGAACGAAAATGTTCCAGTACGACATGAATAATATCATCTGTCTAGTACGTAAGTATACCGCTATTTATACTGTACACCTCTTTTCTTGCAGATGTTCGTGCAAAAATCGAGCCAACAACTACTATGAATACTCGTATTTAGGAACTTCCAATGCTTCATAAAACGCTTTATCCGGAAATATCCTCCTTGTGTTGGTTGACAATCACCCTCCTTTGGCACAAGACGCGGAAATGGACAAGGATCATTTCTGGAGTTGGAAAAGGAATACAATACAGACCTCCGATTTATCGACTGACTCAGGGCACATCAATCACCCTTCATCCAACATTTCATCATGATGCTCACAGAGGGTATAGCGGTAGACAATTGCACCAGTATTTATGGAATAACAGCAACAGTCATAATCAGAATACAGAGGTATACGTACACCTAGTTATACGGTGCAAACGGGCCATCGTCAGAAGAAAAACGCCTACCGAGGAAAAGAAACCCCAGGGGACACCAAGGGGACACCAACGGTCCATTCCCGAGCAAAACCCCACCATAAAAACGAAAGCTTCAACCAGGGGACACAACAAGCGGTCCATTCCCGGAGGAAAAACGCCCATGAAATTAGCAGGAACCCCCAACCAGAGCATTCAAACGGATCATCCCTAGAGATACAACCTCAATCTGAAATAGTGAAAACCCCAGCCAGGTGACAAACTGTCTCTTCCCGGATTAAAACACCTACCAAATAATGGAAATCCGAAGCAGGGACACAAAACGACCGTCCCAGGAGGAAAAAAAAAAAAACGCCTACCGGAGTAACGGGAACCCCCTGAACAGGAGATTCAAACGAATCATCACCGGGGGAGAACACAAACCAGGGGACACAAACGGTCCAACACCGCAGAAAAACCGCCTACCGAAATAAATGAATCCCCAAACAGGGGAATCTAACGACGCATCCCAGGAGAAGAAACGCCTACTGAATCAACATAATCTTCCGGCCAGGGGACATAAACCGATCATACCCGGAGTAAACCGCCCGGCAGTATTACAGATGGTTCCAAACAGGAGATACGAGCGGACCTTCACAGGAAAAATACGCCTACTGACAATATGAATTCCCAACCAGCGGACACGAACGGACCACCCCCGGATGAAAAAAAGCCTGCTGATTTCACGCAAATCGCCAACCAGGGCACACAAGTTATCCAATCGCCGTAAACAGGCCTACTCAAAAATAGAACGCCGAACCATGGGAAAAATACGGATCATCCCCAGAATAAAAACGCTCACTGAGTCAACGGAAACCCCGACCCCGGGACAGCACCAAACCATTACCATGGAATCGTGCCGTGCCTTCTAGAGCATTAGAATCGGCCCATTGGGGCCCCGTTCAGATATTGGAAACATACTAATAGCGATCCTGGCTCTACATGTCCTGGCTCTACATGTCTGGAATAACCCCGGTTCAAAACATATATGTAGATGTTACAGCAGAATCAGCCGGAAACCCGGGGATGGGGGGCGGATATTATCCTTCGTGGCTTTCTAAGGCGTATGTCTTACCCTTTTTCTACTACGAAAGGACCTTACCAGGGACACTAAATCCAAGTAACCCGCCCCGCCCCGCCCAATCGGCTTAGTTTTTAGGGGGGTGACGGCTAACTGCTGAATAGAGTTAGACACAAGCGGGGGTGTAGTCCGCGTCGGAATTCTCGTCGAAACATGCACCGTGACGAACCTTCAGCTTGGCGCCATCGAGGCCGGTGTTGCCTAACATGAGGGTCGCCGTCGAATCGTCGAAGCGGATCAATGCCGTCACGTTTTCGAACGTGTTGCCGATGAACTGGGTGCCGTCGGCTTCCTTGACCTTGATGCTCTCGGAGCCCCCGTTGATGATGGTATTGTTCTGGAAAGTGTTGTTTGTGGACCGTCCGGAGTCGACGACGGTGGGAGGGTCGGAGCCGAGATACGTGAAGGTGCTGTACCTGACCATGGAAGGCGTTGCCGGTGGGATAAAGTGTTTATATGTACAAGCAAGGATTTTCCCTTTTAAGTGATTGTGAAGACGGAGTCGTTTTCTTGTACTAACAGAAAACAGTACTATTTTATTGCAGTTGACGGAATGGCCCAAACCTGACTGCTAATAATACACGAAAATGCGTGTAACTGGCACGTGAAACACATGGTGAAATCATGCTTTATTTCGCACGTATACAGTCAATATTGCTTTTCAATTGGCCATTTGGCGATGTTCAGCGCTCATTCCAATCATCCCATCCACACGTCAAAAGGTAACTACAGTAGAATCCAATAGCTTACAACGCAGAAGAAGGTGAATTAATCGGATCATAATGCTCGGCAAACATTTACCGGTACTATTGCCGTCCCCTTTACGGATGACCCTACCGACTCTCAACCAACGTTCCACCAATCAATCAAATTAGAAAGTGGACATTTCCAGACTAAGCGTGTGGCGCGAGTAGGTGAGCCTTGAACACACGACGAAACCTTCACGGTACATAGCAAAAAAGACAATCAACATCGGACAATGTGCAGCGCGAGCATGAACCCCCAAAAATGACGGTAGAAGCAGAAAATGAAGGAACGACACTGCTGTTCGTTTGATTTCGGACAATCAACGTACTGCGGTATAACACGGCTAACGGCAGGGAAAAGGGAGGACGGCGCGAGCGCGCTTTGAGCTTTGAAGGTCTTGGGCGTGCTGACATGAGGCACGAGGTTTAAATTGTGTCTGGCATACACACATCCCTTGTTGCGACCACACACAGCGCTTTCACGTTGTCGTGCGCTCGCGGGTGAGTTGGGTGTGCTGCAAGGACAGACGGATTTCGATCTCGATCCTCGACATCCTAACCTGCCGTTTTGGGTCGCTGTGCTCAGGATATGTGTAGCACGAATCCAACTCACAGGAAACATGCCCCACAGTAGAATATATGCAGAAAATACTGCTCCCACCCGGCAATGTGAGCTATTTACGGGGGACCATATTGAATAGGACGTACGGTAAAAAAAACAAAAACCTGGTATATATCTACCTATTTCTACTAACAATGTTGGGTCCTATGCCCGGCGTCCCCGGTGGCTTGGTAGGTGGTCCGCGTGCCTATCAAGATCAATTTCGTGGGTTCAAGTCTCACCGAGCGCATGCTCGTAGGGGCTTTTTCTTGCTTAAAAGAGATTGAATAGCGGAAAGCCCGAGAGCGTGAGTTAGCTACATTCGATGAAAATCGACGAGCAGTGGGAATGCTGCACCCTATGCGCGATAAAAAAATAAAGGCACGTACCGGGGGGGAGAAGGGAAGACACCTGTGACCACGGCTTGTCCAGAAGGTTGTCGAGGGTAAAACCTCTTACGAATTAGGCTGGAAAGTGAAAGTGATGACTAAAAAAAAATAAAATAAAGTAAAAAAATACGATGATCCCCCGTAAATAGATCATGCGGTCAGGGAGTATATTCCTTAGAACACCTTGAGTATCAAATTGGAATAGAAAAAGATGTGTCCGAATTCTGTAGACTGGTTTCGAACAATTCGTCCCCGAAACGATATCGTGGCAACAGTTTCGTGATCGGTCAAACACCGCGTCCGGGAGTATGTACATCCAAAAGGAACAGGAAAATGATTGCGGTCTCACTTCGTGGTGTTGCTGATGACGTTGTCGCAGAAAAAGTTCGCCCCGCACCCCACGGACATTCTGATGCCGTACTTGTTGCTGTCGAAGGTGTTGTTGCTCACGGTGACGTTGAAAGTCTCCAGCATCGCCATTCCAGAGTTGCCGTTGTCGTGGACGTAGTTGCCTGTATTTCGGTGTCGTTGGTGGTATGGTTGCGGAAACACAACAACAAAAAAAAAAAACGCGAAACGCCGTCACGGCGACAACGAAAGCGTGTTACCTTAACGCGCCCAAACGCCAGTGGTAACAGCAGCCTGTTCTGATGTTGCAACGGGAGCTATGTGTGGACGAAATTGACACACGACACGAAATTGGAGCGCGGAAGTGTGGTGAACTTGAGATTTATTTTTACCAATCCGCTGGAGGATTGAAAAAAAAAATCAGTAATGATAATAGATAGTTGTTATGGAAAAGTGAGTTCCCCTAAATTTCATCGTTTTCCTGTTTTTGTTTTTCCCCCCCTTCCCGAAAGAAGATTGCTACATGGGCGTTCTTGATTTTTAGCCTTCCTAGTGATTTTCCTGAGTTCGGGAACATTTCTCAACTTTTTCATCATTTTCCTGTTACTTTTTGTTTTCGAGAGAATCGAAAATTTAGAAAAAGGTCGTTCGATATTAACAACAGCCCTTATCATGAATAGACAGACACAAAGACAGACACACAGACAGACTGACGAGTTGACGCGGGCTATGTACGACACTGATATACTTTTTCTGAGACTACCGGCTGGAGGAGGGCTATGGTTTAAAGTAAGTCAAAGCTGACTTTCGAGAAAAAAGGGCTACAAAACGCTATTCGACAAGCAATCCCAAAGCTTGCAGTAGGTGTACACCGTACCAGGGAAGCACGACCAAAGAAAAGAAAAAAAAGAACGACACTCTACGAAACCCTTTTCCGAGAGCTAGACAGGGGGGGGGGGGTTCTATTCTAAAACAAATAAATCAAAACATGAAAAGATAAGTCGTTTTGAGTGAGGCGTGAGAGTTTAACGGTCGCAGTCTTTTGTTTTCGGCCAATATGTTTCTGAATTGACCGGGATCCTTAACCCGATATCGTCGGAATGTGGTGTTTTACCGTACGTTTTCGCGATACAGTGCTTGTCGGTTGCACTTTTAGCGTTAATCTTGTTAATCTAAATCCGTTCTCAGGGTGACTTGGTAATCGTGTAGAGTTCCTCATGCGAGTAGCCTCAGAAACCAGAGGTACCGTCCCCACCATACTTGTAGAACGCGCTTTTCTATCGATTCGTACATGGACGGGGATGGCACGCAACTACCGTAAGAAGGGAGGGACAAGGCGGGCGTTCTTGATAGGGTGGGCGGGTTTTTTTTTTTCCCCGGTACCCTCCTGACCACGCAATCGCCTAATAATCTTGAACCAACCATCAGCGCCCTGTTTCCACAATGACCGTAGACACCATCGCTTGGAGACGAACCCACCATGTATTCCATGGCGGCAGTAATGCGGGTTAGTTCGGACTGGAAAAGCGGTGGGACCAGAGTCCCTTCCGACCGAGTTACTGGAAGTCGACCACCCCTAATTTATCCCGGTACTTTTACAATTTACTTGTCAATGCGTGGAGACCGGGTATTGCCCCTCAGCGATGGAAAAATGTGACCAAAAACTCCCTTGATGGAATCAATGATCGTTCTTATTGCATCAACTACCGAGGAACTCCACTGGTTGCTTATCCAGGCAAAGAACAGCTTAAAATAGTCGAGTCCCACCTCAGCAACTACTCCTAGACTGATGGGATGCTCCCCGAGGAACAGTGCGGCCTTTGCCCAGCACGATCAACAGTCGACAAGCTGCTCGTCGTGCGTCGACTACAAGAGCTCGGACGAGCAAAACCTCCCCCCTGCACATGTGCTTTATTCAAACTGCAGAAAGCGTATGGTTCCGTCAACCGAGACCTGTTTGGAGTGCTACGCTTCGGCGTGCCAGATAATAGGTTAACCGTTATCCGCCAATTCCACGAAAGCATGCGCGCTCGCGTGCGCACGGATGACGATGGGCGCTTGAAATGGTTTGGCGTCAGTCAGGGGCTGCGGCAAGGATGTGTGCTGTCGTCGCTTCCGTTCAATGTTTCCTCCGCTTCTGTAATACACGCCGTGCAGGCACGTGTCGGCGAGACCCAGACATTTTAGGGACTTAGTTCACCTCGGGCAGGACCCCGGGGAGGATCGTGTGAAGGTTGACCCGCTACCATGTGTACGGAGGACATTGTGGGATATGCGGTACGCCGACTATGCAGGCATTGTATCTAAGGCCGCGGAAGGCCTTGCGAAGATGACGACCGTTATTGTGATCGTTTCCGGAGCGGCAGGCCTCACCGTGTCCGAAACGAAAACGGAGATCATCCCGCCGCGGGCACCGAACCAGGTACTCCGGGCGTGACCGCTAGTCATCGAAGCAGCGGGACAGAGGTATATACAGACGATGCAGTGTTTGTACGTGTGCGCTCTGGTCATCGTTGAGCGCTGACCTTATACCAGAGGTCAAGCGACGGCTCCGACTCGCATGGGGAGCTATACGACTTGGAGGATGCCCCTTTCACTCTAAAGCCGCGCATGCTAAAGGCCGAGGTGGTGCCGTCCCTGTTGTACGGGTGTGTGACGTAGATTCTCGGCTAGGAGCACTTCGCTGACTCCGAACGGCACACCACAAACTCCTCCTACGGATCATTGGCTTCGAGCGCCGACAACGCACCGACAAGATTAAGTCGTACGCCAAGGCCCTCAAAAAGACACAATGCGAGAGCGTTCCATCCGCAAACGACGCCTCCTCTTTGCGGGGGGTCGTACAGCGGACAACCCATGGTCGGTTGATCCGTCGGGTGATGTCTGGGGCGATGGCTGGTGGGGTGAAACCGAGACCAAGCCGACCAGAAAAGAACTGGGCCCAATGTCTAGCAAGACTGCTCCCAAGAGGCTGATCCGACTCATGACAACAATACCTCACCCAAAGCAAACTGACTTTTGATAAATCGAACAGAAATGTACGCTAAACTCAATGGATAATTCCATACCCTACGGGTGTAACGAACAACTCTACTGTAAAACACGAGTGCTATTTGCAACGATATTACGATGTTGCGTACCAGGTACAATGTAGCTCTAAAGCTGAGAAGACTCGTCAGTCAGAAATATTTCGGTGAAACCGTGCTACCCCCATATGAAGCACCCCTCCGTACAGTGAACTCCTCACCTTTAACAATGGCGTCATTGCAGCTCCGGTGAAGAAAAATGCCAACGGATATCGCGCTACCGCCGTAGACCTCGTTTCCCTGAGGAAAACGCGAGTCGAGGGGGGGCACGACAATACTTTCGTGTGGTGTTAAGCCCAAAGGTAGGAGCGGAACGGAGTTAGACCACGAGGTTAAGGTTATTTTTGGTGTTGTTCTTCCCTGGGATGCTTACGACTGTAAAGCTCATCGTGCTGCACACTACTGGTTTGAAAAATAAGTGAAGGTGCACCACAGGATAGCGAAGCAACCCGAAATAAAAAAACTCAACGGCCAGGTATTGCTGTAAAATCAGAGTAGTAGTAGTACTGCAGTATCAACAGTAGCAGTAGTATAGTAGGAGGAGGGGAGTGGGGGGGGAGGCCAAGACGAGCATAATGTGGATAAGGAGGACAATAATCAGGAGGAGCAGGAGAAGGCGGTGCAGAAGAAGGAGGGGGAGAAGGAGGGGGAGAAGGAGGAGCAACAGGAGGAGGACGAGGAAGACGGCGAGGGGGAACCGGAGGGGGGGGGGGGGAGGAGGAAGGAGAAAGAGGAGTATATCTTGAAGAGTGAACAACATAATAACGAGCGGGAGTTTAAACCGCGATGCGGTACAGCCGTGGTATTTCACCTGTATGGACACTCCGTTACAGCGCTTGGAGGCGATGATCCCGTGCCACCCGTTGTTGTAGACGGTGTTGTCGTGGATGGTCAAGAAGTCGCTGTCGTCGTGGGGATCAAAGCCGTACCCCGAGTTGTCGTGTATCTGGTTCCTCCTCCAGTCTCCCTGCTGGTGGCCGTACGAGTAAAGCCCGAAGTTGTTGTGGTGAACGTGCGAGTCGTAAAGGTTGCCGTAGACGTTTACATCGTCGAACAGCTCAGGATTACTCGAGTCCGTGCAGAACCCGCGGACCTGGACCGGTGATATGTTCGAGGGGAACAGGTAATGGTTGGTGCAAAAAATGTTTTAGCCAGATGGTTGGTGTATCAGGTGATAGGTACGCCAGGTGTCGGGTTTAGGGGATAGTTGGTATCCCAAATGGTTGCTATGTAAGATGGTTTGGTACTTGAAATATCTGCTCTGTTCCGATGGTGGTCAAAGGCAGGGTGGGCACAGGCAGACACGGAAAGAAGAAGAAGAAGAAGTGAATACGCAGTTATGGGCAACATACACTAACAGACCCTCGGACACCTGACCATGGCACGGATTAGTTTGGCGATGCGCGTACATGAAAAATCTTGATGTTCATGCCCCCATCATCATCACGATAACAACAGCAGCAGCAATGCTTATCGATGCGATCGGCTTATGGGTTCCCTTCATCTGTGCGGAAGACATCTTTCTCGAGTCATTCCGTGAAGAAGGCGGGCAAGATGAAGGCGCTCACGGCTCATCACGAGCCTACTGAAAAATATATACGGCCAGTCGATTCCGGGGCGGGGTGACGACGAACCGCGTGGTGACGCGTTTGGGGTACAAGTGATTTAGGGAGAAGGCACAGCTGGAGGCTCGTAGACTGTTGACAGGGAATACTTCATCAAGCATTTAATGAAGTCATCACAACTGAGTCAGCTATGAGTTCGATCGATTGAGTGGTTGGTACTCAACTTTGAAAGCTGCGCGATACGTCGAGCTTACGTTCTCCTATATAAATTATTGGAGTACGCTCGAAAAAATTGAAGATATTTTGTGAATTCGACCGAAGCAGTAAGCATTTCGACAAGACTGAAATGGCGTTTGGATACAAACACCAGTACTCGTACGTATACACGTGTACGTGTGCACCATAACTATTATTTCTTCAGATTAAATTGCATAGGGAGCTCAGTCTCCAAATTATAATACACTACGTCAAACGCTTCGCTCCGCCCGAAACACAATAGAACTGTAATCGTGGTCCTCGACGTGCGCAGAATCGTTTCTTCGTGCCCTGCGGAGCAGACATATTCACCCCCGCTCCTCCTCCCCCACCTTCCACGTGAGGCCGTAGCTCTCGGTGTCGTGAAACCCAAGGTAAGCCATTTCGGTGTCCTCGATGTCCATCCGAGCCTCGCCCATATTGCTCTTGGCTCTGCCCTCGCACGTCTCGCCCTCGTCGGTGATGACCTCCGAGACGGCGCTGATATACGACCGTCCATCGGCTTCGTAATCGTCAACGGTGTTCCTGTCGGTATCCCACGCGAATACCTGACAGGCGTCAAGGGGGGGTGGGGCGGGGGGCGGGGAGGAAATATACTCATGATCATGCATGGCGGTAGTCGTATGGCCATAGGCCCTCGCGTCCCCACAATGACGGGACCGAGCACGTTGGGTTTTCACCGATCAGGCAGGCACTGCTTGCACCAAGCGGGAGGCCCCATGAGATGTTCGGTGAGCCACATGAAGGGTGGGGGTGTACTCGATATCATGCATGGCCGTAGTCGTATGACCATAGGGGGGGGGGGGGGGGGGGGGGGGGGGATTCGTGGATTTTTCCACGTGAATTTCTGATAGGTCTCGAGGGGAGAGGTCGTGGAATTGTCTCACGCAAATACCTGATAAGTATGGAGGGGGAGAGGAGAGGGGTGGATTTGTTCGGAACTGCCCCAAGCGAGTATCTGGCAAAAATGGAGCGGGGGCGGGGATGTAAGACGAAATTGCGGAATTGCCTAACGCAAATACCTGATCGGCTTCGACGGGGGGGGGGTGCACGTTGCTATCCATGGACGTAGTCGTAGTAAATGACCATAGACCCTCGCATCTCTACTACAACCCTCGTACCCCTTCTATGCCGGGACGGGGTACTTCGGGGCTACACCGACCAGGCAGACATTGCTTGCACCAAGCGCAGCGCACCGTGAAGTCGTGAAATATTTGGTGAGTCGCATGGTGGGTGAGCTGCATCCAACCAAGAACCGCTTGTGGGGGAGCCTTTTGTACATAGACATGTTTTATTTTCTGGTTTGGTCACTTCCAGTGACAGCAATATGTATTTTATGTATCTGCCATGTGGATACCTTACAATATTTTTACAACATCTTACGGCCATCCCACGTTTGTGCAGTTAAGGTCCTCCGCCCCGCACAAACTACTTAACTCGGTCGCGAGCCACGGCAGCCGCCGAAAACCTAAAAACCAGTCCCCTGGGTGTCTAGCTCACGCAGCCATTGGCGTGCTTAACAGCATCACTGCCAGCCGACGCCAACCCGGCTTATTTCACGATCACAGGCATAACTGATCGGGGGCGGGGCGGGGGGGGGGTTATAAATAAAACCGCAGCAAACTTCAATTGCATGTGGGGAAGGCACTGTAGTTTCAGCAGTTTTTGCAGAAAGAGTCATTGAATATATTGCACGCTGCACACAACTACCAATCTTGTAGACTGGGTCATGCCCAGCTTGTTACGTTGGGCACGGTGCTTCCTATACCGAGTCGGACCCGCGTGGTACGATGTCACAGTAAGGAACACAGGCATACCCTCAAGATCAACAAACAGTGACTGGACAGCACAGAAAACGTGCGTGCGGTTGTTTGTAGGCGTCGCTTGTACCCTTTGCCGCAGAGCTATTAATAGGTGCCGTCAACGCTGGGGCTTGTATCGATAGCGCGGTCGGATCAACTCTTCTGATGGACTGAATGGAAACCAGTAAACCAAGCACATCATCAACAGCCCCTCGCGTCGCAGTTACAGAGAAGTGAACATGTTTTTTTTCGGTTCATGAGAACAATCGAGCCAATTTTCACTTTTACTCTCAACCTGGAGTGCCGCCGTTCACTGTTGTACCTGGTAGGATGCACCCCAACTTTTAGTGGAAAAAATAACAAGTAGGAACAGAAGCTCTGGCCTCTGACGAAAATATAAGACCCGTTTGGACTCTGATGTAAATATCGAACGGCCATTATTTTTACGGCCTTACGTAGATGCACTTAGAGAGGGGGAGAAGCAGATGTCCACCGAGCGAGTGAGCCAACGGGGACGGGAGAGGAACCGTCAGGAAAGCCATGAGGACAATATGTAAAAGAGAGAGGAACGCCTGTGACGATAGCTCCAGGTGGGTATTCCGCTGTAAACTGGCTCAACGCGTCTACGCACTGTATCTCCAGTGGATGGGGGAGTCCTTCCGCGTCACGTCAGTTATTTATATCGCTTGGACAGCCCATGGCCCAGTCCGCGGGCCAACCCGTAGTTAACCATCGTAGAATCACCATTATGCTGTGGTTAAACTTATCAACCATGGGACAACCCGCGGACAATCGCCATCGAACGACTTGAGTGGCATCGTTCATGGCTGAGCCCATGGAGTATGACACGGTTAAAAGGGTAGGCGTCACAGTTCACTGCACGGACTGACCCATAGGTCGACCTATGGGACGCCTCGTGAGGTATCCCGTGATGCTCACCATGGGGTCTACATCGCATATAGCATGTCATACCCCATGGATGATCATCAAAGAAATGCTTCATGGTACACGTACCATGGGACCAACCGTGGGACATATCGTGGTACATTCCGTGGAACGTACCATGGGTAGCCATGACATTTACCATGAAAGCAAGCACTGTTGTTGGTTGGGTTATGTATGCAATGTCCACCCTGGCCTCGTCCAGCACCATGGAATAAACCATGGCGTGTTTATTGGTGCTCCATGACCCAAACCACGGCTCACGTAAACGCCATGGGATTTTCACCGTAAAAACCATTGGCTCATGAGACTGTACCATGGTCCATTCCATGGGGAACGATTGTTCCATGGATTTCTTCAAGGCTCAACTATAGTTGGCTCCATGGCGATCCCAATGGTCTGTTTAACCAATGAACACCCCTCCAACGCCACCACCACCACCGCCACCGCATCACATGATAACCCGAACAACAACATCAACATCCGAGAACGGAACAGAAAGGACGGCCCAGTTTGGGTTTTCTACTCGGGAGCTGGTGCGTTCTATAGGCACAGTTGAGGCTGCGAGTAGGCCGGACTTGACGGGTAGTTATCACTGTTGCCGGGTGTTGTGTGTTCAATGAGGACTGATACTCGATGGATGAATAGACTCCCAACAACCGCACTTGGCTATGAGCTAGGCACTGCGACAAACAAGCGTAAAGAAGGATAGTTCATCATGTCGCTGTATCGTCGGCCCCGGAAGGGGTAGACAGATGCAGGGGGAAACGTGGAGTGAATATGTGCGTCAACGCTCCACTGTGCTCAGCAACAGCCGTTCGTAGCCGACTACGAAAACCATTCTCTCGTATACAGGGCATGCTCGCACCTACCCGTGAGACTCCTCGTATATAGGTATCACGTGATACCTCGAGACAAACAGGGTGTAACAGTAGCTCCCTGGCACAACGTATGGAAACCGTAATGTGTTGGCATGTGCTGTTTGGTTAGACAAACTACTGCATATCGAACACCCTCCCTTGCGCCAGAACACCTAAAACTCCTCTATAAAAGAAACATTAGCCACCGATAACAAAGAGCTATACTTTGTATCGAACATTCTTTGCGTAATTTATTTATGTTAGTAACAACTAAACACGACTCGAGCCACAGAAAAGGGCGCCAGTCGGGCGCAAAAAAGTCCAACTCTGCAAATTCCGCACTCGATTATAGAAATTGTAATACCTAGCCGACTGATGACACGTCGGTGACTAATAGTCAGCCAACCCACAGGCCTAAGATACTTCGGGGTTGCCATCGTAAACCTTCCTACAACGTCTTAGGCTGGAGGACTGCCTGGTGGCGGTTTGCTTGGATGTTAATCTAGGTGTTTTGTACTGTACCAGTGTGTACCTTGGTGCTCAGGAAGTCGAGGCTTCCTCCGTAGGCGCGCAGGTTGATGTACGTATCGTTCGTGCTCAGCAGGCGAAGTTCGTCGGCGTCGCCCCCGGCCGAGGTACCGTACACCTGAACCGAAACAAGCAACCCGCGACAGCAGCGGCGAGCCATGGGGCGGGGACAGTAAAGGCAATTCTTCGGTTATTATTAGCTGAAACGAATCGTATCTATACCAAGGTATGCTTATGAGCAATGATCGACGTTGAAGCTCATCATCAAGTTGAATCATCATCGGATGGCAAACATATCAATCAATGTTATATCAATAGTCTCACGCATCGGGCAGATCGCAACCACTGTACCCGCTACATTATCTACAATAGATCTGCAAGGGCGGACACGTTCGTGATTTATACGAGCATGATCTAGCTCACCATCGTGCCGGGCATGGAATACGTACAATCTGCATTACGATCTACATCTTTGTGAAAAGTAGGATCTATTTTTTTTTTCAAAGTATTATCACGGGGGACCATAGTAAATAGGACCAAATATTGTTAGTAAATATAGGTAAATGTATAGGTTTTTGTATGTACGATAGGTCGTATTAACTATGGACCCCCGTAATAGCACGTGTTTTTTCCTGGGTTGGATGCGTACTTTGCGAGGAAGTGTTCAATAGGTTGTCTGGGTCTTTATCTGTCTGAAGTTGTTAGTACGGGGGACCATAGTAAACAGGTCCTACGACGGTACAAACAAAAACCTTTATGGTTCACTATTTTTTCCGAAAAATATTTGGTCCCCTGTTTACTATGGTCCCACGTAAGAATGTTTTTTTCCAATACCGTTTTCGAAATGGTTCAACACTAACTCTGAGTAGTTTTTTCTAGTGCAGGTTGACAGGGGTTACCGATAGCAAAAAAAAAACGAAGTTGCCCCTGGCTTCTTCAAACGCACGAAGGAACCGACAGATGGAGAAGAACCACGAAAATTATAAATGAAGCAGAAAAAAACGTAAAACGTCATCTATTTCAAGGTTAGTGATGTTTGCGGCGCGGTACATACACCTGGGGGGGGAATAAATTTGTGCAGCAGTGCACCGACCGGCGGCTGCTTCTTGTTTGTGCGTAGTCGGTGCCGCTTAATCCACGCGAATGATATGGTACATACGGCATATTATCACAAAATGACCACGTTTGCCGTAACAAAATGAGCGGCATGGATGAGCCTCAACGTTGATTACTCATTAACTCCTTTGTCATGCCTATGGCTAGTGACACTATCGTTTGCCGTCCGACAACGAGACATGAAAAACATATAATCATCCTTCGAAGAAGACACGCAGTATTAATATGTATGCTCAGACTACTATAATAACACACACAAACCACTGCGATCTGGTTCGACGAGGTCGACGTCGGATAAGAGAGAGGTTGTTCCGCCTCTGTCTTTAATGTATAGGCATATGATAGCACGAGAAACTTGGGGGCAGTACGTACGTAGTGCTACTACGGCGGTATCTAAGAATGATAGCGGTATCGTAGTAACATCACAGTGGTAGTGGTGATCTTCATCTGCCCAGCTTCTTCTGCTACCAGGGTGTTTGGGTGAACGGACTGGCAACGGCAGCACTCTCCTCCGACTGTAAGCAAGACGCGGGGATGAAAGCAGACCAGTGTTCACAGCAGCGACAACACACACACCAATCTTCAAGCAGTAGTACTTCGTGCAGTAGCAGTATTAGTTCGAGGGAGTATATTATACTACTACAACACAGTTGTACTGTACAGCAGTAGTACTGTAAAAGTAATTAAAACCAAACAATGTGGTGAACATATGGTTTATATTAGGATTTTGGGTTTTTCGTCGGTAAATGAAAACTATCTCCCCCTCGAGTATATACTAGCAGTACCTGAAGAGTAATCCCGTCTTCCACGTAGAGTGCCTCAGTCAACAGCCACGTCCCCGTAGGCACGTCGCTCACATTGCCGGTGTCTGGGTCGACGGCGTACAAAGGAGCCTTGCCGTTCCGGTCGTCCCAGATCTCGGTGAGGTTTACGCAGCCGCCCCGAGTCCTTCCGTCCGCGGACTCCAGGTACAGCCGCTCGGAAGTCGAGGAGTATCGGAATGAGACCGACATGCTCGAGTTGCAGTCAGGCTTGGGTATCGCTTCGTTCGGTGACGCTGTATCTGCCGCTGCCGCCGCCACCGCCGCCGCCGCTGCTGCTGCTGCTCCTGTTGTATCTGCTATCTTGATCGCTAGCAGCGCGCTCGTTAGAGCTGCACGCAGGGGTTGGAGTGTAATCGATCTTCTTGTTGTTGCCATTTCTTCAAGTGTGCCGCGGGCCCCCGTATGGGTGTGTCGCGTCTGGCTCCGTTTGTGCAGCAGAAGGGGTGGTGGTGGGTCGGGAGGGATCAAGGGTGTGGTGTGCGTCGCCTGATGATGCGGTCGCTTGAGAGGTAGGAGTCGTCTGAGAGGACAAGGGGAGAGGGGTGGAGGGTGGGGGTACTACTACAGGACAGTAACTATTAATTATGAATACTCGCGTCGTAGAAAAACCGTTCGCGTGTTTGTATGAAGGAGTGGCTGGGAACACAAGCGAATCGTTGTGAATGACCCATGTATGTATGTTGCAGCTCGGTCAACATAACGTATGTAATACGTTCCCGTGAAATTGCGGACGGAACTTTAAGGACCGCTGGGGTATATGTATGAATTCCGAACGGTCCTTATACTTCCGTCCCGAATGGTGCCTGGTACAGCAGTAGTATGATATACCAGGTACCAGGTTAAAAAATATCTGCATGTAGTAAGTGCGTACGTACGTGCCTCGTAAAGAACGATTGAGCGTATACGCGTATATACTGCTTGCTCTTCACCGAGACCTGCATTTTTTCTCCTTGTTTTTCTCTCTCCATTTATTATCTTCGCACTTATTACTTCCTCTCTCCCGCCTATTTAAATTACCAGTAGTCTTGAGTCAGGTCCGGGATCTCACAGGAAAGCAAGTTTTTTTTGTCCTACCCTCCTCCCCACCCCACAATAGGAAGGTATATATACCGGTAGAGCTCATACATTGTACTGCTGGTATTCATATTTATATATGTACCTGGTACCTGGAATATATTTTTGAAAGCTGAAATGGTGCTAACTGGATCGGCGTTTGAGCGTTATTTTAGCTTCCTGTAGACTAAGTACGCCCACCACAGGGTATTAACGTACCGATTACTGTGAATGCGTACGGCACACACGTACTGCTGAAATATAGAGAGTCAGCCAATCGGAGCAACGGATATTGTACAGGCAGGCGTGGTTCCAATAATAGCTGAAACCGAAATTTTCGTTGGAAGTATGCACGTGAATGTTTTCTCTTTTTTTGGGCGCCTAAAAGAGAAGCATCGAGACTTTTGAAGGAGAATGGACCAAATGGTTTTAGCAGGAGGTCTCAACTAATAATCCAACATTTACTCCAAAATGCCGATGAATGTGCTGAAGAATGCTACTACCGGGTAACCGCTGTATGAGTACAACTCTACCAGGTAGACAACAGCAGTACTGCTGTAGCAATAGTATAGTAGTTTCCTCCCTTTCTTTCGTGCGTGTGAAAAAAAATGCCTCTCAACGTCTTTGCGCGCTCGTTCGCCGTTTGAGCTTGTTGGAACTTCATGACATCATTCGGCGGAGGAAGAGGATCCCAGCTAGTTGCTGCTTTCATCGTGTCCTTTGCGAGCTGTGGTGATACTGAATACATACATACATACATAGCATGCTTCACGCTGCGAAATATACATGCTGCATGAAGTGTGATCTGGTCCAAAGTTCAAAGGGTATATCGCACGGCACACAAACAAACAAGGATTGCTTTACACAGACAGACGCACTTTGTTGGTTGCCTCTTTGTATCTACCCTCATTTTGTTTTCTTCTTGCCCCCCGTCTCGTCTTCTTGTGACGTCCCTTTGCTGGTCCATCAGCTGGCTATATCATAGGACAGGACTGATCGTACCAGCAAGCATGGCCCAGCAAGCAGCAACCTTGTCCTCGGGATTCGGCCTGCGCCCTGAGCGCATGTTTTTTGTTTGCTTCGTTTTCCTTTCGTTTTTTTTTTTCCCGTTCTTTCCTCTTTTCGTGTCCTTCTTTTTCCCTTTTCCCTTTTTCCTTTGACTTTTTCGAGTGTACGTCCAATACGGTATCCGTGGATCCGATGTGTTCCTGGGTGAAATTTGGTTGCTAGTGATACGGGATGGTACCGTTTTCCTTACGGATTGGAGGTATCCTGCCGTGTGCACTATTTCGTAGATGTACGTTTTTTTGCCATCGAGATGCATCTTGTTTCAGATTGCTTTGTGGCCACAGGCACGATTCCAGGGAAGACAGCTATTAATAATAGTGTGAGAACATAATTCATCAGTACCCAGCGCTCACCAACTCAACGCAGGAGGTATATAGGGGATTGCAGTGCGCCACAGCAGCGTAGGGGATTGGTCGGATTGGCGCCCTCAAGTGGTACTGCAACAGCAGCACGGTGGTAGAACTATAGTACAACGCAATGCGGAAAACGATGCAGCACACATACATGCACCTAGATCGCATCGGGCGGACGAGCTGATCACAACCGGTAGTTCGCCGGCCAGCCACCTCGCGGCCACCTGCGAGCTACCACTCCGGGTGCCTGTCAGTGTGAGGATCGCTTGGTTTCCTTATTGGTGTTCAAAGGGCTCTTCTAATTCCGACCAGATATAACAGCCATATATGTGTAGAAGATTGAAAAGAGCGGTGGGGGTGCTGTCCAAGCGAATCTTCTATCGGCACACGATATCATTGAAAAGTATCGAGCACCGCAGCAGCAGGTGTGCCGTGACGCTCATGATCCATGGTGTGATAGTGTACATACAGCAGTTTCAACTTTTATGTGTAGGGGTGTGCGGCTCGAAATAGCGAGAAATACGACACGCCACCGCCGGTTAGTAAATAAAACCAACGCCGCATTGGAGGCGATAGAGGTTCTCACCCTAAGACTCCAATGTCCCCCCAAGGTATGTGATGCAGTACTCAACGGGACAAACATATGAATACCTCACTTTTTTTCCCCCCCAAATGTGATACCTCTATCGCAGAACGCCTCCGGGATGCCATCCTGACAAAATGAGGATATCCCAAGAATACTGAAAGCTCAATATATGCTATCACGGGGGTCTATAGTTAACAGGACCTATGGCATACATAAAAACCTATATATTTAGGTATTTTTACTAACAATATTTGGTCCTGTTTACTATGGTTCCCCGTAATAGTAATAGGGAAAAAAACGCCCCCCCGCCCCCACGTCGGTGGGATCACAGTGAAGGAGGTATTAATAGTACTGAAACGAATGTAAGAGGCCGGAGATAAATCGAATGGAGAGGCTTGCGAACTAATGAAATAACTTTTTATTCGGGCAGACTGACAGGAAAGCATGCATGTGAAGACAAGGGAATGAACGTGGGCTTTTGCCATCCGACAATGTGCAGCATGTATGTGGGCTTCACCGTTGATCAATAAAAAATCAAATTCTGAAAGAACAAATCCCTCGATACATAGGAAAACCTTCTATGTACCGCCAAAGACGGGGACCCACATGAAACGAATACTTGGTGTGTAATCAGATCACACCTAAATGTGATAGCGGAGCAGAGAAGACTAAATCTGGTAAATATTATCTCGCCCCACACGAGACCATGGCAGCAATAGAAATTACTTGTGTGCTCAAATTCCATGTTGTTGGTATGACGTCTGCGACCATTTATTTCGTGCTTTGCGGTGGCCTGTGTGAGATTCTTTTTTCGCTATCGCCTGGACTCAAATTCGACGAGCCTATTTTATAAGAAACTAAGAAAGCCTATTATAATTGAAGCCCTCTCCAGCCTCCGGAACACAAGGTATTGGAGTACACAAATTATATACCATAAAATAATACCGAAAATACCGCCAGTAGATCCAGTAAGTAGAAGGGTAGGAATGAGGAGAGCGCAACATATGCCTTGAGGTGGTCTAACTCCAGACTGCGTTTGGCTACTACGGCGTTGGCGGTTCTTTCATTGGAGGAGATGTATAGGTTGTATGCATGTGTTGAGCTTGACTGCTTGGGACCATACTTCGCGCTCCTCATTATTACCGTTCTTGTAGCGATCGCTTTACAACTGCTCCCACGTCTGTGGGCAAACACTGAACGGAAAAACAGTGGGACATAAACAGACACGTCATATTATTCCCACCATATAGGCCTACGAGTACAACAACAGCAACACACACTATTAATAACAATATGTACGACAGCAATTTTTGCCAATTCAATACATATGTACATGGACAAGTTGCTTGCTATTAGTGTGGGACAGCAAGATCACGCGTAGGATTCTCTCACCCTTCGCAGCCCAGGCCAACAACAATACTACAAGTAGTTTTATTAGTGAAACGCGGCCGCGGTCAGGAGTCAGTTGACAGCAGTAGAACCATTATGTAAGGGGGAATGAATGCATTGTTGGTATAATTTTGTGCCAAGTGTTCAGATCTGCGATTGAAAGAACCTTCCATGTTTCATGTCATTGAATTCTAATTATTTCTTCATGTATATGTGGATGATACTATTCGAATAAGAGCTGCACGCTGTATGGTGGCAAAAGGAATATCAACACTCCCAAAAAAGGTGAACACTATTGGTAGTGAAAAACGAACCAGTGGGGAGGGTTTCTTGGCGTATTTTGATTCTGGGAAAGTGTATTTACTTGATTTAAGTAAGCTCCCTGAAGCAAACCCTCCTTGTCTGGTCTCAAAAATGTGCAGTGGGGTGTCGATTGTTTTACCTCGGTTCGATGAAGCGATTGTGCTCAATTTGGAGGCGGCTTAAAAATGGAATGTAAAAAGCACGTACCAGGTACATCTTGAGACGGAGGAGGAAGCAAGGATAACAAAATAGAGTATTGCAGATAAAGCATATGGCGGGAAGTGACATAGAATGTAGCTAGACCTCAGCATAGGTTTCCTTTATTTCCGTCGTATTCTTCTCTCAGGAATTTGTTGAGTGATCACAACGTTGAAGCTCATGTTGTACCCTGCCGGATGGCAAACCCAATAACGGGTTTTTGGTACGTGCTTGCTAGGGAGTGCTCAAGGAGAGGGGAGTGGTCGTTTTTTGGTGCATGAGATGGAGGGGGGTGTTGGTTGTGGTAGTCTTCATGTGCGTCACATGGGTTTTGATTTGTCGTATGATCCTGCTGCGCTTTGGTTCTGGAGAGTTGTTCACTTTCTGTTCCTCAGTCTTTTTTCGAACAACACTACATATTTTCGGATGGCAAGTATTATTATTATAGTTATAATTGTGCAATAGTCTTGGTATATCGCTTTCGTGGTTAAGCGATGCGAGTCAGTGCAAAACCTATTTTCCTGGCACCAAGCTACGTCATGTAAAATATTAAAACGACCACGACAACAAGTCTGACAATAGCAACATATATAGTGTTCACATCGCCACCACCATAACCAATAGCAGCAACCACCACCACCGCCATCACCACAGCAATAACCTTCTGCTGCTGCCGCATAGCTGCTGGCGGGGGTGAGGACGATCATCTCTGGTACCTTGCTGGGACCTGGTACCTGGTACTTACCTGGCTTTCCAGTGAACATACAGCAAATATATTACTATGGATGCCCACAACCACCACCATAACCAGAAGAAACAACCACAACCACCACCGCCATCACCAGCAGCGACAAGTTTCTGCTACACTTGATGGTGCTTGGCTGGTGGTGGAGGTGGTGGTGCTTGGCTTGAGTATGGTTGTTAGTGCTCTTCGGTCACCACCTGCTACCTGGTTTGCTGTGGAATAGGTGTGCTTGCTTCTCCCAGGACGACACACCTTGTACCTGATAAGTAGACCATTCAACATGACCAAGCTTGGCGAACTCGAGAGACAGCTTTGAACACGAGCAAAGGAGGATGAATATGCTTTTGTCGGGGCTTCAGAGACCCCACCCGCTACTAAATCAGTGGTGTTTTTAGTCGCGCATGGTGACAGCAGGCGACTTATGGATCATGTGATACGAGTATCAGAGCGAGGGTGAATGATATATGCTCAGAAAAGATTAAACGTAGCAACCGCACTGCCACTATAGATCAGCCGCAAATTGTTGCGGCCACGACGACCAGCTCGGCGCAAGTACAAGCTGCAATACCGTATGCCAACATGTGAAACAAGGGTGCCGGACATGCAGGCGCGGGGAGAAGAGTGCGTTTGGAGTTAGAATGGCATTTGCGCCACTCCAACTTGCTATGATAAACTGGCCATCAAGTGTTCTTTGGGCATCATACAATCTACAGCACGGTATGTTAAAATCGATAGATATTCAATGTGTTTCAGGTTCACTTCAACCTGTGCGAATGTGCCAGCACAGACGCGTGCTACGATGGGGAGATGCCGGCGTCCCCGGTGGCTTGGGAGGTGGACGGCGTGCCCATTAAAATCAATTTTATGGGTTCGTGTCTCACTGATTACATACTCGTAGTGACTTTTTCTTGCGTACGAATTGATTAACGGAAAGCGCAAGAAGAGCGTGAGCAACATTCGATGAAAATCGACGAGCAGCGGGAATACTGAACCCTACCAGCGAAAACAATGAAGGCACGTACCGGGGGGAAGAAAAGACGACGTCTGTGACCACGGCTTGCCCAGAAGAAGATTGGTGAGGGTAAAGCCTCCTACAAGTCAAGGTGGAAAGTAAAAGTGAGGACAAATACATGTAAGTACGATTTTTCGATGCCAGCACCCAGTTCGCACTCTTCTCCTTATGCCGAAACGGGAAAGGCTACACTACTCCGCGGCGTTTGACAGCCCATGGCGGTAAGAGTGTGGGAATATGGGCTGGGGTGGCCGGTCTCATTCTCCGCTGTAGCGCGTGCGGTGAGGGTTGGGCGGTGCACAAAGGGAACTACCGACTCCGGCTATTTTGCGTTCGAAAACACGAGTTTTCCGCAAAAACGTTGAGATTCGTAGGCTCGCATATGGTCGCCAAACGAGCGTCGCGAGCCTCTTTGGCTGCCGTACACGGCGGGCAACCAGGCTCCGTGAGGTAGAGAAGATGGAGTCGTCGGTTTCGACCGAGATGAAGGAGCTTTCGCCGCAGGAGGACAGGTACGGTGTTGTAGGTACAAACAGTGTCCACGATTTTGTTTTTGTACGCGCAGCACGCAGTGTCACATGAAGCGTGGAGGTCCGGTTGTGTTGTGAAGGCCTTTTTGTTTTTGCTCATGCAACTGCCAAGAAAACAAGACGTTACAAACGAGCACGCGTGCGAGTCACAAAGAGGAGCGACGACGTCGTCGTGTTTAGTTTACACCCTCACGCAGCTTCCCTCACGGAGTAGATCAGCCTGCAGTATGTTTCGTTGCTGACCCTCGAGTGTGGGTTTATGCCTTTCCTCGTCGTGCCCCACCGAACTCCCTTGTCCCGACTGCTGTGCCGGAGCGGCCTCGGGCGTGCGTGATGTACTGCTTGTATCTGCTGCTGCCGCAGCTGCTGCTCTGCTGCCACTGCTGCTGCTACGTACCACCGCTGCTGTGCTGTTCTGATGTTGCTGCGCACGCAGCTCTCCTCATGGAGTAGGTCAGCCTGCGATATGTTTCGTAGCTGAACCTCGAGGGCGCGGCTTTTCATTCCTTTATTTTCATTTATTTATTTCAATATCATTTTTACGTTCCAGCTTCTGGAGAAGCCGTGGCCACAGGTGTCGTCCCTCTGCCCCTTCCGGGTAGTGCCCTTTTTATCGCGCAAAGAGTTCAGCATTCCCAACGCTCACGATTACATATTGAATTTTGCGGACTCACGCTCTCGCGGTTTGGACTCGTCAAGGATTTCCGCAATAAAACGTCCCTACGAGCACGAGCACACACCCGATGAGACCCCAACCTACAAATGGATTATAGTAGGGACAAGAGTCACCCACGACATAGTAACTCCATCGGGTGCGCCATTATACCTTTCTTCATCGTGACCCACCGTGCTCCGCTGCCTCGACTGTTGTGCCGAGGGGGGCCTCGGGCAGGCGTGATGTGGTACTGCTGCTGCTGCTTCTCCCGCTGCTCTGCTGTTCTGCTGCTCAGTTGCCACGCTGCTTCTGCTCCGCCGCTGCCCTGCTGCTGCTCCGCTGCTGCCCTGCTGCTGCTCTGCTGCTGCCCTGCTGCTGCTGCTTCTGGGCGTTGTGTTTCTTCTGATGTAACCGATGGCAAAAAAATAAGTTAAGAACGAGTACGTGTACGGATTACGACGAGGTACGTCGATGACGTCGTGCTGGTTCTACACCCTCACGCAGTTCTCCTCACGGAGTATGTCAGCCTGTAATATGCTTCGTGTTTGACCCTCGAGGGTGTAATTATGCCTTTCCTCGTCGTGCCCCACCGTGCTTCCCTGCCCCGACTGCTGTACCGGGGCCCCCTCGGGTGTGCGTGATGTACTGTTTGCTGTTGCTGCTACTGCCGTGGCTCTGCTGCTGCTGCTCTGCTGCTGCTGCTGCGGCTGCTACGTGCAGCTGCAGTGTTCTGTTCTTGCTGTTGTTGTTGTTGCTGCTGCTGCTGCAGCTGCTCACGCAGTCCCCCTCACGGAGTAGGTCGGCCTGAGATGCATTATCAGACCTTTCTGTGTCGTGCGTCACCGGGATTCCTTGCCTCGACTGTTGTGCCAGACGCAGCCTCGGGCGTGCACGATATGCGAGCGCTGCTGCTCCTGCCGCTGTTCTGCCGCTGCTCTGGTGCTGCTACTATGCATGTGTTGATGCTGTGCTGTGCTGTTCTGCTGCTGGTGCTATGTCTGCGATATACTTTTACTGCTGACCTCCGTGAGCATGCTTACTACGTAAGTCAACCCCTCTCGGTGTCGTGTTTCCCCATCTTAACGCTGAAGACGAATCAATCTGCTTCGGAAGCTGCGCGAGTATCGTCTCGCAATTGACATGTATTTAGCGTCTCGGCGGAGGTCTCGAGCCAGCGTAGGTTTCGTATGACAGGTACCTGTATAACATCCTATTACGCTGCTGTTACAGCTGAGCTTACTGCACCAACGTAGTCGTCGGTGTTTCGCACTGCTGATTAACCGTATCGACTGCTGCTCAACTAACTGTTTTATGTCCATTATATCTGTATGCGAGGTATACAATACGAACGCTGAGCGTCTCGTACGTAGTACTTCGTCGTGCTGCTTGCTGCTGTACGAACGAGTCATGCCTTGTAGTGGAATACAGGGAAGGGCAAAGTTTGTTTTTCTTGTGTTTTGAGCGTTTTCTTTCTCTCCACTCAATATTGTTTTTTTTTTAGTGCACCCCTCGGAAATACTGTCGCACTTACAGCCTGGAGTTGCGTACCGGTACGCCCTCGGCCATTTCGGGCATGCGCGGAGCCGCAGGCGGGCGTTAGCCTGCAGCGACGAAGTTCCTCTTGTATATATATAGCACGTTTTGATAGACAAGTTTCTAACCGATCAGGCGGGCGTTAGCTCGGAGCGGCGAAGCCCCTCGTTGTATATAAATGGCACGCGTTGGTAGATACGTTTCTAATTGACCGGGTTCCTTAACCCAATCAATAACGTTGGAATACAACCAGACTATCTCTCTATATACGTTTTTTTTATCTTATTCGTGATATAACTTTGGGTCTGGGGTTGTTCATCGGGTTGCACTTTTAGCAGTGTTGTTCGAAATCAATTTCTGGGAAACGTAAAGAAAAGCCTCCTCCCAAGTGAGAACCCCCCCCCCCCCGAAAAACTGCGTGCTATATCTACCGTAGGACGCGTCGACCAAAACCGTCAATCAGCCACAAAATAGTCTGCAATAAAATACGGATGTGTCCGAATCGAACGTACATGCTACAGGTATTCATACTGGTATGTTTTCTATACGCTGGTACATATACCTGTTGTAACACAAAAACACAGTATGGTGCTGTATTTTGCTGCTGTATTTCTGTGTTTCTTGTCCGTTCTGTAGTCCATGTATGAATATTAATATTAAGCGTGCCATCCGACAATGTGCAGCATGAGCCTCAACGTTGATCACTCAGAACATTCCTGAAAGAACAAAACCACGGTAATATAGAAAAACTATGCACAAGGTCTAGCTACCCTCTATGTCTATTTCCCGCTATGCTTCATCTACAACACTCCGTTGTTGTCCTTGCTCCCTCCTGCATCTCAAGATGTGCTCTTTATATTCTATTCTTGGGTCCTAAGCCACCTCCAAGCTCCATTCCCACGCCATCGGTGTGGGTCTGTCATCCCCTCCTGCGTGCTCCTTCTTGCTTTCTGGTGGTCCCTAACTTGGAGTTTGAAGCGCGACAGCCTCCTCGAAATGGCAACCTGTGTAGTCACCGAGGGGGTTTGAAGCAAGTGTTCCTTCACCACCCCTTTCCTTCCCATCGATCCACCATCCCTCCCCCCCAACGAAACTAACTTACGGCTGGTCGATGAACTCAATGCCTTGTACCCCTAACGCCCAAAGCTCCCCCCTGCTGGAGTGGCAAGTTTGTGACTCCGTTCGTCAAATGACACATGTCCCGGACGATCGTAGTGTTGGTGCTTGCGCGCCGCGGGGGTAGAGGTGGTTGATCCATCGTGAGCACCACTGCCTCCTCGCAGGTGTATCTGTGCTTGTGGGTCGGCATGGGTGACGTCCAGCAGGATGAACGTCTACCTATACTCCCTGTTTGGAGCGTCTCGGAGACCTCCTCTTCTGACGACAATTTCCATCCGCAGATTTCGGTCTACGGTGAACGGTTCGCCGTTCTCCACTTGGTGTCAGATACCTAGCCACTTCAACGTACTGGACTTCTCGTGGACAAGCGGTTGGTGCTGGGTAACCTGCGCCTCTAGATGCGTGCGTGGCGGGTGTCGACGTCAACTGCATCGTAACAGGGGCACCTCACCGTCACGTGCTCCTCGATCCCCATGCAGCGCCTATGCATACCCACAAGCTCTGGTGTGGGTATGATACGGAGTGGGTCCGTTGGCCTCGCCAAAGACATGCCGTGGCTCCTGTCCCCTGTAGACTCCTATGGCGAGCCTTCGCGAAAGCTTTGGTCTCGGTCGCATCCAGTGAGTCACTCGGTCCGGGGGTGCGTGCCGTCTCCGGTAGCTCCTCCGACGAAACAGTGTGGGCGGCGTGCCGACCTTGATTCACCGGGTTGCCCAACTTCTGTTGAGCTTTGCGCAAATTAGTGGTTACGACGGCGTGCGCAGCCAGCATTTCGGCCTCGGAGAGCCTTGGGGCCAGATGCCCCTCTGCGCCTAGACCCCATTCCAGCCAAGATTCAGGGACGATATCCGCCATCGCTTCCTTCGTCACCCCCCATATGTCTCGAACCTGCCGCAAGCTGCCTCCCAGCTGAGCAATGATGCTCGATTCCGGGAGCCCCCTCCTCACTTTATCTCCTAGTGGGCCTGTGAGGTCTGCTAGAACCTCCGGCAAGATCCCCACCCTGCTCCCAATGGAGGCCGACATTTTCCTCGCTTCTGTCGACAGTAGCCTTAACCCTCCTGCCCCCGTACAAAGACGTACTTGGGCCTGTTGGTAAGGTTTGAGAGTCAGTCGACTGTCAGGCCACCCCTCCGGGAAGAACGACTGTGCCTCCGCCGCTCCCGGTAGCTCGAGGAATTTCTCGTACGCCCACTGCGCCCCGTTGTCGGTCTTTCCACTCGCTTTAAGGGACAGCCCCGGATCCAGAGCCCTATCCAGGTAGCTCGTCCGTTGCCCGAGAGGTTCGACGGTGATGAGGGCCGCTGCTTGTTTGTCGGGTATGTTAACGAGGCAGCGCGCACGCCGGTCCCGCACTACTTCCATTGCTCGCCCCCGCACGTATTCCCCCGTGCCGATCAGGACACTCACCAATGTCACCCCTTCTTCGTCTGCGATGCAGACCTCAAGGATTTCAACGCTTTTCAGGAGCGAAATCTCCAACGCCGTCGGGGCATACACTTTGGGTGGTAGTGCCACTGTTTTGGCGGCGTTGACCACAATATCGATATCATCTAGCTCTCGCCGGAGGAAGGCAAATGCTCAAACCGTGTTGGCCGTGATCACCGTAAGACCGAGAGAGATATCGTCCATTTGCGCGAAAGCTTCCACTCCTTCTCTCTCGGACTCCTGTCGATACGGCTTTAGCCCTGGTCACGACGCCAGACAGAACATTGCTGGTCCCATGGGGTCCTCTTCCTGGACACATCCGGAGTTTGTGACCGTCCGGGTCTCCGCCGAGTCAATCCCGAAGAACACGTCGGCTGGTCTTGTACCGAAGCACTTCGCCACTAACGGCGTGAGCGCTCGCACGCAGTTTGCCACCTCTTTTAGCACTGCCGTCCTTTGCACGGCGTTGAAGGCGTTGGGGGCAGTCTGTGAGAATGAGCTAGTCGCCCGTCTCGTGTAGCGTCCTATTAGTAGCCCCCAACCCGACATGCGCCACTCCGCCGGGTACGGTGCCCCAAACTGCTTCACTTTCCGGTTTACATCCGCCAACCGCGACCGCCACTGTCGCATAGCCCCTAAGGTGATGAGCCTCCTCCGAAACATGGCCACGCAAACCGGCCGGCACTTTTCCATTAACGCGGTGAGGCTCGACTGTAAGAAGAGCTGCCAGAACTCTTTCGGGAACGCGTCCGGCTCGTCGACGATTCTCCGCCAAGGCTGGTCATACCACTTCCGGAGTCCTCTCTGCCGATGTCGGTGTGAATGATGGATTGTAGATGAGCAAATCATCGATCGTCGTTTCTGGGGCCATCGAGGGCCCTTCGGGGCCTGATGACGTCGACGAGCACCTCGGAGGCGTACTCATCGTCAGGGCCCCACGGGGGGGCATTTCCGTCTTTCGCCTCGGTAGCGTTCGCCAACACTGCAGCAGGGGAGCTTGACCACCAATATATGTTCCACGTTTCCTGATTCCCCGCTGATCGTAGTTTGGCCAGAAGGTTGCGTGCTGCCACTTTGACCCCTCCCGCGTGGCGACACGCCGACGACGCTCGTTCAAGCTTCGCCTCGTCCGAAGCTTCCTGGGCGGCATCCCCTTGTCTCAAGTCGCCTCTTCTGGTACACGCTATCAGCCATTGGAGCAGGAGCACGATGACCCCGCTATCCACCAGCGCGAACTCTGTCGCCTCTTGATCCGGCCGTCCGGTGAGTGGAGCATGGCTGACATGAGGTACCATGTCTTTATTGCCCGCAGGAGCGAGGTCGGCGTCGTTCCGGTTCGGCCGGTGCTCTCCTATAACGTGGTTGGGGATATCAAGGACGTGAACGCTCAGGCGCGCGTGTGCTCCCGCCAGTTACGACTGCACGTGTTCTCGGTTGCGAAACGTTGCCCCAGGTTATCTAAGGAAACTGCATCGAGTGGTGGCCCCATGCCCAGGCTATTTTAGTTCCATCCGTGCCAACGCCCCCGGCTGCAAAGCTCCTCGTCACCTATGGTCCCCTCTCTCACCCGCGCCGCCCGACTGCGAAGACCCAGGTCGGCATGGACCGCTGCCTCCAGCGCATCCCTTCTGGGATGCAGGGCTCCACAGTCGACCGCTGGACAGCGGAGTGGTGCCGATGCCGTGCCTCTCGCAAGGACCTCAACTCACGTGGAGCCCTTGCCCACATGGAAAACGTATCGTCCGATGCCCGAGCTGAAACGTCACACCGCAGATCCCGCACGCCACGCCACCTGTAGTTTCGCCAAAGATGACACGAGGACGCGTTACGTTCCCTGTTCTCCTCGCCTGTGCTCTGGGATATCCTTCTGCCTGAGCCTTGCCGTTGGATGTCCGAGCCCCCCTCTCGTTTATTTCTTCTCCTCTCCCTTCTCTTCCCTCTCCACCACTAGTTCGCGTCCGGTTTCCACGTCTCCTCTACCCTCCCAATACCCCCCCCCCCCCCCCCCGCTAGGTTCGCTCCTTGTACCCGTCCCCGCCCCTCCCCCCCTCTCCATCTCCCCCGATTCCCCGGGCCGTCTTGCTCTCTCCGCTCCTCACTCTCTCCCCGATCCCCCTGTTCTCTCCACTACCCCCGCCCCTCCCGCTCCCTCTGCCCCCCCTGCTCCCCCCGCTCCCCGCTTTTCCCCCGCTTCCCCTGCCTCCCCCTCCCCCCTCGTCCCCGTCTCCCTCTCTCGACCTGCTAGCGATGGCGCCGCCCTATCTCTTCTCGCCGCTTCCCTCGGTCCATTCGCTTTCTCCGCTTCTTGAAAGAGTGGAGTGCGCACATACGTACTGTTCATTTATCCAGGTGCACGGGTGCTTGACGCGCTACCTTGCTCATACGGAGGGGTGGGAGACGATGCAGAACGCCATGAGGCTGGTAGATAGAGATAAAGAAATAGGATTGGCCAGGTATGTGTGTTCCAGGTGCTCGACCAGACTGTCGCATGGGTATTGTCCCGCGGAGGTCTGAGCATTCGCCGAGGTCGTGGATGTCCGTATATCGGATGTATACGACGGTGGCTACCCATATTCCTGGAGTATTAGTTGTCGTTAGCCGTGACACTGTCCCGTGACAAGTAAGCACCTCAGAAGGAAACAAGGCCCGTTCCCCGCACACAGCTCCATCATCATTGATGATCGCTTCGTGGGATCGACCATACCGGTCCTATGTCAAAACATGGCGTGTCCTACACGCTTACTCTCTAAGAAAGGGAAGTGCCATAGATGCCGAGTCAACTGGGGGTCCTCCCCACAAGTATATTACGAAACGAATGTACAATTGAGAATGAGTTTCACATCCCCTTGTTGTTGGAGCCTTAGACGTCATCCACATGTCAATGCGCATCCCATCCGGAGAAACTTAACTCTCTCTGCGATATCTGTAAATGAATTGCAACTACATGAATCACAACGATCAGCCAATCACACTACATCATACGTTGGCGCGACTATGAGCAACTGTCATGACAAGAGTATCTACGCTGTACGATCTCCACAATCATCCAACACATAAATGCATCCTCTTGTCGTGACACTACAAGTAGTAGTGCTATCATTCCAAACACATAAACTCCAAAAGCCCGCACTTAATAGAAACCAAACAATTGCCTCCCTGCTGTGAAAACACCGAGCTCATCCAGAATTCAAAAACAAACAAGAATAAGCTCAATTATCAAATACATACTGGCGTAAACTTCAGCAATCTCGTCAATACTCAACTACTGTATCTAAGGAATTCCGTCAGCGATAGTCAATGGCCACCAGCTCTATGAAATAGGGCGAAATAAATCAGGCACATCAGTTTCAAAACTAACTACAGGATCACATGCACAACCGCCTCCCGGCTGTGTAGGCAACACCCTTTCAAATCCTAAAAGCTCAAATTCCAATTACGGTACTCTTCCAAGTCATTACATTACCATCTGAACCTCTCGACCTTTCAGCAGTGACCAGTTCAGCTTATCGAGCGTATGCTGCCCTTACAAGTGAACCACGAAGCCACAGATGGTATCAACCGCGGTTGATCATCTCGACATCCGGCTTCCAATATTTAACCACCAAACCACCACAGACAACATTAGCTGCAGTTGAGCATGTTGACTTCAGTCTCCCGAAATTTTAACAAGTCAAGCACCCAAACTATCCATGGCAGAGCGCTAAACCTTAAAGCAGCAATGAAATATGCGTGGGTGCGTGCATACAGTAAACATTTAACCTATAGAGTTCCTCCCTACGTACGTGAGAAAACCTTGCGATGACGTAAGAGCAGTATCAGCCAAAAACCTGTACGACGGGAAGGGGGGGGAAGAGGTATCCGAACGCAGTCCAGTTGCTATGTCGAAAAATCAAACTTTTTTCAACCCACCAAACTTGTAAAGAATTCAAGCGAACTAATTTATTGATGTATACCGTACTAAAACGCACGCCCGGGGTGGGGTGAAGGGGGGTGAACGTCCAGACACAATCCAGTTACCCCGTAGCAAATATCGAACATCTTCCAGCGTACCAAGCACCTGAAAATCCGAGTATAAAACTGCGTTGATAATACATCCTGTCCATCTCCGGAACATCCAGGTGCACAGGTGCTTGGCGCGTTGTCTCCTTCATTCCGAACGGTGGGCGATGATACAGAAAGCCATGAGACTGGTAGAAAAAGCTAGAGAAATATCAATAATACCAATATACAATTTTGCATGTAAGAAAGGGGCTCGCACCCCCCTGCTTTGGGACCCTTAGAAGTAATCTATATGCAAATATGCATCCCATTCGGAGATCAATTACTCTTGTGCGATCTCCATTGAGGAATTGCAGCTACACGAATCACACCAATCATCCGACCAAACCACATCAGCCGTTAGCGCGACTTTTAAGCAACTGGCACGTACATGCAGATGCTTGTTGCCTCATGAAACTGGAATATATATTTTAAAGAGTAAGCTAAAGCTCAGCTCTTGAGACCGAAAATCCCCTCGAAACCCATCTGCTACATGTTGTAGGTTACAGGTAGCATGTGCGTGATGTCACGGTAGCATCTACAGTAGCCAGACGACGCAGTTCACAACAACACTGCTGAACATATTACACCTGGCAATGTACAACGAGGTTAGAATATACCTGGTACGTACAGAGGCATTTCCGCTGTTCTTATCAAAACAAGTATGAGATTATAAGCCGCTCAGTCCGTTCAGTCAGCCGTTCCACTGAGCGGTCTCGTCTTCTCTTGTTAAGTACTCCACCTGGGTCTGAGTAACAAAACTGTTCGCCCGCTGTTGAACCTGAGCATACTGACTGTATCACGAAACTGTTCATCGTAGTAACAAGTCACCACCTGAGGCTATGTTTCCCATCTCCCTAACGTGTATATACCAGGTTTTTTTGAGGCGTTCTACGATAGAGGTTAACCTTAACTTTCTGAGGCTCCTAACTTGACTTGAAGGAGCTCCACACCTCACCCCAAAACTGACTTTAGCAAAAAATCGAATTTCACCCCGATGAATTACCCCATGGCTCAACTATACGAAAACGTCATTTTTCGAAACAAGATTGGCATTCCGGCGATTTTGTGTTAAGGAACCCCGTCATTCTGAACAAACATAGCGGAAATGTGCTACCTATATCGTAGATCGCGTCTATGTTCAGATATCCACTTTCCGTTTCGCGCGGAAACCAACACCGTATCCAGTAGAAGAGCATGTCAGTATACCACATATGTTTACCGTGATCTCCTACTAGATATGATATACCAAATATTGCACCTGTTCCAAGTATGATGCGTCGCATGAAAGGTAACATGTCGAATGGACGAACTGTATCTTTCGGATGATCTCAAGCGTCGTTTTCCTGAGAATACAAAAAACTCAATCTATACAAACGGTGATAGTCATTCATACAATCAAGGCAGACGTTTGACATAGCGCCGGACACAACTAAAAAAAACTGTCGACACGGCTGGGAATAAGAATTTTAGCACCGAAATGAAAAACAAAGCGGAAATGAAAATGCATCGTAACCAAAAGGATGAAAGGATATCACAGAAAGCACGCCAAGTACGAGATTTTGGGAACATGCTCGTAGACCGGTGGGAGACTCTTATGGGCCTACGCTAGTGTGGCCAGGTGCGGCATATATTACGATGAAAATGCCTGATCGAGACTTGAGTCTAATCTGCGGGAGTCACAATGGCGTTGGCATCCTGATCACCCCGCTCTTCTCCCCTTCCCTCTTTCTCCCCCCCCCCTCCCCCCCCCCCCTACACATAGTATACCTGGTGTATATATAGGTTGGGTTGACGTCGGTTGGCGACGTCGCTGGAAAACACGCCTCTCACTGCGTGAGATAGACAGCCAGGGCACTGTTTTGATTTTTTTTTCTTGGCGGTTACCACGGCTGCCAGTCAAGTTTGATAAGTTTGGTGCGGGGAGCACTTTTACTTCGCACAAGGGCGATGATCGTGTCACGTAGTGTGTATAAGATGAGGCACCCACGAGGCAGTTACATAGTAAACCCATTGCTGTCTCTGGAAGCGGCCACACCACAAATCAAATCAATTCATTGATGCTGTTATCCGTAAACAAGAAAATCCGCCTCCAAACCGGTTCTTAGTAGGATGCGGCTCACCTTTCAAGCGACTCGCCCAACACCTCACGGCGCTTCGCGCTTGGTACAAGCAATGTCTGCCTGGTCGGTGAAAACCCGACTCGCTCCATACCGGCATTGTAGGGATGCGAGGGTCTATGGTCATACGACTACGGCCATGCATGACAATGAGTACACCCCTCTCACCCTCTCCCCGCCTCCCGCGCGCCTCTACCTCGCCTCCCCACTATCTCTTATGCCCCCCCCTCGCTGTCACCCCCCGTCGCGATGTCCTCGCCGTAGGAGAGCGGAGGGCCGAGCACGATAGAGCGCGCTTCCGACCGTACTTTGGTGCATACTCAAGAACACAGCATCCCTCGTGAGATGTAGGGCGAGCTAATCGTCACTGAACATGTTTGGTCTCAAACATTTCCGCCGAAGCACTTGGAAGAAGCGCCTATCTTGAAGCATTGTACGGCAACGATGCACCTATGTGGGATCTAAGCTCTTTGGGTCATGGGGGCATTTGTGCACATCAAAACATACACGACGACTCTGAGGGACAAGGCCTGGGTGAGCATGCTCTGTCCATTCAGCCGGAACAGCAGAACTCTTCGCATCTACAATCCGGAAAAGGGGGCCGTTGTGAAACGTCGGAGGGGACACAGGGACTCGGCTACCGCGACCACGATGAATAGATCCACGCCCGAGATGTCGTCGATCGTACACTTCATTCCCCGAAAGCATCACAGTTCAACTCGCACGCCTATACACGGTGCGAGGACCCGAGAGATGAGAAGATAATAGAAGAGCAGGATGTCGACTGACGGAGGGTCGGGGCTGTCGGAGCGTCGTCAAACGAGGTTGCCAAAGAACCATTGCCTAGTCGGATCCTGGGGTTGACGGATGGACATCGCCTATTTCACCTGTGGATGCACCGGTTGCTGGTGAACCGTTCGTCGCTCGCGCCCCCACACGAGCCAACCCTGACGCCGAAGGCATCTGCTACGGCGCCTTCACCGATTGTTCACTATGGGAAAATCGACCGTTCATCCCAGTAACATCCCTGCACCATCGCGGGTGAGCGTTTTGCGGTATGGTCTGTAGACTACCCTCGAGGACGCAGCCACTCATGACGCCAACCGCCATCATGTTAGGCCACCGACAGCTTCAGCCAGACAGGGTGTTCGGCAGAACAGAAGGAGGAGTGTGTAATCAACCTCCTGCAACAAGTATGAAGATGAAATCAACTCCCGGCCGGGCAAGCAGTGGGTAGGCGCAACAAAAAAAGGAAATTTAGAGCATACAGAAGCCCGAGATATATAGTACAATTTAGTGACCATCATTATCGATACCATTTCTTTACTTTGGGTTAGGCACTATACCGTCCTTTTTATGGGCACTTCAACGTCTACCCATGGATTGCACACGAACACCACTGACACCACATTGACATCCCACAGACCACACGCACCCCAGAGATATCACACGGGCGCCCCACAAATGTCCTACGGACGCCCCACGGTCGATCCACAGGCGACATTCATGTGACCCGCGGGCACCCCCCCCCCAAGGACACCCAAGGACACCCCACGGACGCCCACAGTCACCTGATCGGCCTCTCACTGAAACCCCTTAGACACCCCACGGACACTCCACGCACAACCCACGCACACCCCACGGGGGGTAGATATGAGGTGTTTGTGGGGTATCCGTGGGGTTCCTATGGGTAGTCCGTGGGGTGTCCGTGGAGTGTGCTTGGGGCGTCCGTTGGGTGTACTTGGGACGTCCATGGGGTGTCGGTGGTGTGTGCATGGGGCACCCATGTGGTGTGCTTGGGGCATCCTTAGGACGGTGATGGTGTCTGTGCGGTGTCCGTGGCGCGCCCATGGAGCGTCCGTGGGGTGTTCGTCGGTAGTCTGTGGGGTGTCAGTGATATGTCCGTGGGTTGTGCGTGGGGTTTCCGTGGATCTATGGGGCGCTCATGGGGCGTGCGGGCTGTGTCCGTCGGGCGTCCGTGGGGCGTCCCCGGGGTGTCCATGAGCTGAGCGTGTGAGTCGCACGCCGGTCGCAGATGCATCGCTCGTGGGGCGCCCGTGAGGAATCGACGGGGCGTCCGTGGGATGTGCATGGGGCGCCCATGGCGTGTGCTTGGGGCGTCCGTTAGGTGTCCTTGGGGCGTCCATGGGGCATCCGTGGGGTGTGCGTTGGGTGCCCATGAGGTGTCCGTGGGACGTCCGTGGGGTGGTCGTGGGGCGCTCATGGGACTCCCGTGAGCTGTCCGTGGGATGTCCGTCGGTAGTCGTGGGGTTCCCGTGAGGCGTCCTGGAGGTGTCTTTGGGGTGCTTCTGGGGTTTGATTGGGGCTGTCAGTGGGGTGTGTTGGCCGTTCCAGTAGGATGCCTGTAGACACTCATGTGGCGTCCGTGGGGTGTCCTTGGGCGATCCATGATCCGTCTGCTGGTAGTCTGTGGGGGCTCTATGGGGTACCTATCGGATGTCCGTGGGCCCACGATGTGCTCATGGGTGTGCGTCGTGTTCTCGTGGGGTGTCCATGGGGCGTCGGTGCGGTGTTCATGGTGTGGGTGTAGCGGGGTGTCGATAGGTCGCACGCGAGTCGCACGTAGGTCACCTCTGGGGCGTCCGTGGAGCGTCCGTGGGGCGTTCGCGAGATGTCCATGTGGAGTCCATAGGGTGTGTTTGGGGCGTCGAATGGATGTCCGTGCGGTGCCCACGGGGCGTCCGGGGTGTCCGTGAGGAGTCCGTGCGTTGCTCCTGATGCGCCCTTGGGGCATCCGTGGGGTGTCCGTCGGGTGTTAGTCGCTAGTCCGTGGGATATTCGTGGGGTGGGTGTACCGCGCCGTCTGTGGGATGTCCGTGGGGTTTCCCAAGGAGCATCCGTGGAGTGTTCGTGGAGTATCCATGGGGGCTCCATGGGGCGTCCGTGGGGTGCCCGTGGGGCGCTCATAAGTCGTTCATGGGGTGTCTGACAATAGGCCGTGGGGCGACCACGGGGGAGGTTTTGCAAGACTTTTTGTTGGTTGCACCTTGATTACACATGGGTCGGACATGGGTCGCAAGTAAGGCGTCCGTGTGGGGTCTGTGAAGCGTCTGTGGGATGTCCGTCGTGGGACCATGGCGTGTTATTGGGGAATCCGTCGGTTGTTCGTGGAGTGCCCATGAAGTGCTGGTGGGGCATCCGTGGGGTACCCGGATTGCGCTCGTGGGTCGATGAGGCGCCCATGGGTTGGGCATAGTGTGTCCGTGGGACGTCCGACGGTCTGTAGGGTGTCCGTTTAGGGTCCGAAAGGCATCCATGGGGTGTCCATGGGGCGCCCATGGCGTGTTCGTCAGGTGTCCATGGGGCGTCTGTTGGTAGCGCGTGGGATGTCCGTGGGGTACCTGTCGGGGGCCCGGGGGGTCCACGGGGCGCTCACGGGGTGTACGCCGTGTACTCGTCGGGTGTCCGTGAAGCGTCCGTGGGATGCTAGTGGGGCAGGTGTGGTGAGATGTCTTTGGGTCGCACGTGGGTCGTGCGTGCGTCGCACGTGGGTCAACATGGGGCTTCCGATGGGCGTGCGGGGGGCATCCTCGAGGTGCCTGTGTGAAACCCATGGGGTGTGTTCGGGGCATCTATGGAGTGTTTGTGCGGTGCCCACGGGGCATCTGTGCGGTGTCCGTGTGGTCTCCATGGGATGCCCGTGTGGCCTCCGTGGGGTGTTTGCGGGGCGTCTGTAGCGTGTTCGTGGGACACCCTTGGGGTATCCGTGGGGTGTCCGTGGGGTGTCCGTCGGCTGTCGATCGGTAGTCCATGGGGTATTCGTGGGTTGGGTGCACCGGGCCGTTCGTGGGGCGTTCCTGGGGTTGCCCACGTGGCGTCCGTGGGGCGTCCGCGAAGTGAGTTTCGCGGGATCTCTGTGGGTAGCACGTCGATCACTTTTGGGGCGTTCGTGGGGTGTCTGTAGGGCATGTCTGTGGGGAGCCCATGGGGTGTTTTTGGGGCGTCCGTGGGGTGTTCGTGGAGTGCCCATGAGGTGTCCGTGGGGCGTCTGTGGGGTACCCGTAATAGGCCTGCGGGGCCGCGGGGCTCCCATGGGTTGTGCGTGGATTGTCTGTGGGACGTTCGTCGGTTGTCCGTGAGGTGTCCGTGGAGTGTTCGTGAGGCGCCCGAGGGGTGTCCGTAGGGCGTTCTTGTGACGTTAACGGGGTGCGCGTGGTGTGTTCGTGGGGGTCGGTTAGTGTCCGGGGAGCGGCCGTGGGGTGTCCATAGGGTGCCCGTGGGGCTTGTGTGGGGTGTCGGTGAGACGGGCGCAGTGGGGTCCATGTGGGTCGAGCATTGATTGCACGTGTGTCGTCAGTGGGGCGCCTGTAAAGCGTACATCGGGTATGCTTATGGTGTGCGTGGGGCGTCCGTGGGGTGTCCGTGGGTCTTCGTTGGGGAGCCATGCGGTGGGCTTTGGACCTCCGTGAGGTGTCCGTCGAGCGCTCATTGGGCATGCGTGTGTTGTCTGTGGGACGCCCATTGGGTATCCATGGGGTGTTCTTGGGGGAGGGGTCTCGTGCAAGTGCAGTGGGGTGTTCTTGGGGGAGGGGCCTCGTGCAAGTGCAGTGGGGTGTTTACGGGTTGAGCGTGACACCCGTTGGGCATCATTGGTGCGTCTGTAAAGAGTCTGTGGGGCCGTCAGGGAGACGCTCGTGGGCATTATGTCCCATGGGGTGACTACAGAGATTCGTCGAAAGGTTAATCCTGTAGGTCAGCCATGAGCCACTATAGCGTACCGCCGGCAAATAAAGTCCTCGTTTTGCGCTACGTTTCTAGGAATGCACGCGAACCGTACGTATAATACTTGACGTGCCGTGTTAATCTATTCGTTCAGAACCCTGGCACTGTAAATGAAACGTCGCTTGTATCAGTGCGTCGCCTTGACAGCCGGCGTGTACTGCTGGTAGTTATGTAGCAGCATGTTCACATGGATATCCGGTCTACCAGTTGTGTTGCACAAGTGACGTTGGCCCCGAGCGATATCGATCCCGAGATGTACTTCAAAGTAGCTCGGGGACAAGAGGCGAGGGATCACAAGACTGGAGAGCCTTTGGTGGTGCTGAAGATCAGCTTATCCGACATACAGTAGCATAGTCGCCTGTTATATGGCACGGCGTCACCGAGGCGGCACTACTGGACAGCGGCTTTACGCCTGCTTTGTCGCATCCATGTGTCTACGCTCATGCAAGCGACGAGACGTTCGCGATCCTAAGCCTGTACATCGACGGCATCCTGAAAACCGGGAGGGGTCACACGGTGGTGAAGCACCTGAATGTGGCCCTCATCGGCCGAATAGTGGCGTCAGGAGTCGTGAGGGTAGCTTTATGCTTGAAATGGCTACAGCTCGAGATTACTCTAGGCCAGAACCCTCATTTTTCATCAAAATACCTTCGTGCTGAAAATATATATTGGAGTGGTTCATAGGGCCAGACCGCAACTCCACGCTCGTCCCGGGCTACGGATCGCAGTTGCTTAACGAACAGCAGCGGGAAAAGGGGCCCGACCGCGGCAAACCAACTGGTCCGCTACCCAAAGGGACCGCCTGACCTAGTAACCGGTTGAGAGAGAAAACATTCGAACCCGAGTGACGACGACAGTATCGCGTCGTGGGGTTGGGGGTGCGCCCAACGAGCAATATAAAAAGCTGTACCATATACGCGCAACATGATAATGGTCGTACTACCCCACGCTCTCCTTTCTGGGTAGATCGATGATAGGATCGCCCCACTCGTTGTTTAGGCCGCAGTCGTATAGTGCCAAAGGGTTTAAATGAGTTTTTTTCCCACCAGACTTGATCCCGGCGATTGGGCCCTCTGCAGACGCAGTCTACAGCAGTTGCGTGTGGCTTGAAAACATGTCAATCACAGCAGTGGTGGTTCGAGCGCGTTACCGTACAAATACCAGTCGCGTGTAAATATCTTCATGCTGCTTCGCTGGACTCCAGATACAAGTATAAACAACGTAACATATCCAATCCACCGATCAACAACCGCTCAATCAAAATGATATGGATGACTTTGTATGTTTACTGTCGTTCGAGTCAAGAACTGCTTTAAATGAGGCGTTTCTCCCACCTAATGCAGAGTCCTAGCGGTACAACATGTGTACATCAATATATACTGCGTCAACGTATTCTGTTCTGTGCGCGACATAGACTACACCATGCCGCTTCGATAGTACTTGTTGGGTCTACACCGAAGATGTCCTCCATTTGATCATTCACTATGTGGAACTGCCTACGACCTCCGCTCAAGGCGGTTTTCAACGTTAGGGCCCTCTTGTATATTGACCACAGATAAAGTTTCAACGGCTTTACTTACACCCTCCGAAAGATAAGACGCAAAACGACCTGTGGTCGCAGCCTGGTACTGGTGGCCGGTGGGGGGCCATAACCTCAAACACGGGCCAGCAACGTTTAGGCCCTTGCACTCGTTCCAACCCGGCAAAGCAAGAAACCCGTGCATGCGTCCACGGCATGTGCCGCGCCGTTTGTTTCTAGCCTTGATAAAAGTAGAATGAAAACTAGCGAAAAAGTGCGTCAATCAGCGGGCTACGACGGGTGTGCTAAGTGTATCGTAGGTAGAACACCTGATACAAGGCGACGACATGGCTTACCCTCCACCATTTGCTACATATGACACGTTGGTACGGTATGGTAAGGCGTACCGTATTACTCGCTAGCTACAACATACCCTCATACCCTCCACCATTTGCTACATATGGCACGTTGGTACGGTACGGTAAGGCGTACCGTATCACTAGCTATAACATGCCCTCTTCGACAAATTTCCGAGCCGAGTTTCTCCAACGTACGGGGGGCACACGTACAACAAGAACGATGTCTATGGAAAGGAATACCGCGTCGAGATTTGTCCATACACGCATCCCTCGGCGTTCACACCTTTCCCCCGTTGTCGAGAGACACAGCGTAGAAAGTCGTCCGAGGGGATGCGTTAGTTCATCACCCGTGTGATGCGGCAAATAGGCTCCTTACCACTTGACAGGCCAACAAGCGACTTGCGAGAAACATTGGAACTTGAGCCTGGTTCACGATCGCACGGGCTTGGTGCTCGGCAGAAATAACCTTGGAAGAATAGACATATAAATCCAAAGTTATTCGGTAGCTCTTTAGCTGGGGACTTGGGCCAGTGAAGAACGTTTGGGGGCAAAAGAAGCAAGGTTACCCGGAGAAAAAACACAAAGACGCTCCACCGTTGTTTTCGAGTCCCAGACATGGGAGGGGGGTATTCTAAAATCAAGTAAAACAACACTGCAAAAATATCATGTTCCACTCTTTTTTTCGTCTACCTTTCGCAAACGTGCAACCAACCTACCTGACGTAGAACGGCTCACACGCTCAGCGCGGATACGGCCGGCCTGTCAAGCGCCACGCACGTGCTTTTGAACCCGTAGCTATCGGGATTTCAGGTTGGTCTCTCAAAAAGGGTTTAACCGACGAGACGGTAACTCACCCCGCCATCCCGGCCGGTTTCGGAACACGTCAAAACATTGGCTGAACCACCCCCCAACAAAACTACGACACGGGTACGCTTACAGCAACAGCAAGCAGCGCCTTTGCACTGCTTGTTCGTCCCTGTCCCGACAGGAACCGAACACTCGGAACCCACATTCGTACGTAGGCTAAAATACGTTAGAACAGGTAATACTAAAATAAATATAGAGCTCTGCGCGGAAATTTGAGAACCGATTGAGCGTTATAACAGTATTGAAAACAACTAGTCCGCGAAACACCCGGACAGGGTATTCCTCAACACCACAGGTATAGCAGGATATATAATGGCTTCAACACACAAATCTACAGCGCGTGCTCAGTGCCAGTGTATATCCATGTATCGACCACGCCCCACAATGTATCAATTTTCCCAGACCACGTGGCATGGCGTGCAACTTCAACTGTCTGTATGCTTGCACAGCAAGGGCGACAAAAACGAAGCCGTAGGGCGGGGAAAGTTCTCTGTGGACCGGAGCCCTTTCTCGTCCAGAAAAACACGAACCAGAGATGAAAAAATCGACAGACGAAAGAACGGCGCTCGTTCGAAAAACACAACAATAATCGTTGCGCGTGCGTTCGTGTGCGACTGCAGACCCTGGCGATGAAACAAAGGTCATCGTCAAGGGTAAAACTAATTGGCGACGACGCAACAAAACGAATATCCACGTGTAGCCCAAGGACTCCGCGGAAGACGGACGGAACCGACTGAGGCACGGAGGAGTGAAGGCCTGCACCCAGGGGCGGCGAGACCAATTCGATGGCACACCAACAATAAAATCCGAACCTTCCAGAAAATCACAAAATCACCAACCCGTACACAAATCCTACGTATACAGTGCGGAAGCGATTAATGCGGGAATGATTCCGGTTGATGATTCTCCCAGTTACAAATATGTGGGGGCATCACCGTCCAACTTATTCATGCCCGAGATCCACACGAGGGGCACGAAGAAAGAGATGTGTGGTTTCTATAAACACGAATACAACGGCCCACTTGGGCGCGTTACGCGGCTTGGCTAAACACGAATTCCACGCACCCACTAACAGTGAGGCAAGGCTTTTGGTTGGTTGGATGGGGAGGTACGGCGAGCACTCATTGCCCATTCGCCGCTACCTAGCAAATGACGTCGAACGCATCGTCGGAATCTTCGTCGAAACAAGCAGAATTTCTCATTTTCAGCTCCACGTCGTTAAGGCCAGAGTTTCCCGACATGAGGGTTTCCGTAGAATCGTCGAAGCGGATCGTCGTGGTATCCTCGAACTTGTTGTCGATGAACTGGGTGCCGTCAGCCTCCTTGAGCTTGATGCTCTCGAGACCACCGATCAGGGTGTTGCCCTCGAAAATGTTGCCGTACGGCCGCCCGGATTCGACCACGTCGGGACCGTCGGAGCCAAGGTACGAGAATACGTTGTATCTGAGCAGGGAAGAGGTTTGACACGAGGGAGTCATGTACGTTGTGAATCACGCGACGAATCATGCCGTGCGCTAAGGTTCAAGGTTTATTTTCCCCGCGCCAAACGAAAGAAACATGACCATATGGAAACAAAGGTATATTCCAGTAAGAGGGAACCGCAAACGCTCGCGATGGGCCTTCAAAGGGGTGGGAAAGAGCGGGGAAAGTAAAACATCGCGATGGGTACAGGAGGGAAAGGAGAAGGAGGGGGGTCAAACGGAAACGTAAACGTTTGTGATGAACTATCAAGGAGGGGGGGGGGGGGGGGGGGGGGGGTGAGCGTCGACGCTTTCTAGTTCCGGAAGCAAACCCGGGAATGCACTTCTCTCACTTGCTAGAGCCGCTGATGACATTGTCGGAAAACTCGTTGTTTCCCGTCCCCACGGAGAACCTGATGCCGTACTTGTTGTCCTCGAACACGTTGCCGGACACCTCGGCGCCGAACGACTCCAGCAACGCCATCCCAGCGTCGCCGTTGTCGTGGACATAGTTATCTGGGGTGTGAGAGACAAGTGTGCACGATCACCGGCAACACCGATCGGTTTAGGTTATGGTAGGCGAGGTGTGCTGTAGGTGAACAAGACGATTGAGATAGAAACGAACGAGAGCGTTGTGACCCTCCGGCAGTAACCGAATGTTGCCCCCCACACCGGGACGAACGGCCGAACGGCGTCTGCGCTCTACAATGTGTGCCAGATGTACACCGTGAACGCTGTGTTAGGCGTCAGCGCTGGTCGCTGTAGCTTAGTGACTTATGGCGTATCCACGGTAACAAAACAAGTCTCCCTGGCTGTCCAGCCTCGACCTCATGCTTGAGTTGAAAACAATTTCAATTCTAGTATGGGACTCAGGTTCCTCAGCGACCATTGTATATCTGAGGAGCGTTGATATAGGGGTAAATTGGTCTCACCCTTGACAATCGCGTCGTCGCTGCTTCGGTGCAGGAATATCCCGGCGGACGTGGGCCCCCCGCCGTACACCTCGTTCCCCTGTATTCCGGGCAGGAAACCAAGAGGAAATAGGAACAGACCATGAAGTGCGTGATATATACACGGGGAGAAACACGCGATAGGGTTTCTACTGTGTAACTGTGGTGCGTTTTCCAGGAATGCGGGTGGGGTAAGGGGAACCAATCATTCTCCGCGAAGATGGCCCTAAAGACCACTTAAGGGGATGGACGAACTCATGCGGCATGCTTTCAACGAAATCATGACGCGCCCCTGATCGAATCACGAGACATCTCGCAAAGTTCTAACCCGGGGCGAGGCTAGATACAGAATATATAGGGTGAGGCTACTTGGTCTTCGTGAATGATACACTGTCCTTCGAGATGTGACCAGCGCATCTAGGCACGGTTCTATTTGTACCCAGCTCCAGGCCGGGGCGACTCATAGTCTTACCAACATGCAAGGGGCACGGCACACACGCTATCATACCAGTCACTACGTCGCGAACATACTCATCCTACACGAACGCAGCGTGTCACCGACTTCCAAGTAAATAATAGCTGTGCTCTGTAGTATCGTGCCTGGATGGACACTCCGTTGCAGCGCTTGGAGGCGATGATGCCGTGGTACCCGTTGTCGTACACCTCGTTGTCGTGGATGGTCAAGAAGTCGCTATCGTCGTGGGGGTCAAAGCCGTACCCCGAGTTGTCGTGGACCTTGTTGTTCCTCCAGTCTCCCTGCTGGTGGCCGTACGTGTAGATCCCGAAGTTCATGTGGTGGATGTCCGAGTCGTAAATGTTGCCGTAGACGTTGACGTCGTCGAATATTTCCGGGTTGCTCTTGTTTGTACAGAACCCACGGACCTGGACCAGTCAGATGTTCGATGAATATACAACATGGTTCAGGTCGGGTATCAAAGGAAGGCGGTGGGGTCAGACGGACGAGGTAGAAGGCACGTTTGAAACTGACTGCTGACGTTGTCACACCTTGGATAAATCACGATTTAGATTCTCTAGATCCTAATCTGCCGTTGTGAGGTGCCGTGCAGGGTCTGTGTTCAGCAGTGGTACAGGTCCGATCCAAGAAACGTGTCCTGGATCACAAGACTTTGCTTCTCCCATCCTCCAACGTGAGCTAGATCATACAAAAACCATGGTCCATGTGTTTTTCCTGAAAGGTCTGGATCACCAAGTGGGAATCAATGATCTGTGTGAGGTGTGGATTTGTTCGTTGGGTAGCTCAGAACTGCCGGGAAAATACAGTGCAGACCCTATCAGCGGTGCATCCTTCCACACGTGGCCTCGTGCTGGACGTTGTGGTCCACAGGCTTCGCGCGAGTCGCTGGTAGCCGGGCTCATGTAGCCAGACGGAATATAGCATGCTCAAGAGATGGCTCTCTTGGGCCCAACCTTCGCGGTAAAAATGGATGCAAGTACGAGGAAAGAAACCGAAGATTGACACCTCTTGCTACCACGGCTTGTACAGCACGCCTGATGAAGGCAAGACCTCCCGCGGGGTTGACATAGAGAGTAAACGTGATTGCTACGGAATTATATACCAAACAAAACGTCGTACTCATCGCAACCTTGAGCGACGTAGGCCACGTACTTATCTCACCGGACGGTCAGCTGCTGCAGCCTGCAGAAAAATCAAAACTGAGATGGGCTGGGAACAGTGTTGGAAGATATTCAGCGGAGGAAACGAAGTTTGAGAAGCCACGACAAGGGGTGAAATCAACTTCGTGCTCAAGGTCTCCCGGGTAGACCGTGACGCCGGGTAAGATGACACGGATGCCTGGTGCAAGGCACAGTACCCGACACCGTATGCATCTCGGGAATAGTCGAGATGCGTTTTCTTCTTTTTCATGATGGGGAAGGGAGGGGTTATACTCGATATCATGCATAGTCGTAGTCGAATGACCATAGACCCTCCCAGCATCCTACAATGCCGGGACGGGGCACGTCGGGTTTTCACTGACCAGGCATGCTTTGGGGGAGGAGGGGGGGTGTACTCATTATCATGTATGGCCTTCATCGTATGATCATAGACGCTCGCATTTCCATAATGCCGAGACGGAGCACGTCGGAGTGTCAACGACCAGGCAGACAACGCTGAATCAAGCGCGAAGCACCGTGAAGAGTTGGGCGAGTCACATGAAGGGTGAGCTGCATCCTACCAAGAACCGCTTTTGACGCGGATTTTGTTGCATATGGATGGCAGCGTCAATGGACTGATATAGTTTCTGGTGTGGTCACTTCCAGAGACAGCAATGGGTTGACTATTTAACTCCCCCGTGGGTGTCTTACAATATACCCTGACACACATTACGCGATACGATCACCCCCTTTGTGCAGAGTTAAGCTTCTCTTCGCCCTAAAATGATCTATCTCGATCGCCAGCCGTGGTGACCGTAAAAATAAAACGAAGTATTCTCGTTGTCTAGCATACGCAGTGAGAGGAGCGCTTTACAGCGTCGTTGCCAACCGACGCCAACCCAACCTCTATCTTCCCTAGGCATATGACATCGGGGGGGGGGGGGGGGCAAACCTGTGAGAATGCCTCACCTGTAGACAACATCACCAACATCGACAAAGTTCCTGATTATTCATATCAGCTTTTTGAGAAGAACACCGCCTAATAAACCAGAAAATGAACAGCAAGCACGGTCGATCGTGATCCAATCATTCGTATATATCATGGTATACAACACGTATCACACCAGGTGCAACATCAAACAGCAGCAGCAGTGGTATTTGATATACAAGGTACCGCTTATTATATATATACTAGTATTGATCGTATCATACCCGGTACGTACATATTTTATGTACGAGGTACATGCGGTCCAGGCAGAACAATTCTTTGCAAAGGGGGTACCGTTTTTTTCTCCGCCATTTTTGAGACTTCAAAAGTGAAACAAAGTGCTCCAGAATCCCGCGGCCGAGAGGAATCCGAAACCGGTCTTCAAAAACAAATGCATGAACAATGACCATTTTCTGAAAAATAAGAAAATTTAACCCGAAATTACACCGAAATGTTGATAAAACAATTATCCGAATCGAAATGATTTTTACAGACGACGCCCAACGAATATATACCTGATTTGTCGAGAAGACACATGTACGTATACAGGAGCAGGTAAATAATGTATGATATATATCCACAATGATACATATCATGTCCACATACATACATGATAATATACATGTCATATACAATATGAAGATTCATGAACACGATTTTCTAAACCCACAGATTTTTTCGACGAGCCAAACAAAATGGTCCTGGATTCAGTTCCAATTCATCTGAATCCGAGGAATTTTTCGACATCCATCGTGTCAGTTTTGCGCTATAATCTCCACAGCTGGAACCGAGAAAAAACTGAGTTCTTCGCCTATATCTCGCTTCAAAACTCGATAAAAATAAAATCTGCATCCACAGGAATTTGCCCCTCGACGAAATACGTTCGAAACCGGCGTCAGAGAGAAAACATGACAACCTCTGTGTCAACTCCAAAATCTCAACAAAGTTTAGTCGGAAAAAAACGAATTACTCTGAAGCAACGACGAGAAAAAAAATCTGACAGGATGGTTCGATCCGTCTGGAACAGAGCTTTCCGGCAACATATTTCATGTCTTCTGAAAATAAGTGTACACAGCAGAAAAATCAGTATATGAAGGAAGATCTACTATCAAGGTTTATCCACTCCCCGGTGGCTTGGTAGGTGGTCCGCGTGCCTGTCAAGATCAATTTCGTGGGTTCGAGTCTCACCGAGTGCATGCTCGTAGGGGCTGTTTCTTGCATTACAGAGATTGATTAGCGGAAAGCGCGAGAGCGTGAGTTAGCTGTACATTCGATGAAAATCGACGAGCAGTGGGAATGCTGAACCCTATGCGCGATAAAAAACTAAAGGCACGTACCGGGGGGGAGAAGGGAAGACACCTGTGACCACGGCTTGTCCAGAAGGTCGTCGAGGGTAACACCTCTTACGAAGTAGGCTGGAAAGTGAAAGTGATGAGTAAAAAAAAAAAAAAAAAAAAAAAAAAAAAAAAACTGGAGGCGAATTCTTGGAAAAAGTGTTGTGCCTGGACTTTACGTACCTGACATATATCGCATCTACGTACAAAAAGATGAAAAGCATGCATATGATTTCTAAATATCTTCATCATTGCAAATATCTGGGCGTACGATCAACTATAAATACTTAATCAGTCGAACTCACGGGCGGAGTATTTCATAATATTAATATATTAATTGTTCCGAAAGGTAAATAATTTAGGGCCAATAATATACTGCTGTTATACTGCTGAACCCAGGGATACTTTTTTCGCGCCGCCGCTACCTGGTTTCAGGGGCTGAGGGTCATCATGGCCATTTCCCTTTTTCTACTCTTAATATTAATACCAGAACAAAAACAACGCAACTACGAGTACACCCATGATAACAGAAGCCTGATAACTGATACCTGGTAACTGGTAATTGTTGTTGTTGTTGTTCTCGTTGTTTTCTTCACATTAAACCGTTCTTTCTTCGTACCCGTCGACATCCAGCACAACCAGTGTCCGTGCCGATTCTTCAATCCTAGAGAGATACAAGTTCTGTGATCACAAAGCTACGCCAGAGAGATACTACGGTACGTTGCCACCTACCAGGTATCAGGTATTCAGTAAGAACAACTGTAGTGGGCAATTCAATGCCATGTCATCTCCCGCATATGACAGGCACGACATACACATTCCAAGAAATAGTGAAACAAAACGAAACAAAGAGAAACAAAGAAGACAATTCAAAAAGAAAAAGAGACAAGAAAAAAATATAAGAAACACACCATCGTGCCCCCACCGCAGGGGATCTGGCAGACACTTGAAAAGAACGAGCTGGAAAAAAAAGAAAAAATAAGAAAAAAAGAAAAAACACCACTGTTAATAGTCGTCGTCAACAGAGTAAGAGTAAGACTAAGAACCAAAGGGAAAATAACGGGCAAACCAACGCACAAAGCATCCTCCAGGTAGCGGCAGCAGTTTATGGTACGAGTAGCACAGCATGGGTCTGTGAACAACAACAAACCGCAGCAGGCAGTATAGTATGCGAACGAAAGCAATACCGTACGTATGAGAAACTCACATACCCATTTCCGGGCAAAAATAACAATAATGTGAGTCAAGTACTATCTGTATAATCTGCACCTGGTACATGTAGTGAACTGGGAGCCCATGTTTTCTACTGCTGTTTATTGTTTTGTTGTTGTTTGTTAGATCAAGCTCGGGACACTTTGTATCCCTGGGCACAGGTTTGCCTATTAAGTCGGCATTCGTTGGTACTCACGTGTGTTGCTTGCTTAGAGATAGAAGCAGAGCAGCTTTTCCCCTTTGGTCTACGCGGAGACTAGCTTTGTTCCAGAATTTTCAAAGTTTGGAAATAAGTGGAAATATGTATCAATATACGGAGGAGGCGTTCTGTCACGATTCGTGAAAATCAAGCAAAAAAATAATGTTTGTTAAATTTCATAGGTAGGTTTGGAAAAAACTATCAGGAAAATCTGGGAGATAAAAAAAAACGTTGCGCGAAAAAAAACCATGGAAATTATGGGGAAAAAGCTCTCCGGTAAGAATGACTCTAGGAGACGAGCTCGTGCCTCTCTGGGATAAAAACCCTGGTTTTCCATCTACGAAACGCCTCCCAAGCAATACCAATACAATCTCAATAGTTGAACCCAGAGTTCCTGTTGAGAGTAATTACTGGGCTTTCAGCCTCTATATTGTTATTAGATGCCAGCCTCATTCAAGGCAGTATCATAGCACTAGCCCACTCTGATGAGCCGTATATGATATGCAGAGTTATGCAAAAATTTCGTGGAAACCCCGATTCCACGAACTAGATCCCGAAAGGCACTGGACACCGTTGGACCTTGAGGCTGGCAGCATTGTCTGGGTTCCTGTTGAGAGTAATTACTGGGCTTTCAGCCTCTATATTGTTATTAGATGCCAGCCTCATTCAAGGCAGTATCATAGCACTAGCCCACTCTGATGAGCCGTATATGATATGCAGAGTTATGCAAAAATTTCGTGGAAACCCCGATTCCACGAACTAGATCCCGAAAGGCACTGGACACCGTTGGACCTTGAGGCTGGCAGCATTGTCTGGGCCATCAAACGACTCCGAGGTTACCTGTGGGGCACAAAGTTTCGAATATTTTCGGACCACAAAGCACTTGAGAGTATCGGCTAAGTAGGGGACCACAACGCGCGAGTCCAGCGGTGCGGGCTTCGCACTCGCTCTTCGCCGACCCCTGGTGTCGGTTTGGGTGGGCTGGTGTCTCGCAGTGAAGTGCCGTCTTGGGTGGGCTACCTTTCGCCTCGTCGGATTTCTGCGATTTTCGCACACACGGGCCATGTATGAGGATTGACGACCTCTCTGCTCCTCCGGGGAGATTCGTCGCTCGTGTAACTGCTTCCGCCGCCACCGTCGACCGCCATCCTGGCGTGGGGTTTTTTTTCACCCCCCGCCACGCCGCTTTCGCTTCGGTTTTTGTCGTTCCCTCTGGGGACGACCAGGGCTCTGCAGAAGCCCCCGCTGCAGCGATGATTGTCGCTCAGCGCGCTCCTCCTCCGACGAGCACTCTAGGTCGAAGATTCCGTCGTGAGCACTGCTCCGGCCGCGTCTTCCCTCTCAGGCCAGGACTCTGCAAAAGCCCCCGCTGCAGCGATGATTGTCGCCCAGCGCGCTCCTCCCTCGACAGGTCGAAGATTCCGTCGTGAGCACCACTCCGACCGCGTCTTCCCTTTCATGCCAGGGCTCTGCAGAAGCCCCCGCTGCAGCGGCGATTGTCGCCCAGCGCGTTCCTCCCCCCCGACGAGCACTTAACAGGGAAAATATTCCGCTGTGATCACTGATCCGGCCGCGTCTACCCCATCGCCGCTTGGCAACCCAGCGCCTCCGAACGTTTTGCCGTCTTCAGGCCGCATCTCAACTCCGACGCGCCGTCGAACAGCCGCCGCCGCTGGTACCGTGCCGCCTGCTGTTGATTATGGCTTCGGGCTCGGCGGGGTCCCTAGACCATCAGCCCGGCGTGCTATCACCCGGTCGCGAGCCCCACGGCCGCGACCGCCCGCACCCGTCGTTTTGGCCCCGACTCCTGCCGCCTCGTCCGTCCCGACGGTACCCATCCCGTCCGGTCGAGACCGCATCGAGCCCGTGGGAACTCCTCTTTTACGACCTCCGCCGCCAACTGACGCACCTCCCGTCACCTCGACCGACTTGGACGCCCTCGGCGCAGCTGCCGAGTTTTAGTTTGGTGATTCCGCAGCGCGCTATTCGGATGCCGACTGGGCGCGGGAACAACAGGCTTAGCCCGCATGCAACGCCGCCATGCGCTACATAGCCTTTGGCCGACCGGTATTTTTACCAGACGACTTTTTATCGGGTTTCACTTCCCACCAGCGTCCTCCCTTTTCGGAGGTTCAGGAGCTCGTCAACATAAGCCGCTTGCACACCACCGACGCGGGCATCGTTCTACTTGTCCGACAGCCGCCCCCACCCCCCCCCTGCGTTGGATACGCCACGCCCGGTGGGTCGTACGGCCTGCTTATTGAACGACGAGCCTATTCGCATTTATGTTCCGCTGCCCATGCGCCCCTGGGTCATGCAGGCTTGCCATTCCACGGCTTCCTGCCACCTAGGAACCGCGCGCACCCTGCGTATGCTCGAACGTTTCTACTGGTGGATCGGCATGAGTTCTGCACCCGGTGGTGGCTACGCAACTGCTTATAGTGCTAGGCACGGAAAACGTCGTGGCACACGGTCCGGTGGCCCTCCATCACGTTACCCTTGCCAGAAGGGCCCGGCATCGCCGTCAGCATCGGCTATTTCGGCCCCCTCCCGGTGACGCCTCGAGGGAATATACCTACATCTTGCTTTTCACTGATCGTTTCAGCCGCCGAGCTGACATGTACGCCGTCACAGCGGCAGAGTTCACCGCTGAGGGCACAACTAACATTCTCATCAACCGGTATATCCCTCTTTGGGGGTGCCCGCGCAGCATCCTCTCGGACAACGGCCTCCAGTTCTGCTCCAAGCTTTCGCACGCCGTATGTCAGCTTCTCGGGGTTCGAAAAATTTCCACCAGCTCCCACCACCCAAACGGCAACGGTGGGGTGGAACGTGTAAACCACACGATGGCTCAGATGTTGGCAGTGGTCGTCAACGAGCTCCAAAACAACTGGGATGAACAGCTCCCTCACGTCGAATTTGCGTACAACAATTCCGTCAGTGCCGCTACGGGTCTGGCTCCCAACGAGGTACATATGGCTCAGCTCCCACGCCTCCCTCTCACGATTTTCGAGAGTGCTGGAGTCACCGGCCACCAGAGCTCGGCCCGCGACCACCTCGCCTGTTGCGACTTGGCGACGGACCGCCTGCAGCGCGCGTACGATATCGTTCGAGAACACCACGCTCTCACTGTCACTCGCGTGAACCGCCGCAACTCCGCCCTCTCCGACGCTCTGCGTCCGGTCCCCAAATTTGACGTTGGTGGTTGGGTGTGGGTGTACAATACGGCGGCCACCATCCGCCAGGGCGCGAAACCAGACACGGACGCCAAGGTCCTCAAGGCCAAACTCTCATTCAACTGGACGGGCCCCTACAAAGTTCTCGTAGTTGGCCGCTGTTCCTCAGCAGACACCCCGGATGGGTCTCCTCTCGGAACAAAGCTCCAGTATTAGGAGCTTCTTTCCGATATGCCCGGCGCTGAGGCTCGCTGGCGCGTAACTGTTCAACGCTGCAAGCGCTGTGCCAGCCCCCACGACCGTGGCGACATGCCGAAGTATTTGCCGGCAGGTTGACGCAATACGTGCTCAATCATTTCTCCAAGAACACTCCCCTCCGTACCACGTCACCGAGGACGACGTTGCGACCCCTCTTGAACGACTCGAAGTGGAAAAGATTACTGGACATCAATCGGTTGGAGGTCGAGGTGGCGTCATCGCGGTGATGTACGAGACGCACTAGACAGGACTATCCCGGCCATCCCGGAACGGGAAATGGACCTTCAGCTTTCTCGCCACGCAATTTTGCGCTACTGGGTCGGCACCCCGAACCAATACCGCCAAACCAACCGCCTGTACCGCCGAATGCGAATTGGCGCGGCACAACGGGAGATTTTCCGGAGTGACGGCGAGCGGTTTCTGGCACCCGGCTATGGCTGCGCATCGCACGCCGATTGGCTCTGCCGATACAGCAACACTGTACTCCTCAACGGGGCCCACGTTTGGTACAAGGGCGACGACGGTCTGTGGTGGCTCGGGAAAATCAGCGGAACCACACCGACGGATGGCGTATAATTGGTTCGATTTTTGGACGACCCGGGACCAATCAAGCTTCCTCTTTCTCCGGCGCGCTGCACGACTTCGACGAGAGCTGTACGAGGTTCTTGGTGTCTGCAAATTCACTTGGCTAGCGCGTTTGCACTGGGGGCGTAGATGAATCTCGAGGTGCCGCCGTGGGTAGCTGAGTTTCGCTTCTTGACTGCACTCGACATTTTCTTTTTTTGTCGTCTTCCTGGACTTTGGGGGTTGAATTTTCGTCTGCTCGATATGTTCTTGGTGTGTTTTCTTTTTTTTGGGCTGGGTTGGAGATGTGTTTTTGCGTATTTTGTCCTGCCTACCCCCCCCTCGCTTAGTGTCGGGACTGGTCTGGGCAATCGGCCGCTCAATTGCGGCTTAGGACGCGCTTTCAGAGTTGTGGACTGGGTTTATGTGGTTCTTGTCGTCTTCCGTGTTATTTTTCTTTTGGTTCCCGTACTCACTTTTCGCTTTTCCATGCATCTTTCCCGGGCGGGCGGCATGGCGATGTCTTTCCTTGACGATTTCTTCCTGCCCCATTAAGGCTAGGTCTTCCCATTGTTGTTTTTAGCACTTTGCCGGCTTCGTTGCCTCGCCGTTCAGAGGTGTGGGAGTGGGGGTCTGAAGAGCCGCATCTTCGACTCATGTTCTAGTTCGTGGAATCGGGGTTTCCACGAATTTCCCATAATTCTGCATATACGGCTCATCAGGGTGGGCTAGTGTTATGATACTGCTTTGTATGAGGTTGAAAGCCCGGTAATTACCCGGGTTCAGTCACTGGGAACGTATTTGTAGTACTTGGAAGGCATATCGTAGATGGAAAACCAGGGGTTTTCCAGAGGCGCACGAGCTTGGTCTCAGTCTCCGCGTGCACGAAAGGAATAAAACTGCTCTGCTTCTATAGCTAAGCAAGCAACGCACGTGAGTACCAACGATTAACGACTTAAAAGGCAGACCTGTCCAGGGATACAAAGAGTCCCGCGACCTTGATCTTAGCAACATGCTATTGAGGCGAAGATGCGGCTCCTCAAAACCCACTCCCACACCTCTGAACGGCGAGCCGACAAGGTACATAAAAAAATTAAAGGAAGGAAGGCCTAGCCCTAAGGGGCAGGAACAAATCGTCAAAAAGGCAAAAAAGCCCTAAGCCGAAGACGCCATTAGGTCTTGTTAGAATCAAGGTCGGGGCACTTTTTTTGTATTCCTTTCGTCATGCTCGTGCCTCGCTGAGAAACCCCCTGGTTTTCTATCTACGAAAGGCCTCAAGCACAACAAATACGATCCCAAGATATAGTTGAACCCACAGGTAATTGCCGTGCTTCAGCCTCATTCAAGGCAGTATCATAATAACATGTTACGGGGATAGGCCTGATACGTTTAGGTACGGCGAGAACCTCTCGTTACTAATAATTGCAAATGCACACGAGTATAACTTCAGTACTACTAAAAAAAGAGCTGCTTGCTGCGGTTGTTTCCACCTATTCCATAGAGATCCTCGTTCGTAGTGCGGACAGTAGTTGTGACCCGGATTTTGCTCAATCGGTCATAACTTTGGCAGGAATATGTACGTATGTATGATCTCGGCGTGATCGTTTTCAATTTTTCTAGAGAGTCGAGATCATCAACAAGACAGGAGGTTGTAGAGTGGCGCTCGCGTTCAACGTTTTGCTTTTGTTTCTATCTTCTTGGCATAGTGTGCACGGCGCGAGCTGTGGGATCCACAGCTCTCGTGATCGTATTGCCTGCTAGGTACGTCCGCGGTGGAACAAAGAGCTGTAAGATCAAAGTGCGCCACTCGCTAGCCTGCAGAAACACGAACATCACTTCCGGCGCTGTTGGGTCACCCTCAGCATTTTTACAGGTGTGTGCATACCGATTTTCACGCATGAATCAAGAGCAGAAGAGCAAGAGGCCAAGAGCCAAGAGAACGCGTACGTTATTGAGATGCACCAAACACGTACGTACTTGTGAGTCACGAAAGACCTGCTGCAACATTTTACATTTTACATGGGGGGAGTACTTGTCAACAGGCGTGTATCGTACAAACTTTCCAGGTCCCGCGTCTTATGTGTCCCGACCCTCACGTGTGAACTGCTATAATAATAATAAACATACTTTCGATTGTCTTGTGTACCCCGGGCCTCATGTGAGAACTGCCGTTTCAGTGCATGGGCCGGTACTGGGCAAAATCAACTGGAACTCGAGCCTGCAAGTAATATCGCCTCGTCGATCCTGGCAGCCTCCAGGGGAGTCACAGGCAAGCAGTAGTATATCGCGGGGGAAATAATGGAAAACGCGCGGACGGTTATCACACAAGTAGCAAAGTTGAGTATCAACCGAGATCGGTTGAACTCACACAGCTGACGTGCTTTTTTTGTTTTTTTATCAGAGCGAGACGTATTACGCAGCTTGCAATGTTGAGTATCACCTACTTAGTCAGTCGAACTCACAGCTGACGTATCATAATTTTATAAAATAGCATCTACGTCGCAAATGTAACAAGATTCATTCGTTCGTGCGTAAACCATACCGACCGACAGGAGGCGTTTCTAACGTTTTGAGTTTTTTTGTATATCCATACCCTGTCCTATTACTGCTGGAGGCTTTTTTTAAGGTGGGGGATGAACTACGACCTCGTTTATTTTTTGTATTAAGAAAGACGGCTCATTCCTATCGGGGAGCTTCTTCACCAGAATTTCCAAAGTTTGGAAATAATTGCAGATATGCATCAAGATACGGAGGCATTCTGTGACTATTCGTGAAATTCTCCAAGAAGCAAAAAAAGTACGTTGGTTAAATTTCACATATTTGGAAAAAAAAAAACAAGAAAACCTGGAAGATTGAAAAATTGCGCGAAAAAGAACATGGAAATTACGGAAAAAAAAACTCTCCGATAAGGAGTAAGGTTGCTTTTTTCCAGAATTTCAAGAATTCGAAACAATTTGGAGATATGTACCAATATACGAAGGCGTTCTGTTACTATGCGTGAAATGCACATAGAAGCAAAAAAAACATATTTGTTAAATTTTACGTATATATTTGGAAAAAAAAATCAGAAAATCTGGATGATAAATAAAAAAAAATTGCGTGAAAAAAACATTGAAAATATGAAAAAAGCTCTGACAAAATGTAAATTTCACGTAATATTGGAATAAAAAAATAGGGAAAATCCGGAAGATGACAAAATTGCGCGAAAACAATATTGCAAATTTGGAAAAAAAAAATGCTCTCCGATAGGCATGACCCCAAGAATGCACATGCCTACGCACCTGTGGTACATATTTCTCATGTACCTACGTACTACGTGGTAAATAAAGCAACACAAAAACACGAAAATCGATATTTAACCCTTGCAGGACGGCATTCCCGTTTGGGGGACAAATTACTTGGAATTAGAGTGGTTTTTCCCCAAAATGGGACTGCAGTTCTAAAAGGGTTAATGCACACAACAAGCCGTCGCCCCCGGTACCATGTCCCCTTTCTACTTTTGGAGCAGGTGAGGGGGTACACGACACTGAAACTCCCACCATCTAATCTGTTCACAGGTAGTAGCGGCCTCGTCTCCGGCGCAGCTTTCAAGCGATCTCCGCCGCCGCAGTTTACATACGATCTCCGCCGCATAAGTACTCTCTTTATACCAGGTATTGTGTTAATACCTGTACATCGTGAAAAAAATGAGACTGGTGTGTGTGTTCTTTATCTACGTTTTCGTAAACCGTTATTTCCAGCTGCTGGTTATTTCTGCTCGTCGACATCCAGCACAACAACCATGAACAAGTGTCCGTGCTGATTTTCCTATTAATAGAGAGATACGAGATATGTATGTGGTCACAAACCTACGACACAGGAAAAACACTATTAATACCAGGTATTAATATTACGGGCGACCATAGTAGTAGCGGACAGGACCAGATATTGTTAATTAAAACGTGTAAATGTATAGGTTTTCGCGTGTACCGCAGGTCCTATTTACTATGGACCCCCGTGATACTAATAATGCAACATTGTAGCCAGCTGCAACTGCAGCAGTAGTAGCTGCAATACTTCAAGAAACGATTTTACCAGACAGATTAAACGCAAGGAAGCTGTTGGTATAATATCTCGCTCCACGGAAATACTAAGTAGTATATACACACTGTAGTACCTCGGGTACCTTGCATGAATGTATGTAAGTGGTCTGCGAGAATAACAGATACCAGGTATATTTTACTGGTTTGTTGCTATACTGAAGTATGTACAACGGCGACTCTTCTTTGCGGGCGCTCTGGTGCGGTAACACGCGGGGCGATTGCCCAGTCGGTTGATGTTCGGGACGATCGCTGGTGGGGGGAGCCCGAAACCAGGCGGGCAGCCCAAGACTTGGCCTAGGGCCATTTCTGAGGACCTTAGAGTGTTCAAAGCCACCGAGGGATCAACGGAAGAATCCCCCTTAGTCTTTGGAGTTGGGACCGCACTATGGCCCACTGCAGCAAAACAGACGGGAAAATGGTACCGGGGAATCCTCGAAGCAGCTGAACAGTTCATGGGCAGGTGGCACGAGGCTGAGGCAAAGCTGAGTAGACAGCGCCGTGCATCCGCTGCAGGTATAGTGTTAGAGGGAATGGGGGGAGGGGTAACAGCAGGAGGGGTAGAAGGAACACCGTACAAGTGTATGGGGGCAGGGGCGGGAACAGGAGGAGTAGAAGGGAAACCGCGGTAGAAGAGAGTAGCAGAGAGACCGCAGATAGGGTAGCAAGGTACCAGGCCGACTAATAGGTTGGACTTTCCTTTGCTACTCGTACCGCCAACTGCTGCGGCCGTTCGGTATGTATTGGCTTGGTGCTTTGATTTTTTTTCCATGAATTAACTTCTCCCTATATTTTCCCCTTCTTATCCTTATGAAAGAAGTACTACATAGTGGGTGTGGGTGACGAGCGTATTTTCGCCCACTCATTATTTCTCTTTTTACTTAGTTCAGTGTTCACCGGGATGCATATTATAGTTCCCTTTTTCCTTCTCGTTTCTTCCCCCTTGCACGTCCCTTTTGGCTCATGCTCGGGGTAAGTATGTGTGTGAGCTTTGGCTTCTCATTTTATTTATTTATTTGGGATTCTTCTCAATTTGTTTTTCTTTTTCGGTTTGGTTTCTTTGTTGCTTCTCTTTCTTTCTTTCTTTCTTTCTTTCTTTATTTTTTGGTGTATTTTGGTTGCTGGCGTATGTATGTATGCTGTGTCGGCCACACCTAGTGCGAAGGCATGGTAATGCGTAGGCTATTAATGCATTACGGTGTGTCATCTCTGTATCGCAGTCTGTGACCACGGAGCTCGTATCTTTCTAGGGTGAAGAATCAGCACGGACACTGGGCTTGCTGGATGTCGACGAGTAGAAGAACGGTTTAATGTGAAGAACACACACACATATACCAGGTATATTTTTGTTTCTTTTTTTTGTTTTTTTTCTCTTTCGAATTGTCTTCGTTTGTTTGTTTGTTTTTTTTTCTCTTTGTTTCGTTTTTGTTTCTCTAGGTCTTGGAATGCGTATGCCGTGCCTGTCGTACGCAGTATGATGACATGACATTGCATTGCATACGTGGCAACGTAGTATCTCTGTGGCGTAGCTTTGTGACCACAGAGCTTGTATCTCTCTAGGATTGAAGAATCGGCACGGACACTGACTGGTTGTGCTAGATGTCGACGGGTAGTAAGAACGGTTTAATGTGAAGAAAACAACAACAACTCGCCACATGGTCAGGTATAAACATATCATATATATACCGTTGCGGCGGTGCCAGGTGGATCGTGGAAGGTCGTACTTACGATGTACAGCAGTGGTATGATATTATAAATGATGCCTCTGGAAATGGTATACCCGGTCAGTCACCAATCAAAAGAGTCAGGAAAAAACGTATCGTGTACGGATCGAGGGTACACTGCCTGACGCTGGGCCGGGGGGAATTCCCGTGGGCGACTGCCCGCCCGCGGGGGGCAGGTCGCCAAAGATGTTACTTTTCGCCCAGAAACGCCGGGCACACATCGGGCAGCATTGTTGCCTACAGACTTGTTGACCGCGTTAGTTGCTGGATTATGTCCTGTGACCACGAATTAATTCGTTAGGTTTTCGGAGATAATGGGAAACAACAACAACAACAAAAACATCAACGACAACAACCAGCGTATTAGCCGACGAGAAATACAGGTTTCCTCCACTCGACGTCGTGGTCGCGTTGCAATAATACCAATATATCTGTATATTTCTGTATATGTCTGTATATATCTGTTACGAGTACGTGAACAATTTTGAATTAAATGACAATGTATATAGTTAACGCATGCGAACAAGTTCAAGCACCCTATATTTGGTGTTGAGGACGCCGGTTTCGCTATATGATCATATGTTGGTAGCGATGTGTTGAGTCCACCTTTTTTACCAGGCAGGGGAAGTATCATGCTCGTACGACATTTATTTCGAACTTTGACAATTATAATCGAAGTTTTCGATTTTCTTATGCGCTCCGTTCCGAAGCCCAGCCCGCACGATGGACGAGTCTTACTTGTGTTCGTCCTCAGTCTTTGTGTTTGATCAAATTACCCCCGTGTGCGTGTTCAAACCGTTCATTCTACCCGTCGACTCGAGGCGGGTATGAATAGCATACATACGTCATAAAAACGATTATTAATACTTACCACTCACTCCAGTTTGCGCGTTTCGGAGTACTGCTGCTGTACTTTTGAGTGATCAACATTCAAACTGATCGACAATTATTACAAATTACAACAATTAATATTAATAGCCATTATAATGACAATAACAATAATGAACAAATGTATATAAAATATTAATTATGAAAAAAGTAATAGTAATGACGATTAAAAAAAGCTGTAACACTATAGTATTGATGCTGAGAAAACGAAGTAGTGATAAAATATGATATTAATGCATACCTGGTACATGACATATTGATTGATAGAATAATCTAATAAAAATGATGAATATAACGATAGAAAGATATTATGACTATAATAATAATACTATTAGAGTACTCTGGCATGCACTTGGCACGTGCTTGGCACCGGTTTTGACGAGAGTAGGAAGGAAACGGCACAGAAAGGTTGTGTGGCTAGGTTCCCGAATCGATTCAAGTCAGACGAGCACCCACCCATGATACCATCACGGGCTGGAGTACGATTTTCTTTCCCCCCCATACATTTTCCTTCTTGATTTCTGCCTTGTCTCTCCCTTTGTTTCCTTTCCCCTCCTCGCTGTCTGTTCGCCGTTAGTTTTCTCTCGTTTGTGTTGCTTCGTCCGTGCAGCAGCTATTATCTATTCTTCCTGAGTCCGGTTATAAGCACTGAGTCCTGTTATAAGCACTACCCCGGGCTGGGTAATCGATCGATATTTTGCCCCTATGTAGCTCCGTGGTTAACAACTTCACAGCGGTTCAGTGCGTGCGCTTTGCGTCTTTTAGTCAATTATTAGCAGCCCTGCTGTGCTGATCTCCTTGCGTCATTCGTATTATGTTTGATTTCAAACGCATCTTTCATTGTGTGTGTTTGTTCATATATTTCTGGTCTTGCTTCGTTGTGTTGTTGTTTCCGTACCCGGCACGCTTCTGGTGTTTCAATTGCTTGGACCCTTTAATTTGCGTCTTCTTTTTTTTGGTCTTCCTCTGTCTCACAGTCTGTGATCCCAAAAAAACAAGTACCTCTCTAGGATCAGGAATTAGGACGGACATTGTCTGGTTATACTGATGATGTCAAGATAAGTAGAAAGGACGATCCAACGCGAAGACAACACGCACATCGCCCATACTGCTGCCGTTAGTTGGAGGGTGATGTATTGGTAGGTGTCCAAACTATTACGGGGGTCCATAGTAAATAGGACCAAATATTGTTAGTAAAAATATATAAATATATAGGTTTTTGTGTGTACGGTAAGTCCTATTTAATATGGCCGCCCGTAATACAACAAAACATAAGCGCCAAAATAAGTCGTACTGCACGGGGAGGGGGGGGCATGATTCTCCTTCTCCTTCTACTCTCGTCCTGCCGCGCGCTCACGCGATGCACGTACAAAAGTAATACCCGCGCGCGTCTTGAGACGGTCGATACGACAGAAGACAACACCATCATCTTCTCATGTTGTGTGGTCATCATTATTATCATCTCTATGTATCTCCCTTCCAGTAGTGCAGTACGGTTTTGTGGACGAACTACTCTAATTTTTAGTAGTTTGTCCCCAAAATGGGACCGCAGTCCTAAAGGGTAAACATTCTTGTTATAAACGGCCTTGACTTGGTACCCGGTTGGCGGTTCGAAGTATTGTCGACTCTACACTCTATACACTTTGTAGTCTACCGTGGACAGCTCCATGCAACGTGTACAATTTGAACATATATATGTGGTTTATTGCACTTCGTTCCACGTACGTACCGGGCCTACGAGTGCCGTGCTACCTGCTGTAATGTTGCCCACCAAGCAAGTATAGCAGCAGTGGTGGCAGATGCTGTGCGTGTGACCTTGACATAAAACCGTTCTTTCTACCCGTCGACATCCAGCACAACCAGTGTCCGTGCCGATTCTTCACTCCTAGAGAGTTGTTACGAACGTACCTATTAATAGTATGCAGTAAGCACAGCAGCAGTAGTAGCAGACACTGCATTGCTACTGCTTGCTGTGCAACCAATCGTCATAATTTCGTGGTGGCTTTTCCCCGTTCAGCCTCCATATGAACGGCGTCGTTCAACTATTACAGGCAGCAGTATATGAACGCTCCCTGCAGGTACACCTCATACACCTCATAGCTTATAGTATAAAATTACGACAATTTGAGGAACACGCACATATACACTTGCCAGTATCACCATCTGAAGAACACACACATACACTATTAATACTACCGGTACAGGAACAGCACTACATACGTATCATCACTCGGGAGGCCCCCTTTTACTTGAGATCGGGACACTTCACCTCTCCGACCATTACGTCCAGTCATTCGAGTGTTCTCTGACTTTTACGGGACCAGAAACCAGAAAACAAAACAAGCTTTTCCCTTCATCGCGTAGAAACCCCAGGGTCGTAGTGCCGTCGGTAGACATGAGCTATCTCCGATTACGGCCCAAACATGAAAACCTGTGCTTTCAACACACAGCACCCGCCGCCGCCGATTTCCTGCCTCACAGGGCACAAGATGACGTCAGAAAACTTCGAGGTCGTATGCGCTACTGCTCTGAGAGTGCTCGCTACCAGGTTTGAGGGCCGTTAATTCTGTGTGGCAGGAGTTCTCGCTCAAGACATCGGACCCTGATCCATTTCTGGCCGTTTTTTTTTCCTGACGGAAATGTGGGACCCAGTTTCGTTTTAAAAAAACAGCCCAGAAATGGGCCAGGCTCTCACGTCTCCAGCGAGAACTCCGGCCACACAGCATCAACGACCCTCAAACTTGATAGCGATGTTAAGATCAAGGTTGCGGGACAGCGAACACTCTCAGAGCAGTGGAGCATATAGCATCGATGGTTTGGCGTCACCTCGTGCCCTGTGAGACGAGGGATCATCGGCGGTGGTAGGTGTTGTGTGTTGAAAAGCGCAGCTTCTTCCTGCTGCGGCATACCAAATAATAATAGCTCCCATCGGCTGTGTGGCTTTCAACACCGTAAAAAGAAGGGGAAATCCTGTTCTGTTTTCTGGAATTATGATCCCGTAAGAGTCAGCCTGGCCCGTTCACTCTACCCGTCGACGTCCAGAACACCCAGTGTCCGTGTGTGTTCTTCACACGTCAACCAGTCCGATAAATAGAGAGCTTGTAGCCAAAAGATACCAAGCCGTGGAGGTTTCAGTGTAATCGCATGTGTGAGTGGAGCAGTGGCCGGGGATCCTGTGTGATGTCCCCTAGCCACCTGGCTCGTGGTCCGATGAGGATCACTCCGTGATAATACAAGCTCTAAGAACAAGACTTACTGAGTGCGAGGCCAGCGAGACTGGTGGAGTCCCTCGCTGGAAGCCCTCTTGCTGATATCATCTGGCAGAGGCCATAATATCTAGATATTCGCGGAACTTCTGTTGGAGGAGTTTTCGGCTGCGGAGTATTGGGTCACAGCTGGGAAGGCAGTTGGCCCGTTGGACGGATCGAAACGGCTTGAAGCGCACAGCAGGGGAGGACGCTCCGGGAGCTGGAGGACGCACAGGTCAGGCGGCAGTTTCTCCGTTATTACAGTAGAGTCCAGGTGGACTGCTGTGGATTATGGCGCACACGGCAAGCACGCCGCTGGTGGTAGGGGAGTCTCTGACTCCACCGAAATACGGAGAGGTGTGGACCGAGCAGGCCTCTCGTGTTTTTTACGCAGCGTACCTCGATTATGAGGAACGGCTGCAGCTCGCCAACGCTCAGGGGGTGGTTCAGCACTCCAAAGTGAGCATGGTTCGTTTACGATTTTATGCGGATGCGACGTTGAACGTCACCGCTGATCTGAAGGATGTTTTCCAACATTCCTTTGCGCAGGGTGAATGCCGCATGAATGCTTTGGTGCATGTGGCCGAAGATGATGCCAACGAGGTGATTGTCTTGGTCGATTGGGATGGTTTCGAAGCAGAGGAGCGCACGTGGGAGTCTTTGCGGTCGATTTATTCTGCTGCGCCTGAATTCGTCGTGAAGGAATTGCGCAAATTACGGATGACCCGTGCGCTCAAGATTAAAATTGCTTCAGAGTTCAGCATTGATTTGTGATTTGCCGCATGCGATTTCGTCTTGGTTTTTTGGTTTTGTCAAGCTCGTTCGTGTCGAGTGAACTCGCTTTGGGGGTGCTGTAGCCAAAAGATACCAAGCCGTGGAGGTTTCAGTGTAATCGCATGTGTGAGTGGAGCAGTGGCCGGGGATCCTGTGTGATGTCCCCTAGCCACCTGGCTCGTGGTCCGATGAGGATCACTCCGTGATAATACAAGCTCTAAGAACAAGACTTACTGAGTGCGAGGCCAGCGAGACTGGTGGAGTCCCTCGCTGGAAGCCCTCTTGCTGATATCATCTGGCAGAGGCCATAAGCTGTAGCCTACAAACACTACCAAATATCGGCCAATCAATCAACAATGATGTTATGTGACCTTAATGCTGATGGTGTGGACACGTCGTCGCTGACCCCTGTTGAACTGCCCCCCAGCCACTGCAAGAGCTGTGTGGGTTGCATTTTGTCTAAATAGTCCTTTCTAGACTCGTCGACACCCAGCACATACTACATATATATACATATGTATACGTACACACAGACTACAAACATGCAAACATGTATATTAATTTTTTATCAATTTTACTTTCCAGCCCAACTCGTAGGAGTTTTTTACCCTCAGCGATCGTCTGGACAAGCCGTGGTCACAGGTGTCGTCCCTTCTCTATACAAGCATACGGTCTCCGTGATGTATCCTCATCCTACATAACAGTAGTGGGCACCCGATGTTAAGCAAAGTCAATGTGGTGTCCAGGCCCAATGTCTTATTTGTTTCCCGAACTTGATCTAACTCCGTGTTTTGTAGGATTTAGACCTGGTCCCATTGCTGCTGTGTTCCTTAATCCAACTTTCTTAATGTTTGTGCCGATCTAAGCTTTGTTGTCAACATATACATACATAGTGCTTTTTAAGTGCGGGCGCGCAGTGGGACGGGACAAACAAGCTCCTTGGTCACAAACTACGAAGCAGAGATCACATGTACCGTGTGTAAATCGCAATGGGGTAACGCATTATTAGCTTCATGGACATCCATTCTCGGAGCACGAGGGCTTCCTCTGATGAATCGTGTAGGACAAACGGCGTGACGGCAGCGTCAGCAACCTCTCCGTACACATTTCTTTCAAGATCGAGGCAAGACGGACGTGTGTGTGTTCGTGTGTTTTTCACATCACACCGTTCCTTTTCCCGACGACGTATATTAATAGCACAGCCAGCGTCCGTGCCGATTGTTGAATCCTGGAGAGGTGTAGTATCTGTGTGTGTTCTTCACACTAAACCGTTCTTTCTACCCGTCGACATCCAGCACAACCAGTATCTGTGTCGATCCTTCAGTTCTAGAGAGATACAACAAGTTATGCGGTCACAAAAAACTACGCCATACGTATACTACATTGTTACGTATGCAGTAGGCACAACAGTTGAGAATGCAATGCCTTGTCATCGTACTGGAAAGGACAGGCACGAAACTACGAAACAGAAATGCTACGGGTACAGCAGTAGAAATGTTTATTTATGAAGCAAAAAAAAAACAGAACAGACAACGCAATGCCATGTCAACGTACTGGATACGACAGGCACGACGCACACAACATGCTACGACAGAAAGAAAAATAAGAAAACAAATATACGAAGCAAATCGCAGAAATATAAAAAAAACGTGATGTGTCCCAGGCAAGGAAATGTGATATCAGTACGAGGAAGAAATAGGGCGGGCTGCAGATCAAGATGTATTCTTCCTCATCCCATGCGGGGCAGGTACATACAGCAGCAGTATTTTTTTTTATCGTGCTTGCTGCTTTAGTCCCACCTTCCACGTGAGGCCATAGCTTTCGCTGTCGTGGTATCCAAGGTAGCCCATTTCGCTGTCTTCGATATCCATTCTTGCTTCTCCCATCTCGTTTTTGGCCTTCCCAACGCAAGTCTCGCTGCTGTCAGTGATCACCTCCGAGATGACGCTGATGTACGATCGTCCATCGCTCTCGTCCTTGCGAGGGCCATTCTTGGAGGAATCCCAGGAGAACACCTGCGTGTGATAACGAGGACAATTGAGTGCCTCGTCAGGAGGCGTAAATCTGCGAACCTCCTCAGACGTTCGCGGGTAAAGTAATGCTTGCTGAGGTATCCTAGGGTTTTGTCACGAGGCTGCGAGGGATTTATTTTGCCCCCCGACGGTGGTGTCCGATTAACAAGCTTCGGAATCAGTCAAAGCGACGGCCACCACCCCTGAGTCAGAAACTCCAACTCAAGCCCGACCTAACCCTAGCCAGAGGCCTGCGGTCGGTGGGCCAGCTGTGTGTGGTCATCGTGCTTGGTAGGGCTTGATATAATAGTTGCGGTCCGCGGACATCTACAGCAGTGGGCGCCCGGTGTTGAAAGTCCCTATTCTGGTGTGCGCGTTTTTTTTTGTCCGGCCTTCATCAAAATCGTTTGTATAGAGTCGGTCACAATGTTCAGCTATAGCTGTGTTTCTTAGCCCTATTTTCTCATTGTTCTTGCCGATCTGAGCCTATTTTTCTCAATTTTCTCAACTGCGGGCGCCCGCCGTCCGAAATTTCTCGTCGCCAGGGCAGATTTACGAGATCGTGTCTCTTGCCAGTCGACTCCGAACCGATGGGGGGGGGCATGGCACACACTACTATTACAGCAGTAAGTATATAAATCGTGTGCCCCGGAGGCAAGACACTACTGTTGAATGTCCTGTGAGTAACTGGTTGTCGGTATCAATAGTGTGAACTGATTAACCTCGCGCTCACTCAAGACGCTATTATTAGATCGTTTTTACCGGTCCCTACATACCTAATTATATTGTACGTGGTATTTGTAGCTAATTAGAAGGTAGAGGGAAAAAAACTGGCGCCAAACAACCAATTCATTCAGGTTGTTGCCGGATCGAACCAAAACATTGACAAGGACGAGGAGGAGGAGGAGTCGAGACGCTAAGGGGAAGTTAGAGGGGGAGCGGGGAGGGAGTAGGAAGAGGAGGCAGTCACAAAGTAGCCCAGCAGGGTGCGAGGGGGTGGGGGGGAGGTTGTGACATTGAAGTAAATGCACGAAACAGGTCTCGTGGCGCCATGCACCGCAAAAAAAAAGTAATCAAGGCGGTATAAATACAAGGATGTCGTCTACTACTGTAGTACTTACTATTTCTCCGTGTTCGTCCCGTTACGGTTGCAGTGCAGGTACAAGACGCCCGGTATGTCATTGCCGTAACAAAATGACGTCGAAGATGGGAAGGTTCGTTAACTAAGATTGTAGTAGCAAAAGAAAATAAGGCACTCGGTGCCAAGGCGGCCGGTATGCTGAAGAGTCACTTTGAATTATTTCCCAAATACCAGCAAATAAATAACAAGTTGAAAGTGCTCGTAGGCCAGATCGTTTTTTTAGTACCTGGTAGGTACGTACGAACTATTTTTCCCGCGTTCGATGCCTGGTACAGCAGTAGGTATGTGCCCACGAAATACAGCTCTCGGGCGGACCCATAAGCCAGGTATAAATTATGGTATGTTTACTAAATGGTTATCATATTCCCGGCCGTAGTGGTCCTGTCTTAATACGTAGCAGGCATGGACCATACTCCATTGATTAGTAATTCGGCGACGATTGGCTTGTCCACCCAGGATTACTCTGTAACATGTTGCTGCTACTGCTGTGTAACCATGGGCAGAATCAATTGCGCATCCGTCCCGTTATTGATGGTTTTAGCCGAGCGAGGGCGTAGTTACGGCCCCGCAACGCGCAAAAATTAAAAGCCACACGGGTCAATTCGCAGCGGTAGTTGCCTGGTGAGAAAAAAGCGCAAGCCAGTTCAGATAGAGGATAACACGCATCCTACTGCTGGCGTGGTCTGAAGTGGGTGCGCCGGTACTTCACCAGGGAGGGACTCCCAGCTCTCGAATCGGGGACCGATAAAACGCAGAGCAGAGAAACACAATCCAAACCGACGGATACCTTTGGTTTTCTCTCTTTGATAGAATATGTATGTTGCGCCCGTCATATCCAGCATGATGACATGGCATTGCATTGCGCTTACTGAATGCTGGTATGTAACAACCTACCTGGTAGTTGTTTTGTTGTTGTCCTCACAATAATTCATCGCCGCAACGCATGAATACATTCTGTGGTCGGAGGAAAAGCTCCAATAACTCTGGAGATGTGTGTGTGTGTGTTCTTCACATTAAACCGTTCTTCTACTCGTCGACATCCAGCAAGCCCAGTGGAAGAATACCTCGGTAGAAAAACAAACAAGCAAAGAACACTACACATGACATATATAACCTAACCCTAGCGGATCTACACCTCAGGCAAAATGAAAATGAGGTCCGCGCATTGTGCGTGGTACATGCGGTACGCTATACACGTCGTCACTTAGACTGAGAAGACTGCATACTACCCAGGGAAAACAAGACAGAATGAAAAAAAACAGCTGGACGTCGAAATAAGTGGAAGATTGAACGGAGGAAATCTGGGGTTTGTGGAGGAGGTACATTGAATCGTTGGCATGCTTGAACAGAACGAATGGGCAAAGGTTCATATAGTTGGTGACGGGTGCACTTGGTTGAACTATTAAGACAGAAGCTCGAAAAACGAAGTCGAAAAACTCAAAAATCAAAAAGGGAAGAGAGCGAGAGCAAAAAACAAAAAACGATTCAAGCAAGAAGCAAGAAATCAAGAAAGGAAAACACACAAGAGAATACGCGCAGATACTCGCAGATTGCAGGCCCGCAAGCTACGCGAGGGGTGTAGAATAGAGATAATAACAGAAAAATACAACAGACAACATATATACTTACTCCGCCAGAGGAGCGATAAAAAACAAGTACATCTCTGTGGCGTAGTTTTGTGACCACAGAACTTGTATATCTCTAGGATTGAACAATCGGCACGGACACTCGTACTGGTTGCGCTGAATGTCGACGGGTAGGAAGAACGGTTTGAAGGTGAAGAAGAACACCCACGCACATCGCGATGGATCGTGTGCCATTAAGCTGCGTATACACGGCAGGATGTCGACGGGTAGAAAGAACGGTTTGAAGGTGAAGAACACACACGCTAACACGCACATCGCGATGGATCGTGCGCCATCACGCCGAGTATACACGCACGTGGGGCCGCCGTCAAAACTATTTCGAAAAAAAAACAGGTGCAGGATAAAAAACAAGTGCAGGATAATGAGCTCCACAGCATTCTTCGTATTTTGTATATATTCGAAAACAGCAAACAGCAAACAAAACAAACTACTGGCTGTGATGTGATGTGAATATTACTGTCGGTTTCCCCTCTCTCGAAGCTGCGAAGCTCATGGTGTATTTTTGTACAAGGTATATAGTACAGATTTAAACGCGAGTCAAAGCGTGCTACGAGCTGTGTATATTTCCATGTATTATGAATACTAACTGTATTCGTATTTAATACGGGTATAAGCCGGCGTCCCCGGTGGCTTGGTAGGTGGTCCACGTGCCTACCAAGATCAATTTCGTGGGTTCAAATCTCACTCGTAGGGACTTTTTTTTCTTGCATAAAAAATTGATAAGCGGAAAGCGCGAGAGCGTGACAGCAGCAGTTATGAGGTCGGTTTCCCCTCTCTCGAAGCTGCGAAGCTCATCCTTTTTTACCAGCTTTTTTTGGTGTATTTTTGTACAAGGTATATAGTACTTCGATCAAAGCGTGCTACGAGCTGTGTATATTTCCATGTATTATGAATACTAACTGTATTCGTATTTAATACGGGTATAAGCCGGCGTCCCCGGTGGCTTGGTAGGTGGTCCACGTGCCTACCAAGATCAATTTCGTGGGTTCAAATCTCACTCGTAGGGACTTTTTTTTCTTGCATAAAAAATTGATAAGCGGAAAGCGCGAGAGAGCGTGAGTTAGCTACATTCGATGACATTCGGCGAGCAGTGGGAATGCTGAACCCTATGCGCAACAAAAAATAAAGGCACGTACCGGGGGGAGAGAAGGGACGACACCTGTGACCACGGCTCGTCCAGAAGATCGTCGAGGGTAAAACCTCGCACGAGTTGGGCTGGAAAGTAAAAGTGATGACAAAAAAAAATAATGATAATAATAATAATAATGATAATAATAATAATAATAATAATAATAATAATAATAATAATAATAATAATAATAATAATAATAATAATAATAATAGTAATAATAATAATAATAATAATAATAATAATAATAATAATAATAATAGTATAAAAAGCGGTTTACAAATTCTGGAAGTTTTTGCGCCCAAAGAATTCGGCACTGACGAGGCAATCATGTGCATACGTCATTATGAGAGCTACCGGTATTTTTGTAAATTGTTACTGCTGAAATTTCAGTATGCATACCTGGTATCCAAAAGTGCCAAGTTTTTGTTTTTCACTCGTGCGCACGTGTGTACCACAGACTACGTGGGAGTACCAACAATTACTATTAATACATATTTTATACTGACTGGTATGCTGGTTAGAAAGACTTGTGAGAACGTGCATAATCAAGTTTCCTTGATGCAAAAGCTACCTTGGTGCTCAAAAAGTCGAGGCTCCCGCCGTGAGCGCGCAGGTTGATGAAGGTAGAGCTCGTACTCAGTAAGCGCAGCTCATCCGCATCGCCACCAGCCGATGACCCATGCACCTGAAAGCACAGGGGACGGGTTCGCTACTGGGTCAGGCCTCACATGAGAGCGTGGGTTATCGTTCTCGTGCATGCAGGTGGTGGTGCTGTGATAAGTAAGACACGAATCTTCAAGGACCACAATAGCATTCGATGCGAGACGACGACGGAAGAAACAGCTGAAGAAGTCTTCTCGCGATGGAAATGGAGGCACGGAACAGCAGTACGACGTGGGGAGGGGGGAGGATAGCCGGCCATGCGACCCCGGAGATCTGAGCTACGATTTGGAGGGAGAGAGAAAGGGCACAAGATCGTAAATTAATGGAAAGGAAAACATTAAAACTAAAATAGGGGTGTTCACAGTATCTTCAAATCCTGGTTGAACTCGTAGCTGGCGTGCATTTTTTAGTTTTTTATAAAATCCTGAAACAGTGAACGCATGCTGAGGAAAGCGCTACTAATAAGAGGGTGCAAGTAAACCATATACAAGGCTTCCATGTTCGAGATTACATTTACGATTTGTTAACCCTTCAACATCATCGGTCAGACGAACACCCTTGAGACAAAATGGCGGGCTCGCTTGTGATTGAGGAGTGGGTGGGTGGGTGGGTGGGTGGGTGGGTGGGTGGGCTGTTTATATTTGATCGGGACACGCTCCTAATCATCGTACATGAACACACGTCCCGTGTACTATAATAATGCTTCTTTCCTGTACTTTTTTTTTTTTTTTTTTTTTTTTTTATCCTTCACTTTTACTTCCCAGCCCACTCGTAGGAGGTTTTTACCCTCGACGATCTTCTGGACAAGCCGTGGCCACAGGTGTCGTCCCTTCTCCCCCCCGGTACGTGCCTTTTATTTTTGTCGCGCATGGGGTTCAGCATTCCCACTGCTCGTCGATTTCCATCGAATGTAGCCAACTCACGCTTTCGCGCTTTCCGCTTATCAATTTTTTATGCAAGAAAAAGTCCCTATGAGCATGCACTCGGTGGGACTTGAACCTACGAAATTGATCTTGACAGGCACGCGGACCACCTACCAAGCCACCGGGGAATAGTACTACGTAAGAGTAAATACAGTCAGATAACAACATGATGAGTAACAACCGTCGGAATGACGTGCCTCCTCTCTGCCCGAAACGACAGGTCACCCACTGCTCACACCTGTAGAGTGATGCCGTCTTCGACGTAAAGGCTCATCGTGAGAAGCCATGTCCCTGTCTCAGTCGCGCTGACCTCCCCGCTGTCCGGGTCGACGGCGTATAACGGCTCTTTGCCGCTTCGCTCTTCCCAGATCTGCTTCAATGTGACACACCCGCCGCGGGAGCCGCTGTCCGCCGACTCGAGGTACAGGCGCTCGGACGTCGACGAGAACCGAATCGAGACCGTGTTGCTCGAGTCGCAATCCGGCTTTTTGATAGCCTTGTTTGGCGATGAGGTGTCTGCCGCGACGAAAGCAAGCAGACTCAGAAACGCGGTGTTCCGTACTGTCCGCGTCATCGTGCCGTGCGCAGCTCTTCCAGTCTTCTTCTTGCTGGGTTTCTGCTGTGAATGCCGGGTGTGGGCGCGGTTCGTGTTGCTTTTTGTTTTAGCTGCACCGTCGGAGGGAAAAACAACGTCTCGAGACAGACGCGACGGGTAATAATGGTTGATGTCGCTGCAGAAAAGTATTGACTGAAATTTGGACTACACCATATATAACTTCCAAAGTTCCGATTAATTGCAACTATGTGAACAGACACGGCCAATATTTGAAGTATATCGTATATTATAGCAACTTGTATCACCTGTTTACGGGGGACCATAGTTTCTTGCATTAAAGAGATTGATTAGTGGAAAGCGCGAGAGCGTGAGTTAGCTACATTCGATGAAAATCGACGAGCAGTGGGAATGCTGAATTCTATGCGCGATAAAAAATAAAGGCACGTACCGGGGGGGAGAAGGGAAGACACCTGTGACCACGGCTTGTCCAGAAGGTCGTCGAGGGTAACACCTCTTACGAATTAGGCTGGAAAGTGAAAGTGATGAGTAAAAAAAATAAATAAAAAAAAATAAAAATAGTAAATAGGACAAATAATGTTGGTAAAAAAAGAGGTATATAATACGGGTTTTAGTGATATACAGGTTTTAGGGTCTACCGTACGCAGGTCCCATTTGTGCTGCAGTCCCCCGTCATAACAAAGCGGTCACTATGGATCTTCAAGGTCGATTTAGGTAACTGTGTACGTCAAGTAGTACGATATAGGGCGGCGGTAGTCAGCGGATAGGTCAAACTGCGGTCTACTAGAATCCTGGCTATATAGGACTGCCGGTCCTGATTCGGTGATAAACCGACTTAAAAGTTGAGACATTTGTCCCCAAAACGGATCTATCTGCAGTACTTCAAGGGTTAATTCACTCAAGCAGATCTTTGGGACGCGTCAAGGCCTGTTTTGGGACTGATACACCAGCGATATATAGTGTAAGGGGAACGCCAACCAAGTCGTCAAACCGCGGTCTGGGCTCGTAGCGCTAGCGTGTTCTAGCGTACGTGACTGAAGAGTTGTTCAGAGCGGATCTCCAGCATGTTCCATGTCATGTTCGTAGGTACTGCTGTTGTTGTTGTTGTTGTTGTTTTCTTCACATTAACCCGTTCTTTCTACCCGTCGACATCTTCCTGCGATTAAACCTGTAATAATGTCAAAATTATTTGAAAATGATGTGTTCAACCAGAATTCAATCCGCAGCCTATCCGTGGTGGATGAGAGGCTGGGTATACTTCGGGCTTTTTCATGAAGCAGGGTGACTTGCTGTATCGTGTTCCTCTTTCGTTAAATTGGTGTGGATTTTTGTATTTTTGGCCACGGATGGAGGGAGGAATAAGTGATACCGACATATCATCATCCTCGACTGGTTTTATCCCCCCACCTATCTATGTACAAACTACCTGTTGTGTAGCTGGGGGCGCACGCACACACTTTCGGCACGGCCGCGTGCTTTCCCCCTTTTGTTGTTTCGCTGCATCGATTTCGATAGCGGGCAAGAATCCCCCTGGAGACAAACTATAAACCAAGGCGTTCGTGAAGTTGTTGGTTGACGAAGGTTGACGAATTTAGAATTCAGGTTTCGGCCTCGGCTTTCGGGCGAACTAATACCTACCCACCAGGTATTCCATATTGTTGTTTTCTTCACGTTAAACTTTTCTTTCTACCCGTCGACATCCAGCACAACAACCAGTGTCCGTGCCGATTCTTCAATCCTAGAGAGGCACAACTTCTGTGGTCACAAAGCTACGCCACAGAGATACTACGTTGCCACGTATGCAATGCAACGCCATGTCATCATACTGCGTGCGACAGGCACGACATACACATTCCATGACCTAGAGAAACGAAACGAAACACAGAGAAAAAAAAACAAAAACACAGGAGACAATTCGAAAGAGAAAAAGAAACAAGAAAAAATATATATATTCACCTGGTATATCTATGAAAACAAACCATCGTGCTCTGGGGGGGGGGACAGAGGATCTGGCAGACACTTGAAAAGAACGAACTGGAAAAAAAAAAAAAAAAAATGACGAAAACACCACTATTAATAATCGTCAACAGAGTAAGACTAAGAATCAAGGGAAAATAACAGGGAAACCAAACAAAGCACAAAGCATCCTCCAGGTAGCGCAGCAATTTAAGGCACGAGTAGCACAGCCAGGGTCTCCCTTCTGGTCCGCCTGGTACCTTGCTACCCTGTCTGCCGCCTCCGTTCAGCGTTCGTCAACTATGCCCGGCCCCTCGGCGTCAGGCAATACGAAACAAGCAAAGCAGGCTCGTCATCCACCCACGCCAAACGACTCCTTCAATAAGGCTTATCAATCGAAGAAAGGAAAAGAAAAGAGAAAGAAATAAAATGAAAATCACATCAGGGTCAGGGCAAAACGAAGAAAATAAAATGAAATAAAATAAACAAAAACAAAAGGAAGACAAAGAAAGGAAGACCACGTTCGAACCAGCTGCACCAGTTGGTGGTACGAGTAGTATAGGCATGGTCTACTTCCTAATCTGCCGGGTACCTTGCTACCCTCTCTGCCATCTCTTTCCTACTTTCGTCCACTGCAGTTCGGGTTTTCTGCTACTCCTCTTGTTGACCCCTTCCCCCCATTCCCTTGGACTCCACCCACGGCGGATGCGCGGCGCTGGCTGCCTACTCAGTTCAGCCTCAGCCTCTCCACCTCACCATGAACCGTTCGGCTGCTTCGAGGATCCCCCGGTACAACTTCCCCGCCTTTTTTGCAACATTGGGCCACGACGCGGTCTCAACTCTAAACACCAAGAGGGCAAGTTCCGTTGACCCTTCGGTGGCTGGAGACTCCCTAATAAGGTCTTCGACTATGCATCTATGCCAGATCTTATACTGTCCGCCAGGTCTCGGGTTCTCCTCACCAGCCATCGTCCCGAACATTACTCGAGTGGGTAGTCGATCCTTGCTTTGCCGTGCCACCCCCCCAGCGAAGAAGAGACACCGTTTGCGGATGGTCGTTTCGATGCTCTCGCAACGTGTCATCTTGAGGGCCTTCGCGTACGAGAGGGTGGTATGGTGAGGTACGTACATTATTGTCTTTTTTCGCGACATGCCGTGGCATACCGTGGCACCACCTGCGGCAAAACCTTGCACGGCATCTTCCACGGCATACCACGGAACCTTCCACGGACCTCCACGGCATACCATGGGACCCTAACCCTGACCCTAACCCTAACCCTAACCCTAACCCTAACCCCAACATTAACCCTAACCCTAACCCCAACCCTAACCTAGGTGCCGTGGACATTGGGGTGCGGTGGGGGTTGCCATGACATGCCGTGGGGTTGCCATGGAGTGCCGTGGCAGTAGCCGCGGGGGTTGCCATGGTACTACCCATGGCATGTCATGGCAACCCCCACGGCGTGCCATGGAATCTTATGCCCATGCCGTGGTGATGCCATGGTATGCATGGGCGGTACCATGGCAATGCGACGGCATGCCCACGACAAGGTCAAATAGTGTAGAACCCTGGGTGCGGTCGTCCTATCATACAGCTCCGGGCCGAACCGTTTGAGGCATGCTTGCATGAGACGGATCCGTCGGTCGATTTCGAGCGAGAGGTCGGCATTTTCGTGGATAATGCCGCCCAGGTACAAGAACTGGGCCGTCTGCTTATACCTCTGGCCTGCTGCTTAGATGACGAGCGGTGGTGCGAGGGTTTTATGGTCTGGAGTTTGTAGAAGCATTGTCTCTGTCTTCTTTTCCGACACCGTAAGACGTGCTGCTTCGAAGACAGTCACGATACCTGTCATCATTTTCGCGAGCCCTTCAGCCGACTTCGAGACAATCCCCGCGTCATCGGCGTACAGCATGCCCCATACAGCCCTGCGCACGCACGCCAACGGCTCCTGTTCCTCCGTTCCGCCTACTCCAGCATCACTGAGTTGGACCAAATCCCTTACGATGGCTTCGTCATGGCTAAAGCGTACTAGTACGACGGTAACGCAGCAGCGAAGAATACGTTGAACAGTAACGGTGACAGCACACAGCCTTGCCGCAGCCCCTGCGTGACATCAAACCATTGCGAGTGGTCGCCGTCGTCCGTACGCACGCAAGCCCGCATGCCATCGAGGAAATTACGGATAATTCCCAGCATCTTGGTTGGTACACCAAAACGTGTGAGTACCTCCCATAACAGCTCTCGGTCGACAGAGTCGTACGCTTTCTGCAGATCGATGAAGCACAAGTACAGGGGGGTTTTCCTCTGTCGTCCAAGCTCTCACATCATCCATGTCTGCGGTGGCGACGTGGAGGGGGTGGTACCTCTTTTTCGATCTCATCAATAGCAGCCGCAGTGAAAAACTCAATCATGCCAGACGTATTACGTGGCTGGTTAAGCTAGTTGAGAGTGGAGATGACTCTCGCGACTACTCGATCACGACACGTTTCATCGGACATACAAAACTCCCTGTCGAACTCTCGGCGTTTTGTCTGTCTACGTAGTTGTCTGTTGAACGCAAAGTAACCACTAAGTCGGACTTTGATACACAAGATGTTGTGGTCTGAGTCAGCCTTAGCTGGGGCAGGAGGCTGTGGGACGACTTTAACATCTTGTACTCTAGGTCGATGGGCTTGACGGGGTAGGATGTAGTCGATCCGCTTACGGCCATTCGGGCTGGTGCCGTTGCGTGTATGCGAAATCCTACCCTTGCGCGTGCTGAAAAACGTGTTGGTGAGAGCCAACTTGACAGGAGCCGTTTGCCATTCTCGTTGCGAACATCACGTCCATATGCTCCAAGCGCTCTACTTTCATCATCACCACACCCTTCCATCCTCTGTCCAGTTCGCGCGTTGGCATCTATCGGTACAAACAGACACTCTTTCATCGGGATGTTTTCTACCAAGTCCTCCAGCTTCTGCCAGAACCTACATTTCAGTTTGACGTCCTTGGTACAATCAGTTGGAGCATACGCAACGACGAAATTAACTGCCTCGCATTTGCTAGCCAGCTCAAAGCACATAGACGTAAGCCGCTCGTCAATGAACTGATGAGTGTACACAGCCTTACTGCATAACGATTCCTTTACAGCTAGACGTACTCCGCACAGATCTTGCCTGGCAGCTGTTGTTTCCTGACCTGAACAGAAAACGCGATACCCTGCCGCACGGAACGTCGTGCTACCGGTCCTTCGAGTTTGCTGCGGGCTAATGAAGTCACAGCCGAGTTGCCGTTCCTTTGCCAGCACACTCTCGTCATGTCCGTACCCGTTCTTCCCCTTTACAGCCAGGGTGAGCACATTGTAGGTCGCTACCGCCACCAGTGCCTTCTACCTCTTACGAGCCTCGCGTGCTTCTTTCTTTGCCAGCCGACGTGAGGCTCGTCCCGCCCACTTTTTTTTTCTTTTGTTTTTTTTTTTTCTCTATGGCGAAAGTGGCTCTCCGTTTCGTAGTCCGGTACGCGCCTTGGTTTCCGTTGGCTGGGTGCTGGCGTCCCAGCCAACGCCGACATTCCCATCCTTCTTGTCGTGCATGCATACCCACGCTGTGGCCAGCCCCTCCACTCCCCCGACTGCCCATGCAGCGTTCTTTGCTGTGGTGATGTACCCGTCCCGCCTGAGGGATGAACTCCTTGGCGTCGGGGTTAAGAAGAAAAAACATCACCACCACCCCACGCGCGACCAGGCCACCAGCCGGACCGCGCCAGGTACCCTCTCTACCCAGCCCGAAGCTCGATGTTCGTGTGACTGTCGCTAGACCGTTGCAGGTCCTGGCGGACTTCCTCGGCCCACTCCAAGGACGGGGCAGGCCTGAAGAGCTCCCTAATGCTACAGCAGCAGCAGCAATAAAAGTAGTAGTGGTAGTAGTAGTAGTAGTAGTAGTAGTAGTAGTAGTAGTAGTAGTAGTAGTAGTAGTAGTAGTAGTAGTAGTAGTAGTAGTAAGTAGTAGCATTATACTGGGGTCCATAGTTGACAGGACCAAATATTGTTAGTAAACATTCCTAAATATATAGGGTTTTTATGTATGTCATAGGTCCTGTTAACTGTAGACCCCCGTAATAGTAGTAGCAGTAGTAGTAGTAGCAGTAGTATTAGTATTTGAGGTAGTAGTAGCAGTGGTAATAGTAGTAGTATTAGTATTAGAGGTAGTAGTAGCAGTGGTAATAGTAGTAGTAATAGTAGTAGTAGTAGTAGTAGTAGTAGTAGCAGCAGCAGCAGCAGTAGTAGTAGTAGTATTAATAGTAGTAGTAGTAGTAGTAGTAGTAGTAGTATTACGGGGGTCCATAGTTAACAGGACCTATGGTATACATAAAAGCCTTAATATTTACCTATTTTTACTAACAATATTTGGTCCTATTTACTATGTTGTTGTTGTTGTTTTCTTCACATTAAACGTTCTTTCTACGCGTCGACATCCAGCACAACCAGTGTCCGTGCCGATTCTTCAAACCTAGAGAGATACAAGTTCTGTGGTCACAAAGCTACGCCACAGAGATACTACGTTGCCACGTATGTAATGCAATGCCATGTCATCATACTGCGTACGACAGGCACGACATACACATTCCATGACTTAGAAAACAAAAACGAAACAAAGAGAAAAAAACAAAAACAAAAACAAAGACAATTCGAAAGAGAAAAGAAACAAAAAAAAGAAACTAAAATATACCTGGTATATGTATATACTTCAGTATAGCAACAAACCATCGTACCCCCACGTAGGGGACGTGGCAGACACTTGAAAAGAACGAGCTGGAAAAAGAAAAAGAAAAAGAAGAAAACACCACTAGTCGTCAACAGAGTAAGACTAAGAACCAAGGTAAAATAACAGTCAAACCAAACAAAGCACAAGGCATGCTCCAGGTAGCGGCAGCAGTTTGTGGTACGAGTAGCACAGCCAGGGTATCCCTGCTGGCCCGCCTGGTACCTTGCTACCCTGTCTGCCACCATCGTCCAGCGTTCGTCAACTATGCCCGGCCCCTCGGCGTCAGACAGTACGAAACAAGCAGAGCAGGCTCGTCATCCACCCACGCCACACGACTCCTTCAATAAGGCTTATCAATCGGAGAAAGGAAGAAATGAAAATCACATAGGGTCACCGCAAAGAAGACAATAAAATGAAATAAAAACAAACAAAAACAACAGGAAGACAAAGGAAGACCACGTTCGAGCCAGCTGCACCAGTTGGTGGTACGAGTAGTATAGGCATATTCTACTTCTTAGTCTGCCCGGTACCTGGCTACCCTATCTGCCATCTCCTTCCTACTTTCGTCCACTGCAGTTTCCCTGCTACTCCTCTTCCCCCCCCTCTCCGCATTCCCTTGGTCGGGTTTTCTGTTACTCCTCTTGTTGCCCCTCCTCCCCCCATTCCCTTGGACACCACCCACGGCGGATGCGCGGCGCTGCCTGCTCAGCTCAGCCTCAGCCTCGTGCCACCTCACCATGAACCGTTCGGCTGCTTCCAGGATCCCCCGGTACCACTTCCCCGCCTTTTTTGCAGCAGTGGGCCACAGTGCGGTCTCAACTCCAAACACCAAGGGAGCAAGTTCCGTTGACCCTTCGGTGGCGCGGAACTCCCTAAGGTCTTCGACTACGCATCTATGCCAAGTCTTAACCTGTCCGCCAGGTCTCGGGTTCTCCCCACCAGCAATCGTCCCGAACATCACCCGGCTAGGTAATCGACCCTTGCTTTGCCGTGCCACCCCCCCCGCGAAGAAGAGACGCCGTTTGCGGATGGTCGTTTCGATGCTCTCGCAACGTGTCATCTTGAGGGCCTTCGCGTACGAGAGGGTGGCATGGTCAGTACGAAGTCGGCGTTGGAAGCCAATGACTCGCAACAGAACTTGGTGGTGAGCCGTTCGAAGCTTGGCAAAGTGTTCCGCTTTGAGGGTCCACGTCACACACCCGTAGAGCAGGGTCTCAATCACCTCGGCCTTCAGCATTCGGACTTTCAGGCTAAGGGGGGCGGTCGTCCTATCATACAGCTCCGGGCCGAACCGTTTGAGGCATGCTCGCATGAGACGGATCCGTCGGTCGATTTCGAGCGAGAGGTCAGCATTTTCGTGGATAACGCCGCCTAGGTACAAAAACTGGGCCGTCTGCTTATACCTCTGGCCTGCTGCTTCGATAACGAGCGGTGGTGCGAGGGTTTTCTGGTCTGGCGTTTGTAGAAGCATAGTCTCTGTCTTCTTTTCCGACACCGTAAGGCCTGCTGCTTCGAAGACAGTCACGATGACTGTCATCATTTTCGCGAGCCCTTCAGCCGACTTCGAGACAATCCCTGCGTCATCGGCGTACAACATGCCCCATACAGCCCTTCGCACGTACGTCAACGGCTCCTGCTCCTCCGTCCCGACTACTCCAGCATCACTAAGTTGGACCAAATCCCTTACGATTGCTTCGTCATGGCTAAAGCGTACTAGTACGACGTGCAACGCAGCAGCGAAAAATACGTTGAACAGTAACGGTGACAGCACACAGCCTTGCCGCAGCCCCTGCGTGACAGCAAACCATTCCGAGTGCTCGCCGTCATCCGTACGCACGCGAGCCCGCATGCCATCGTGGAAATTACGGATAATTCTCAGCATCTTGGTTGGTACGCCAAAACGTGTGAGTACTTCCCATAACAGCTCTCGGTCGACAGAGTCGTACGCTTTCTGCAGATCGATGAAGCACAAGTACAGGGGGATTTTCCTCTGTCTTCCAAGCTCTTGCAACCGGCGCACGACGAACAACATATCAATCGTTGATCGTGCGGGGCGGAAGCCGCACTGTTCCTCCGGGAGTAATTCCTCGGTCTCGCAGTAGTTGCTGAGGCGCGACGCGACGATTTTCAACAAGACTTTGCCTGCGTGGGCAACCAGCGAAATCCCTCTGTAGTTGTTGCAATCAGTTCGGTCCTTCTTTTTGTGAAGGACCTTGATGATCGCGTCTTTCCATTGCTGGGGGACTTCTCCTGTTACCCAAACATTGACAAGGATGTTGTGAAAGCACTGGGCGAATGCGGGGTGGTCGATTTTCAGGAGTTCGGCCGGGAGACCATCTGGCCCGACAGCTTTCCAGTTTGACATCCCCTTAAGTGCTTCCGTCATCTCGTCCATGGATGGTTCATCTCCGAGCGACAGTTTAAGCGGTCGTGGTGGCAAGAGGTCGATGATCGTGGAATCGAGTTTAAGCGATTTCGTGTTCAAAAGTTTGTGGTAAAACCTCCCCCACCGTTCACGAATTCGCACCTTATCCCGCAACAGCGTGCCATCCTCGTCCCTAATGAACTGTTCGCTTCTCGCTTTAGTCCCTTCCAATCCTACCGTACTCTTAAGGTGCTTGTAAAAGCCTCTCTGATCGTTGTTCGCTAGTAGTCGTTCGGTTTCAGCGAGGTACGCTTCGAAGTACGCATGCAGTCCTGCGGCAATCACCTTCTGCAGGTTCGCACACGCAGATCTCAGTGTCTTCCACGCGATTCTATCCTGGGGGTGGGCACGCAAGAATTGCCGTGCATCCTCCCTCGCTGTCCATGCTAATATGAATGCGGTCACGGTTTCGGCAGACTCACACCATCCATGTCTGCGGTGGCGACGTGGAGGGGGTGGTACCTCTTTTTCGACCGCATCAATAATAGCCGCAGTGAAAAACTCAACCATGCCAGACGTATTACGGGGATGGTTAGGCTGGTTGAGAGTGGAGACGACCCTCGCGACTACTCGTTCACGACACTTTCCATCGGACATAAAAAGCTGCCTGTCGAACTCTCGGCGTTTTGTCGGTCTACGTATTTGTCTGTTGGACGCAAAGTGACCACTGAGTCGGACTTTGACATACAAGATGTTGTGGTCTGAGTCAGCCTTAGCTGGGGCAGGAGGCTGTGGGACGACTTTAACATCTTGTACTCTAGGTCGATGGGCTTGACGGGTTAGGATGTAGTCGATCCGCTTACGGTCACTCGGGCTGGTGCCGTTGTGTGTATGCGAAATCCCACCCTTGCGCGTGCTGAAAAACGTGTTGGTGAGAGCTAACTTGCAATTGGTGGCAAACGACAGGAGTCGTCTGCCATTATCATTACGAGCATCACGCCCATATGCTCCAAGCACTCTATTTTCATCATCACCACACCCCTTCCATCCTCTGTCCAGTTCGCGCGTTGGCATCCATCAGTACAAACAGACACTCTTTCGTCGGGATCTTTTCCACCAAGTCCTCCAGCTTCTGCCAGAAGCTACGTTTCAGTCCAACGTCTTTGGTACAATCAGTTGGAGCATACGCGACGACGAAATTAACTGCCTCGTATTTGCTAGCCAGCTCAAAGCGCATAGACATAAGCCGCTCGTCAATGAACTGATGAGTGTACACAGCCTTACTGCACAACGATTCCTCTACAGCTAGACCTACTCCGTACAGCCCTTGCCTAGCAGCTGTTGTTTCCTGACCTGAACAGAAAACGCGATACCCTGCCGCACGAAAAACGTCGTGCTACCGGTCCTCCGGGTTTCCTGCAGGCCAATGAAGTCACAGCCGAGTTGCCGTCCCTTCGCCAGTACACTCTCGTCATGTCCGTACCCGTTCTTCCCCTTTACAGCCAGGGTGCGCACATTGTAGGTCGCTACCGCCACCAGTGCCTCCTTCTGTCTCTTACGAACCTCGCGTGCTGCTTTCTTTGCCAGCCGACGTGAGGCTCGTCCCCGCCTCCTTTTTTCCTTCTTTTGTTTTTTTTTCTTCTCTATGGCGAAAGTGGCTCTCCGTTTCGTAGCCCGGTACGCGCCTTGGTTTCCGTTGGCTGGGTGCAGCCGTCCCAGCCAACGCCGACATTCCCATCCTTCCTGTCGTGCATGCATACCCACGCTGTGGCCAGCCTCTCCACTCCCCCGACTGCCCGTGTAGCGCTCTCTGCTGTGGTGATGTACCCGTCCCGCCAGAGGGATGAACTCCTTGGCGTCGGGGTTAAGAAGAAAAAAAAAATCACCCCACCCCACGCGGTCCTTAAAGCGACCAGGCCACCAGCCGGACCGCGCAAGGTACCCTCTCTACTCAGCCAGAAGCTCGATGTGGTCCCCCGTAATAGTAGTAGTGGCAGTAGTAGTAGTATTACGGGGGTCCATTGTAATATAGGACCAATGGTATACATCAAATCATATATATTCACCTATTTTAACTAAATATATTAGGTCCTATTTACTATGGTCCCCCGTAATAGTAGTAGTAGTTGTAGTAGTAGTAGCAGTACTACTACTAGTAGTAGTAGTATAGCAGTAGCAGTAGTAGTAGTAGTAGTAGTAGTCGTAGCAGCAGCAGTAGTAGCAGTAGTAGTAGTAGTAGTAGTAGTAGTAGTAGTAGTAGTAGTAGAATTAGTAGTGGTAGTAGTAGTAGTAGCATTAGTAGTAGTAGCATTAGTAGTAGTAGCAGCAGTAGTAGTATTAGAGGTAGTAGTAGCAGTAGTAATAGTAGCAGTAGTATTAGTAGCAGTAGTATTAGTAGCAGGAGTAATAGTAGCAGTTGTAATAGTAGCAGTAGTAATAGTAGTAGTAGTAATAGTAGGAGTAGTAGTATTAGTAGTAGTAGTAGTAGTAGTAGTAGTAGTAGCAGCAGCAGCAGTATTAGTGGTAGTGGTAGTAGCACCAGTAGTAATAGTAGTAATAGTAGCAGTAGTAGCAGAAGCAGTATAGTAGTGGTAGGTTTGCTTTTGGTTGAATATTTTAGGTATTAATAGTTGATTCAATACTATTGATACTACTGATTACTTGTTGCATCACTACCGCAGTTTGTAACAGGTATTCAACTGTCTTTTTGGGAACGCTGTATACAACAAGCAAGGTGTTTGGACTACTGTGTCATCTTGATTTGAAGCAAGTAGTGCAGAACAAAGTACATACAAGAGAACGAAGTGTTAGAATGACAGGTCAGCAGGCTGGGGTTCAGAGGAACGTTTTTTATTTGGAAGACGCTGTAAATTTACGTCAAAGTCACAAAAAAAAACACATGAATCATGAGACCGAGGGTTTTGTCGAGGATCATCTTTGTACGACATACAACCTTGTATAATGCTGTATACGAGACGGTTCCAGGAAAATGCGCAAGATGGCACCTTCGGACAATAACGACGGACCACGTTTTCGAAATACATTCCTGCAGAGATTTTTGGCGGTCTCGAATGGTAATTTTATTTCGGCGGTTAACAAGGGCGGCTGCGTATTTCGACACGCCAGCCTCCACTACGGATAAGATTCAGGCGTTGCTTAAGTTCGTAGCATGGTGTGCGTTGGAGGGCAACCAAGCCGGTACTGTTACCAGTAAACTATCAGCCGTGTTCCACCGAGTAAACTTGCAAGGGGAGTTCCCATGTCGTCGCCGCTTGTTAAACATGCATTGCAACGGGGGCACGGTCGCACATTGCCGCCGGTACCTCATGCAAAGAATCCGTCGCCCTAATTCGTGGGACACGTTGCTGGGAGGACAGGGCCGGTCCGTGTCGTGGGGCCCGCTGGGAGGACAGGGCCGGTCCGTGTCGTGGGGCCCGGGTGGTTGACGTCTTTGGCTGTCGTTAGCATTGGGCTATTTATATAGTTTTTCATGGCGTAGTCTGACGAAATATTTGCTTATTCGTCCGGAGTTGCACACCCCGTGCATTGCTTGACGAGCGGTGACGTAGCGTTATTCGCGGGGGAGCGGCGGTTGACCTCGTTGCGGTGGCATCAGGCTACCAGCATCACGATCCTGTTTCGGGGCCATAAAGGGTCCAGGCTCAGCAAAGATCGAGTATCGTGCGCACACGCGACGACGCCTTCGGGGCGCGTTCCGGGGTAGGAGCAGGCGGCGGTGCCGTCGCTCTCATGGTGGAGTTGTTGTCGGGATATCCGACGCCACCAGAAAGCGCCCGCCTGTCGTCGTATCGGTACGGTAAGGAGGTCAAAGTTAGGAGGTACACGCAGGCCCTCGGGGCACTTCGCGAAGGGGTAGCGGAAGCAGGAGACGATGCCAGCGAAGTCGGCCTCCACTCATTGCGTATTGCGCAACCAATACGCTGGCGGCCAGGGGGAAGTGCCGTAGAGGGCGATCTGAGAGCAGGTAGATGGAAGTCTTCAAAGCTTCCTAGACGTACATTCACAATACAATCTAGAGGACGCGGGTAGTGTATCTCGTAAACTAGCAGAGACGGGAAGATAGGGTAGAGGCAGCCAGGCCAGGGCACTGTTTGGGGCCTAGCACCGTAGTATCGACGCGACCTCGATATTGGGGTATGTCAATGGCTTACTACTACCATTGGGGGTCTCGGTCGTCCGAGACTGCGTGTGTTAGAGCCCCGGCCAGTCGGCTGGGGGAGGGGGACTACCGGGTACTGGCAGTACGATAGGCAACGAGAGTCAGCGGCCGGTGTCGCGGCTCTCGTACCACGCCAGTGGATCCCCCCCCCCGACGTCGCGGAGAATAGTAATAACATGACAATTCGAAGGATACACAACAAAGCGTAGTATCTCTAAGTTCACGTGAGATGCCTGTTTTGTTCACAACCGAGAGAATTATGTTTTTATAGTCATGGGCTCTATCGACGGAAATTAAATGGCTTAATTTGTTCAGAGGTAGAGAGAAGAGAAGAATATCCATACTCGCCCCGTGCCCCCTCCTAGCTTCTCGTGATAGGTGCACGAGTAGAGCACGGCCCTGCTCGCTGCCGATTGATAGGGCTAGAGGCTAGGCCTACTGTTGTGGTTTCTCCCGCCCACCAGCCCTTTTCTTCTTTCGAAAGTGGATGGAACGGAGCGGCAACATGGTGCTGGCCACACCGTCTTATACTTTTATTATTTTTTGCGATTTACTGGTTGCGACTCGGGGCTCTCACTAGGAGAGTGGGGTATGTCAATGGTTTACTACTACCATTGGGGGTCTCGGTCGTCCGAGACTGCATTTGTTAGAGCCCCGGCCAATCGGCTGGGGGGGGGGAACTCCCGGGTACTGGCAGTACGATAGGCAACGAGAATCAGCGCCCGGTGTCGTGGCTCTCGTACGACGCCAGTGGATTTCCCCCCCGACATCGCAGAGAATAATAATAACATGACAATTCGAAAGTATATACAACAAACTATTTATTGCCAACATCTTATCTTCATGTTCATGGTGACAGGTGCATGCGATCCTAACCCTTGCGAAAACGGAGGATCGTGCATCATTGATCCCGCCGGTAGGCACACGTGCTCGTGCGCGGACGACTTTGGAGGCATGTCCTGCCAGATCGACACATCAGGTGGGCATCGTCGGTCGTTTTACTAGTATCAGGTGCTACGTGAGGGTGGAGTGCTGGGGATGTATACGGCAGTGTGTTTATGTGACCCATTTACCTGTTCTGCCCCAGTAATGGTCGTATGACGTCATGACAAAGGAAGATTGCCTTGAAATTGAACATCCCATATTCAATGTTGTCCTACGGGTGTCCTATTCCGTAAGTCTACCTGCCCTCCTCTCAGACAGACTTGGACACGTTCTACATCGAAGTGGCGTTCGTTGGGATTTGGACGAATGCACGCGAGGCCGTTTTCCAATCTGCGGGTGACAGGTGAATACCGCTGTAATCCCAACCAACAGTATAGTAAATACGGAGCGATTTACCCGGGGCAACGCGCACGTTCCAGCACTCGCTGCCGTCAACACTCTTGGGGAGCGTTAGCAGCAGCACACCTCGGTTTAGCTGTTAATGTCCCGCGTACGTCACGTCAAAATGTTCGTCCGCTACGACGACTGGACTGCTGCGCATAATCACGATATAACACTCTAGCTGCTACTACGACTATTGTTGCTGCTGGCGCCTTTTCCTGCTGCTACCCAAACAAAGTATGTTTTTGCCCGTGTCACACGATGACTTATCTTGGTGCTCGTCGTGCTGACGACGCTGCTGCTGCTGCACACTGTCACGGTATAGATACTTGAGCAGTTGTTGCTGGCGCAGGTTGTTTTCCTGTGCTGCTATTTCATGTTTTTGCTTTTTTTTGTGTCCGCGCGACTGATGTTTTTATCACACCCTGGCTTTTGCGCGTACCAGTATATTTTGTGCTGGGTGTTGACCCCTACAGGACCGCAGTCCCGTTTTGGCGACAAGCTACATAGAATTAGAGTGGTTTGTCTCGAAAACGGAACTGCAGCTCTAAAAGGGATCTATGCGTTGCGCGTAGTCAAGGGTCATCCATCGACTCATTTTCGAGCTTGATGACTTGTTTCGATTGATTATTTGATCTTCCCGACGAAACATGTGCACTTCATGCAGATCATACAGATCCCACCCGGTGGAGATGTACAGATCTCAAAGACCAAGATCCCACTCAGGTACACACCTGCCAAATATTACAGATCCTGCACATCATACAAATCATACAGATCATACAGATCCTGCAGGTCATGCAAACCCACCGAAAACATGTGCAGATCATGCAGATCATACAGACCTCATCCCGGTCAAGGTGAACATATAATATAGATCACATATATACCAGTGAGGTAAATCATATAGATCCTGCAGATCACACATATGCACAGACCACACAGATCAAGTTCCCACTCAGGTACACACGTGTGAATATCTACCCCATACGGACCCCATCACGGCTATACATGATGTAAGCAATTATGAAGTATCCAGCTTTACAAATCCTGCGATCATACAGAAATCCTGCAAGTTCCCACTCAGGTAAACACGTGTGAAATATCTACCTCATCATACAGATACCACCCGGTAAATAGGTACAGATCACACACATCTACGTCCCCCTCAAATACACACCTGCCAAATACTACAGATCCTGCAGATCATAGATCATACAATTCCTGCAGGTCACGCAATTCCACCGATAAACATGTGCAGATCATGCAGATCATACAGACCCCATCCCGGTCAAGATTAATAGGCCATACAGATCACACAGATTCCAGTCAGGTAGATCCTACCGATCACACATGTGTACAGATCATACAGAACCCGCAGATTACACATAGGTACAGACCACACAGATCAAGTTCCCACCCAGGTACAAACGGGCGAAGTATCTACCTAATACAGACCCCGTCTCGGCTTAACATGATGTAAACAAGTGTGAAGTATTCAGATTTTATTGATCCTTCAGATCATATAGAGATCCTGCAAGTTCCACTCAGGTACACACGTGTGAAATATCTACCTCTCCCAGTTAAACTTGCTGAAAGCATGCGTGAAGTATCCAGATTTTATAGATCCTCGAGATCATACAGAAATCCTGTAGATCATACAGATCCTGCGAATCGTACTGATCGCATCCCGGTTAAGATGTATATATCATGAATTTCACACAGTTTCCACTCAGGTAGATCATACAGATCCTGTAGATCATTCAGGTTCTGCAGTTTATATATGTATTATATATATCCTGCAGATCATACAGATATCACCCGGTAAAGATGTACAGATCACACAGATCCCACTCAGGTACACACCTGTGAAATATCTACCTCACACACACCCCATCTCGACTAAACATGCTGTAAAGAAGTGAAGAATCCAGATTTTGTAGATCCTCCAGAATATACGGAAATACCGCGAGCATAGAGATCCTGATGATCTTACAGATCCTGCAGATCCTGCAGATCAGGCAGATCCACCGATTAAAATGTGCGTACCATGCAGATCGTACACACCCTTTCCCGGTGTACAGATCATATCGATCACACAGATTCCACTCAGGTAGGTCATACGGATCCTGCATATTGTGCAGATCCTGCAGATTAATGACAATCACCGATAAACATGTGCGGATCATGCAGATCGTGCAGATCCTGTCTCGCTCAAGATGTACACATCAGGCAGCTCGGACAGATGGCATCCCGGTCAAAATGTACTGAGTGTACATATCACACAAATTTTGCTCAGGTACACATCTATGAAAATTGTAACCACACAGATCCCCTTCAGGCTAAAGATGTGCATGTCATTGAGATCAACCAGATCCCACCTGGCACACAAGTACAAATGATACGGAACGTACATGTCTCCCCAGGCAAACTAGCTGGAGTGTGTAGATAATTGATCATGCTAATAGATCCTCCACATCATGTACACATACATGGCATTCAGATCATCCCACTCGGTACGCAAGTGCAATCATAAAGACCAAGCAGATCTCGCCGCCAAAAAAGCGTGATACACCTACATACAGTATACAAATCGTGCGGATTGTACAGATCCTTTAGGTCATGCAGACCGACCCACGCAAAGCTATTCATCAGCTAATCACGGCACGTGTATGTGCGATTAACGTGTGTGTAGTTCATGCAGATCGTGCGGACTCCACCCTCGGGTAGAGGTGTTCAGATCATCAACGATCACACATATATCGATGATACAGATCCCACCCAGGCGATAAATACCTGGATGGTACAAATCCCGCCAATTTCCTACTGAGTGCTACGTTTTCCTTTGAGCTATACAGTAGTCCATGCCTCCTACGCCATGACATGCAAGAGCATCGAAGACTAGACTTTTATTCTTCGCTTGTAGCAATATTACAGCCCATGACTTATTTTACTCCGAGATCATTTTGCTCAAACCGGAGGTGCAAGGGTTACACCTGCGTCTCCCTTTTCAACTTGCGACACCCCCCGGATTTCATGCCACCCACATTCCGAAAGGGAACCTTGTAATATGTACAGTATTGTTGCTTTTAAGACTGTACATTTCAGGACTGTACTGTGCTGTAGTCCGTTCTGGGGATGAAAACTATTTAGAATTTGGGTGGTTTCTGCCTCCACAACTGGACTGTAGTTCTAAAAGCCCTCGCACGGCTAATGTCTACTCGTCGTGATTAAAATGAAAGGCAAGAACTAACTGTTGTGTATGTATCAGGAGGGAGGAGGGAGAATAGCCTACTCGTACTACTGCTTTTCACCCCTGATCTGAGTTATGACTTGAAAGGGGAAATAGAAAGCTTACTATAATACGAAGTATATATATAGATAGGCGACGTTCACTATTTATTATAAGTATTTGTTGAGGCTCCCATCATGACATATTATGTATGTAATCGACCGAGCGAGTTGACAAATTTTCTCGACGGAGTTGGTCACGCGATAGCATTGCAGCGCAGGACACCTACTACAACAACTACTAACAATACTAAACTACTGAAAAACATCAAAGAAAGCTGGTTCTCCTGTTGGATTTCCTATTTCACTACGGTCTGTGCGTTATACTGTAGGTTGACCTCAGTCTAACGACGGACTGAATATCAGTCCGCCATTCTTTCTTGCCTCTCATATTTTCTCAGTAGAGGTTTCCGGTGCTGCATCAACTCTTCTACAGTATGCTACAGTATACTACAGTATAATACGGTCAGTAGTAGTTGTTGTGTGCGGTCACGTTGTTGGGTCGGAAAACCAGTCCATTTTCTACCAGTGTGTATTATTAAAAGTTCTTCTATAAAAACACGGGACTGAAGTCTTAAGTGAGAGTAGCACATCCTTGTGCCAGGAATTATATTATGCTGGTGTCTTCTTCAACTTCAAACCGTCCTTTCCACCCGTGGGCATCCTGCACAATTAACTGGTGGTGTCCGTGCTGATTCTTCAATCGATCCCAGAGAGTTGTACAAGCTCTGCGGCTAACAGACTACACGACATGATGGATGGTACAACAATAAGGTACTTCGTAGAGGTACTGTCTGTTGCATAATACTAGTATTAATAGTGTCACTAATAGTTGTAATAGAATCTCAGCTGAATATAACATGTATCTGAACTTCGAAAAAATATTCGGTTGTATAGTCGAAGATGCAACAGCAGCAGTGTACTGCTGTGTAATATGTCTCTGTGCTATCAAAACTAAAAAATGTACAGCAATAAGTCAGCATGCTCGACGGAAACATGATGATGTGTTCGCTCCTACTACTAATACATCATTCATGCATGTACAGGAATAATTGACGACTCAATGGGCTACTTATACTGCAGTCCCGATTTAAGGACAAACCATTCTATTTTAATTCCAAGTGGTTTGTCCCCAAATCAGGACTGACTGCAGTAGAGTACTGTTGTAAAACAAGGGTCAGGATCTCAGGTACCTCCCCATTTGAAGTTTGGAAACCTGTTTGTGTTGTGTGTTGTTCTCACATGGAATCGTCCTCTCTATCGGGAGTTAAATAAAAGTCTTGCTGCTATGGCATCCATGCATCATCATCAGAAGACCCGACGCATCGACGCTTCCGGGAATTGTTATTTACTTAAAATGTATATATCATCACTTTTGTACTTTCCAGTCTACCTGGTAGCTCTTACGGGGGACCAGAGTAAGTAGGACCTATGATACGGTGTAGACAGAACCTATTATACAGTATACCTATTATACTATATTTGGTCCCAAATATTGTTAGTGAAAATAGGTAAATAATATGTAGGTTTTTATGTACTCCATAAGTCATATTAACTATGGACCCCCGTGCTAGTAGTAGTACATGCCTGTGGTAGACGTTCCTCTTGGTTGCGTTGTGTTGTGTTCACTGCTCGCTGGATGCACGGTGGGGTGACCATAGCAAATAGGACCTACGTTATACACACAAACACACAAACACCTATATATTTTCACCTACTTTTCCTAACAATATTTGGTCCTATTTACTATGGTCCCCCGTAATAATAGTGAGGGTTGATACTGCTGCAGCTGCTGCAGTGGAGTTCGAATCCCACCTGCGTCAAATATTTGAACTTATGTGCCAAATTTGATTGAGAAAAAACGGAGTCATCATTCAGCTGCTTGCTGCTTGGTGATGAGGGCGCGCATGAATATAATATAATAGTCTCACGATGCTGCACATTGTTGGATGGCAAGCCATATAATGATAATATAATAGTCTATTAGCGCCGTGGGTATAGGCGCAATTCGATGCGAGTCGACAAGGGATAAAAGGGCTCATGTATTTTCGCGATATATAGTAAAGCAACACAAGGACTGCAGGGGGAACGGGGAGAAGAGCGTGCTTTGTGACCTCCGGATCATACTTACGGCTAGGAAGGAGAGATAAAAAAGGCCGATGAAAATAATTGGGTGAGGGACAAAAAAGAAAGGAAACATATATACATCGTCATCACGGCCAGTACGTACTGCGAACTGCGAGGTAATAGGGAAGCATATTTCTACTATACTACTACTAACTACTCTGCTACTACTACCACCGCTTGTATATCTATGCCGAGCGTATTTTTCTCAATCAACACTATAATTAGTACTACCTAGAGGTCCATTCTTCTTATCGGAGAGCTATTTTACTGCTGTTGTTGTAGCAACTTTTCGAAAAATAAGCTACTACTCTGCCGTATAGGGTCACCCCACCATTTTTTTCTTGTTTTTGGTTTTTGATTCGTTTTTTTGGTTTCCTCGGTCGTATCCAGTACGATGACATGGCATTGAATATGCACTGGTCGTCGTGCTTGATGTCGACGGGTAGAACATGCAGAGCACACACCCCATCAAAACTGCTACAACAGGGCCACGGAGGTTTTTTCATTCAAGCGTATTCCGTTCTTATCACCGACCAGCAAGGCAAGTCGCCACAGAGGTACCAGGAGGTCCTGTACGAGTAGTAGTACCGCCCGGCATTTATAGATCCTCCTCCGCTGCGACCCGCATGTAGATCTTGGTTATTTCTGGTTCATGAGCTGATTCCGAGGAGTTCACTACACGTGTACTTGCAACGTCAGAGCCACTTACTATATTAATATTAATAGTATTATTACGGGGCACCATAGTAAATAGGACCAAATATTTTTTCAGTAAAAATAGTCAAATATATAGCTTTTTATGTATACAATAGGTCCTAGTAACTATGGACCCCCCGTAATCGTAGTACACAATGTTCGGGGGTGTTCAGTTTTTATGTCTTTATACGGCCTAGTAATACTACTATATCTGTGGCCGGATATCAAGTACATGACGATATGAGAATACCTGAGAGGTATACTGTATACATATACGAGGTTCCCCTTCGGGATGTGGGTGGTATGAAATCCGGGGGGTGTCGCAAGTTGAAAAGGGAGACGCAGGTAAAACCCTTGCACCTCTGGTTTGAGTAAAAATGATCTCGTTGTAAAATGAGTCATGGGTTACAGTACAGTACTACTGCTGTGATATTGCTAAAAGCAGAGAGTAGTATTAATAGTCTAGTCTTCGATGCTCTCTCACATGTCTTGGCGTATAGGAGGCATACACTACTGTATTGCTCAAAGGAAAACGTAGCACTCAGAAGAAAACTCCAGGATTTGAATCATCGAGGTATTTATCGCCTGGGTGGGATCTGTATCACCGATATATGTGTGTCCTTGATGATCTGAACATTTCTGCCGGATGGAGTCTGCACTATCTGCATGAACTACACATGTTAACTGAACATACACGTATCGCGATTGACTGATGAATAGCTTTTTGCGTGGGTCGGTCTGCATGATTTGAAGGATCTGTATTATCTGCAGTGATTATCTGCAGTGATCTGAATGCCATGTGTGCATCATGTGGAGGATCTATCTGCATGATTTGAAGGATCTATCATCTACACACTCCAACTAGTTTGCCAGGGGAGACATGTACGTTACGTATCTTGCACTTGTGTGCCAGGTGGGATCTGGTTGATCGCATTGACATGCGCACGTTAAACCTGAAGGGGATCTCTGTAGTTACAATTTTCATAGATAGATGTGTACCTGAGTAGAATCTGTGTGATCTGTACAATCAGTACATATCGACCGGGATGGGATCTGTCCGACCTGCCTGACCTCTACATCTAGAGCGAGATACTTACTGCACGATCTGCATGATCTGCACATGTTTATCGGTGGGTGTCATTGATCTGCAGGATGTATATAATCTGCAGGATCCGTATGATCTACCTGACTGAGTGGAATCTGTGTGATCTGTATGATCTGTACACCGGGATAGGGTATGTACGATCTGCATGATATGCACATTTTTATTGGTGAGTCTGCATGATCTACAGGACCTGTGTGATCTGCGGTGTTTCTGTATGATCTGGAGGATCTGTAACATCTGGATACTTCCTACCAGGTACTTGGTTAAAGCATGTTTAGCCGGGATGGCGTCTGTATGAGGTAGATATTTCACAGGTGTGTACCTGAGTGGGAGCTGTATGATCTGCAGAATCTGTACCATCTGCAGGATCTGTATGACCTACATGAGTAGAATCTGTGTATTCTGTATGATCTGCACATCTTAACCGGGATGCGGTCTGTACGATTTGCAGGATCTGTATGATCTGCAGGATTTCTGTATGATCTGGATGATTACTAAAGTCTGGACAGTTTACAGTTGCTTTCAGCATATTTAGCAGTGATGGGGTCTGTATGATGTAGATATTTCACACGTGTGTACCTGAATGGGAACTTGCAGGATTTCTGTATGATCTGAAGGATCTGTAAAATCTGAATACTTTACACTTGTTTACATCATGTTTAGCCGAGATGGGGACTGCATGAGGTAGATATTTCGCACGTTTGTACCTGAGTGAGAGCTTGATCTGTGTGGTCTGTATCTGTGTGTAATCTGCAGGATTTGCATGATCTGTACACATGTGTGATCTGCAGGATCTGTATGATCTACCTAAGGAAAATATGTGTGATCTGTACGATCTGTTCATCTTGACCTGGATGGGGTTTGTATGATCTGCATGATGTAGATACTTCGAATGATGAGGTAGATATTTCACACGTGTGTACCTGAGCGGGAACTTGCAGGATACCTGTATGATCTACAGGATTTGTGAATCTGGATACTTCATAATTAATTGCTTACATCATGTTTAGCCGGGATGGGGTCCGTATGAGGTAGATACTCACACGTGTGTACATGAGTGGGAAATTGATCTGTGTGATCTGTACACACACGTGTGTGACCTGCAGGATCTGTATGATCTACTTGAGTGGAATATATGTTATCTATATGATATGTTCATCTTGATCGGGATGGAGTCTGTACGATCTGGATGATTTGCGCATATTTATCAGAGGGTTTGCATGACCTGCACGATCTGTATGATCCGCAGGATCTGTAACATTTGGCAGGTGCGTACCTGAGTGGGATCTTGGTTTGTGTGATCTGTGCATCTTGACCGGGTGGGATCTGCACGATCTGCATGAACTGCAAGGAAAGCAACCTGCGCCAGCAACATCAGCAGTAGCTATACCATGACAGTGTGAAGCAGCAGCGTCATCAGCACGAGCACCAAGATAAGCCACTGTGTGACACGGGCAAAAATATACTTTGAGTAGCAGCAAGAAATTTAAAAGGCGCCAGCCTCAACAGTAGTAGTCGTAGCAACTATACCGTGATTGTGCGCAGCAAGTGTGGCAGCTATACTACTGTGATTGTGTGTAGCAGTAGCGGCAGCAACAACAGGAGTAGTGGCACAATAAAAAGGAAACGTATGGCACCGGTACATTGTACAAAGGGCAGTGAACACTCTCGGCTATTTGACGCAACCCAATACTTGGGGCAAAGATCCGATAAATGATGAATCGCGCCGAGATACCAAAAATACGTCATCAGGTATGTACGTACATGGTGGCTCAGCCTTTTCTCACGTCTTGTGGCCAAGCACGAGCACACGAGCACTCAGCAGCAGCAGCAGCAACACTCAGCAGCACTCGAGCAACACTCGATTCGAGCAGCAATCGTACGCCTGTTGTTGCTGTTCTTGTACTGCTGCGTGCTGCTCGAGCAGCGCTCAACTCGAGCGCACGAGCATCATGAGTAGGTTTCCAAGCCTACATTTTGCACCTAAAAAAAAGGACACGGACCACGATCACTCGATTGCTCAAGCGCAACGAACACGAGACGAACACGAGCACGACGTGGCCAAGCAGCCACCGGCACATAAAGACTCAGTAGCAGAGCAGCAGCACCCAGCGACACTCGAGTAACATTCGACTCGAGCAGCACTCGTAAGCCTGTTTTTGCTGTAGTTTGACTGCTGCAGCTCTCGAGCAGCACGAGCTCGAGCAGCACCGCTGCGTGCTGTTGCAGTTGCGGCAAGAAGCGAGAAGAACAGAATCTTTGCAGCTAAAAATGTGAAGATCCGGGTAGGTTTCCAAGCCCCTAGATGGCTTTTCGGAAGTGGGACCCCATCCCCTGAGTTTTTCTTGCCGGTTTACGTGACTTGCTGCGTGCTGTTGCAGTTGCGGCAAGAAGCGAGAAGAACAGAATATTTGCTGAAAATGCGAAGATCCGGGTAGGTTTCCAAGCCCCCAGATGGCTTTTCGGAAGTGGGACCCCATCCCCTGAGTTTCTTGCCGGTTTACGTGACTTTGGCCACCTAGAGCATGTGCCATGGAGCCCGGCCGGAGCCAAGGCTTGCACCGTACTGTGCACGCCGCTCGCCTGTGGGCCCCGCAGCAGTAAGCACGAGAAAAGACCCGCGGCCAAACGAGAAAAGTGAACTATTCCGGAAAAAAAAAAACGGCCATTTGGTACTATATAATATATGTGATGTTACATTAATTTTTCAATCTCTGGTGGATGCACGTAGATTTCGCAGTTACCAAGCGGAATAAAGTAAAATACATTGTATGCCCTGCTGCTGGTGTGTGCGTATGTGCGAGCGCTATTTGCACAACGAACAGGATAATTAAGTTCGTGCTATCTACACAAACGAAAACGTTGACGGAACCCTTTTAGTACTGCAGTCCCGTTTTGGGACAAAATCGCTTGAGATTAAAGTGGTTTGTCCCCAATTCGGGACTGCAGTGCTAAAGGGGTTCAGCAGAGTGCAGTCCATGTGAGGATTTCAAATGCTGCATACAGCAGTATACCACCCCTCTGCTGGCGCGGCGGTATAGTAGCGCTCGGGTTCGAACCTCGGCTGGTGTACTTTTTTACGTTCATTTATGTACAGAATGGGTTCTTCACCAAGAACCACCTTCTTCGTAACCCAACCAAAATAAGGCATGAAACTTGAAACCTTGTCACTGCTGTGAAACCATCCTCGCGCTACAGCTACAACAGCAGCAGTATACCTGGTACTCTGTATCTTGATCATCTTCCTCCTGCATACACCATCACCATCGAGGATGTAGTCAGCGTTCGCCGCTGAGCACGAAAGTAACCTCTGTTGCTGTACGGTGTTAATAGTATATTGCCTGGCCAATTGACAGCTCGATAATAAGCACCACCACCACCACAATTGCCAACCACCAGCCGAGAGGACATACGAATACGTGATTGAGTGAAACGTGCGCTAATACTCGGGAACGAAATCAAAACACACTACTTCTTCTCTTATTATTTCTCATATATATCTGGGAACTTGCGTGCGGCCCTCTTCCATGCCTGCTGCTCACGTACACATTCATCTAGATAGCAGAGCTGATGCCCCGCTGTCGTCTTGCGTGCCTGCGCCACAGCCCGAGGACAGCGGCGCTGCTAGGTAAGGAATGAAAGTTGATGTTGGTTGCATGCAATTCGCGCTTTGACATGTTGTTGCAAAGTCTGCGCCCACCTTATACCAGGAATGGGCTAATCGTTTAGGGCCGCTATCCCGTTTTGGGGTCTCTAAAAACCTATTACGGGGGACCATAGTAAATAGGACCCAATATCGTTAGTAAAAAAAGGGGAATATATCGGTTTTTGTTGTTACCATAGATCCTATTTACTATGGTCTCCCGTAATAGCATTCGAGTAGTCTGTCCCCGAAACGACCGCAGTTATAAAATGTAGGATTAAATATATTACAACTTATTTGTTTTGGAGTCCATATGGAGGGTTGCGGTGCGCCGCCCTTTGGCAAGGCTTTGCTGCAGCCGACGCGTGAAGACAACGCATTCTCGTTTCGTTTGTTAGAGTTAGTGCATCGATGTACAACTACTGCTGCTGCTGTAGTACCTGCACACCTCTTCAAAAACACGAACAACTGGTTCAGTCTGGGTTTTGTTTTTAGATCGGGCGCGTTTCACGCTGACTTCAACGACTGCCGGAGAGAAGACGGGAGGTTAGCTGATGACACGTAACATGCTCTATAATTGTGCCCGATATGCGCAGACGCTCAAGGGAATTTTGGCGCGGCCACACTGCAGTCTATGTGGAATATGAAACACGTCAATACCAAAGCTAGCCTGGGCTAGTAATAAACTGGTGCATGGGTTGGATGACATCGCCCGCCACTCATGACACGATTCCAAATCGTTACCTGCGGTCTGTTTCTCGTGCGCTGTGCTACGGCGTTACGGCCGTGTTCTGGTTCACTACTGCTGTGTGCTGGCTGTGTGTCGTAGTCGTGCGCCGAATCCGGTGCGAACACGCCTTTCACTAAGAAATCACTAAATTTCACTGTAAATTTGCAAATATAGTAACTTCCTGCGAACTTGGAAGTTGCTCAACCCCATCAGAACCTCAGTCCCGTTTTGGGGCCAAACGACTCCAAAATCCATGAATTTTGGCCCCAAACGGGACTGCATACACAAATGGGTTAACTTTTAATAATTGTAAGCATCCCCTCCCCCCGAAATATGTGAACAAAGATTAAAGCAACCAATACCAATCCACACCAGCACAGCATCGACGAACACCAGTAAAAACGTTAGCCTGTGTGTTTGTTTCACTGGTGGTAGCTGGTATACTGCTGTACAAATATTGTGTATTGATCGGTTTCGCTCGGTCGAAAGCGTACTGGATGGACCAGAGAAACCAGATAGAAGGTAAATAAATGTCGAAGGTTTAGAAGTATCGGTATTTTGTTGCGAGTCACCTGTGGAGACATTCAATGATCACCTGCGTGTGTTCACATGAAACCGCTCTTCTAGTCGTCGACATCCAGCACAGCCAGTGACCGTGCCGATACTTTCATCTTAGAGGGATACAACATCTGTGGACCCAAAACTACGACACCTGTAGAGAAACTACATTGTTATTCAACAGATTGTTGTAGGTTTACAGTAGGTGTTGTTTTCTCCACATCAAATAGTCGTTTCTATCCATCTTCACTAGTAAATTCCGTTTCCGTCCTGGTTCAATTTCGTAGAGAGATACACAAGTTGACAAGTCAAGTGTGAAAGTACAGGATACATTCGGGGTGGTCAAGGTCCAATAACTCGGCCGGAAGGGAGTCTGGTCCCACCGCTTTTCAGTTTGTTTTCTCTTTTCTTTTTTCTTTTTTTCGTTTGATTGTTTCCTTTTGTTATCTCTTTTTCATATAATGTGTATGTCGTAGTATGATGACATTGTCTCTAGGATTGAAGAATCACCACGGACACTGGTTGTGCTGGATGTCGACGGGTAGAAAGATCGGTTTAATCGGTTTAATGTGAAGAACACACACAGCGGTACAGTAAGGAGAGTAGGCAGTAGTGCAATGCCATGTTCATCGTACTGGATACGACAGGCACGACATACACATTCTACAAGAGGGAGAAAATCGAAAGGAAGGAAGGGAAACAAAATCGAAAAAAAAAAGAAAAAGAAAAAGTGTCATGCCCCCCAGAAAGAGATTGTGGCCGACCACAATAAAAACGAGCAAAGCGAATGCAACCATCACAAGTAAATGAAGTAAACGAAGCATGACTATCTTTTTCGCGGGGGGGGTGGCACGGCAAAGCAAGGATCAATAACCCAGTCGGGTAATGTTCGGGACGATGGCTGGTGGGGAAAACCCGAGACCTGGCGGACAGTTTAAGATCTGGCATAGATGCATAGTCGAAGACCTTACTAGGGAGTTCCGAGCCACCGAAGGGTCAACGGTACTTGCCCCCTTGGTGTTTGGAGTTGAGCCCGCGCTGTGGTCCACTGCTTGCTGCAAAAATGGCGAGGAAATGGTACGGGGCATCCTCGAAGCAGCCGAACGGTTCATGGTGAGGTGGCACGAGGTTGAGGCTGAGCTGAGTAGGCAGCGCCGCGCATCCGCCGTGGGTGGTATTTAAGGTAACGGGGGGAGGGGGGGCAGCAAGAGGAGTTGCAGAAACCCCGACCTAGCGAACGCGGAGAGGCGGGGGAACAGGAGTAGAAGGGAAACTGCAGCGGACCAAAGTAGGAAGGAGGTGGCAGACAGGGTAGCACAAGGTACCGGGCAGACTAGGAAGTAAAACATGCTTATATTACTCGTTGTTGATGTTGTTGTTGTTGTTGTTGTTGTTTTCTTTCTACCCGTCGACATCCAGCACAACCAGTGTCCGTGCCGATTCTTCAATCCCTGAATCCTAGAGAGACACACAAGTTCTGTGGTCACAAAGCTACGCCACAAACTACTACGTTGCCACGTATGCAATGTAATGCCATGTCATCATACTGCGTACGACAGGCACGACATACACATTCCATGACCTAGTGAAACGAAACGAAACAAGGAGAAATAAAAACAAAAACACAGGAGACAATTCGAAAGAGAAAAAAAAACAAGATATATATATAGTATATATAAAATATATAAAACAAAATATCGTGCCCCCCCCGCAGGGAATCTGGCAGACACTTGAAAAGAACGAACTGGAAAAAAAAAAGGAAAAAGACGAAAACACCACTATTAATAATCGTCAACAGAGTAAGTCCAACAACCAAGGGAAAATAACAGGGAAACCAAACAAAACACAAAGCATCCTCCAGGTAGCGGCAGCAGTTTATGGTACAAGTAGCACAGCCAGGGTCTCCCTGCTGGTCCGCCGCCTGGTGCCTTGCTACCCTGTCTGCTACCTTCGTCCAGCGTTCGTCAACTTTGCCCGGCTCCTCGGCGTCAGTCGATACGAAACAGGCAAAGCAGGCTCGTCATCCACCCACGCCACACGACTCCTTCAAGAAGGCTTGTCAATCGGAGAAAAGAAGAGAAAGAACATAAAGAGAAAATCACATAGGGTCAGCGCAAAAAGACGAAAATAAAATGAAATAAAGTAAACAAAAACAAAAGGAAGACAAAGAAAGGAAGACCACGTTCGAACAAGCGCACCAATTGGGGTAATGAGTAGTATAGGCATGTTCTACTTCTTACTCTGCCCGGTACCTTGCTACCCTGTCTGCCATCTCCTTCCTACTTCGGTCCACTGCAGTTTCCCTTCTACTCCTGTTCCCCCCCCTCTCCGCATCCCCTTGGTCGGGTTTTCTGCTACTCCTCTTGTTGCCCCTCCTCCCCCCATTCCCTTGGACACCACCCACGGCGGATGCGCGGCGCTGCTTACTCAGCTCAGCCCCAGCCTCGTGCCACCTCACCATTAACCGTTCGGCTGCTCCCAGGATCCCCCGGTACCACTTCCCCGCCTCTTTTGCAGCAGTGGGCCACAGCGCGGTCTCAACTCCAAACACCAAGGGAGCAAGTTCCGTTGACCCTTCGGTGGCTCGGAACTCCCTAAGGTCTTCGACTATGCATCTATGCCAAGTCTTAAGCTGTCCGCCAGGTCTCGGGTTCTCCCCACCAGCCATCGTCCCGAACATTACCCGACTGGGTAATCGATCCTTGTTTTGCCGTGCCACCCCCCCCCCCGCGAAGAAGAGACGCCGTTTGCGGATGGTCTTTTCGATGCTCTCGCAACGTGTCATCTTGAGGACCTCGCGGAGAGGGTGGTATGGTCAGTACGAAGCAGGGTTCTACACTTTGACCTTGTCGTGGGCATGCCGTGGCATTGCCATGGTACCGCCCATGGCATACCATGGCATCACCACGGCATACCATGGTGTGGCAATAGATTCCATGGCACGCCGTGGGGGTTGCCATGACATGCCATGGGTAGTACCATGGCAACCCCCGCAGCTACCGCCACGGCGCTCCATGGCAACCCCACGGAATGTCATGGCAACCCCAACGGTACCCCAATGTCCTCGGCACCTAGGTTAGGGTTGGGGTTAGGGTTAGGGTTAGGGTTAGGGTTAGGGTTAGGGTTAGGGTTAGGGTTAGGGTTAGGGTTAAGGTCCCATGGTATGCCGTGGGGGTCCGTGGAGAGTTCAGTGGTATGCCGTGGAAGATGCCGTGGAAGGTTTTGCCGCAGGTGGTGCCACGGCATGCCACGGCATTATTGCGAAAAAAGACAATAATGTACATGGAAGCCAATGACTCGCAACAGGACTTGGAGGTGAGCCGTTCGAAGCTTGGCAAAGTGTTTCGCTCTGAGGGTCCACGTCACACACCCGTACAGCAGGGTCTCAATCACCTCGGCCTTCAACATTCGGACTTTCAGGCTAAGGGGGGCTGTCGTCCTATCATATAGCTCCGGGCCGAACCGTGCCACCAACTGGTGCAGCTGGTTCGAACGTGGTCTTCCTCTGTCTTCCTCTCGTTTTTGGTTTTTAGTTTTGTTTTGTTTTTTGCCTTCTTTTTGCGCTGACCCTATGTGATTTTCATATTATTTCTTTCTCTTCCTTTCTCCGATTGATAAGCCTTATTGAAAGAGTCGTGTGGCGTGGGTGGATGACGAGCCTGCTTTGCCTGTTTCGTATTGTCTGACGCCGAGGGGCCGGGGAAAGTTGACGAACGCTGGACGGAGGCTGCAGACAGGGTGGTAAGGTACCAGGCGGACTAGCAGGGAGACCCTGGCTGTGCTACTTATGCCGTAAACTGCTGCCGCTACCTGGAGGATGCTTTGTGCTTCGGTTCGCCTGGTATTTTCCGTTGGTTCTTAATCTTACTCTGTTGACGACGACTATTACGGGGGTCCATAGTTAACGGGACCAAATTTTGTTAGTAAAAATACGTGAATATATAGATTTTTATCTATACCATAGGTCCTATTAACTATGGACCCCCGTAATAGTGGTGTTTTCTCATTTTTTCTTTTTTTTTTTTTTCCAGTTCGTTTTTTTCAAGTGCCCGCCAGATCCCCTGCGGGGGGGGCACGAGGGTTTGATTCTTGTATTTTTGTCTTGTTTCTGTTTCTCTTTCGAATTGTCTTCTTTCTTTTTGTTTTTGTTTTCCTTGTGTTTCATTTCGTTTCTCTAGGTCATGGAATGTGAATGTCGTGCCTGTAATACGGAGTATGATGACATGGGATTGCAGTTCATACGTGGCAACGTAGTATCTCTGTGGCGTAGCTTTGTGACCACAGAACTTGTATCTCTCTCATTGCTTTAGGATTGAAGAATCGGTACGGACACTGGTTGTGCTGGATGTTGACGGGTTGTTGTTGTTGGTGTTGTTGTTGGTTTCTTCACATTAAACCGTTCTTTCTACGCGTCGACATCCAGCACAACCATTAATAGTGTCCGTGCCGATTCTTCAAACCTAGAGAGATACAAGTTCTGTGGTCACAAAGCTACGCCACAGAGATACTACGTTGCCCCGTATGCAATGCAATGCCATGTCATCATACTGCGTACGACAGGCACGACATACCCATTCCATGACCTAGAGAAACAAAAACGAAACCGAGAGAAAAAAACAAAAAAAAACAAAGACAACTCGAAAGAGAAAAGAGACAAAAAATTATATATATATATATACCTGGTATATGTATATACTTCAGTATAGCAACAAACCATCGTACCCCCCCGTAGGGGACGTGGCAGACACTTGAAAAGAACGAGCTGAAAAAAATATAAAAAGAAGAAAACACCACTAGTCGTCAACAGAGTAAGACTAGGAACCAAGGGAAAAATAACAGGCAAACCAAAGAAAGCACAAGGCATGCTCCAGGTAGCGGCAGCAGTTTATGGTACGAGTAGCACAGCCAGGGTCTCCCTGCTGGCCCGCCTGGTACCTTGCTACCCTGTCTGCCACCATCGTCCAGCGTTCGTCAACTATGCCCGGCCCCTCGGCGTCAGACAGTACGAAACAAGCAAAGCAGGCTCGTCATCCACCCACGCCACACGACTCCTTCAATACGGCTTATCAATCGGAGAAAGGAAGAGAAATGAAAATCACATAGGGTCACCGCAAAGAAGACAATAAAATGAAATAAAAGTAGAAATAACGGTTGTATGTGAAGAAAACAACAACAACAACAACAACAACATTAGTATGACCCTAAGAAAATAAAAGACAAGCCGAAGCACGATAGAACGAAACTTTCAACGATAAAACGTCCTCCAGGCAGCCGCAGCAGTTTGTGGTGCGAGTAGAGGCATAGATTGACATGCTCTACCTACTACTAATAGTCGGTTTGGTATCTTGATATTCTGTGTGTTCTCTCCTTTCTGTTTTAGTCGGCAGTGCTCCACCCCCGGAGAGGATGCGTCGGGCGACACAAAAATGAACAAAACACGCGCATCATCCACTCACAAATAAACCTTTCTTCCATAAAAAGACAGAAATGGAGACAGACGAAACAGTAAAAAGTAGCAAAAAAAGGTTAAAACACTACACCAGGTGAATGCTCTGCATTGCTTGGTCGTCACTCGTCACTGGCACTTTCCGATATCAAACAAATCCACAGAGCTGCAAAAAGTAGTGCAGCAGCAGCAGATACCCCTCTATAGTGCCAGTGGAATCGCTTGGCACATGTGGTGCCCGAAAGAATGCCTGTGTCCGGAAAAATGCCGGTGTATTGGCCTGGGTCATATCGGCATTATAGAGGGGCAAATGCCGTATTGCATCAACCTTATTGGCCTTCCCGGGGGGGGAAAGGGGCGACATCTGTGACCACGGCTCGTCCAGTCCAAGAGATTGCCAAGGGTGAAGCCTCCTACGGGTTACGCTGGACAGTAAAAGTGCTGATGGACTAAAATAGTACTACTATAAGAAGAACAGCGAGGCTGCAGTACAAGAATACTACTGTTACCTCGTACACGGTACCTGGTTTCCTTCACGGTAACGTACAGTAGATCTGCGGAGGCCCTGTAATATTATGGTATCTGATTTGAAAATCGGAGAGAATGACAAAAAAAATAAACGTACCGCCCTGGACGGAAAAGTAAGGCACGTTAACGTAAAAGCATGAAGACCAAACCTTCCTCACTATTCAACCTATTACGGGGGTCCACAGTCAACAGGACCTATGGTATACATAAAAACCTATATATTTACCTATTTTTAGCAACAAAATTTGGTCCCGTTAACTATGGACCCCCGTAACAGTGGAATCTCTCTAGACCTATTTTTATTTCTGTAGCACACTCTTGTCGTCGTTGTGTTTGCCCTCCGACAAAGCTTTCACATCCTTTTCGTAGGGAACATCGACATGTAAATGCTATCTACTGCTGTTGCAAGGAGACCGGGCGAGTATACAACACGTACTATTAATATTACAGGGGCCACTAAATAGCACCTAATATTGGAACTATAAATACGCAAATAAATAGGTTTTTGATTACACCGTGGGCCCTACTGGTATTTACTATGGCCCCCCGTAGTACTTACTACTAGCAACTGTAGTAGATGCTCTATGTTTTAGTACCATATTCCCGTTTTGGGGACAAACTACTTATTACGGGGGACCATAGTAAATGGGACCAAATTTTGTTAGTAAAAAAAGGAAAATACGTAGGTTTTTGTATGCATCGCTGGTGCTATTTACTATGTCCCTCCGTAAATAGCTTTTATTCTGAATGGGTTGTGCCCACAGCGGGACTACAGTAGTTCTAAAGGAGTATTATTTCGAATCTCCTGTTTTTTTGTAGACCGCTCCCGCGATATAGCGCCTGCTACAGAACTGTAGTGTGCCGTTTCAACATATTTCGCTACCTTCTGGATGCCTACCATCGACCTACTCCCTCTATATGTTGCTCTTTTTGCTTCGACCTTTCTTGTGGCTCATTCGGCCACCCTGTTTACTTGCACCCTACGTCGCACCCTGCCTCCATTCTCACGCCACGGGTGGCCCCCCAATCCTTCCTTGATGTCTCCATCAGGCCATTCACCACCTCGTGGTTCGAGAGTGAAGCAGGCCACCCTCAGGTAGGCAAGGACCTGTATGGTCACCGGGACCGTTTTGAAAGAATCGTTCTTTGTTATTCCTGTGCTTTGTCTTCGCTGGTCCATCTTCCCTCCACGACCCTCGTTGTTCTAGCTTGTCCACGGAGTTGCTGTCGTGTGCTACCAAAGGTTTGCTCCACGTATTATTATTGCTCTGGGATCCATCGAGGGGCCATGAACCCTCTTGCTATGGGCAAAACCCGTTACGCATGAACTAGTTGAAGAGGAAGTTGCCTTTCCTTACACACTAGCACGCGAAAGGATGATGCATGTGTCGATGTCGTGCCAACTCATCATTATCATAGTCTCCCACGAGACAATCACAAGCTTTCCACAGCAAATGCAAAGAGTTCGCAGTTCCGTTCTTCGACCGGCCCTTGACTCATTCGACCGTAGTGTGTGCCTTTTTCTCTGGGCTGATCCCTCACGGTCAGTGCTGCCTGCACGCAGGTGTATACCCGCGCTTGACGGTCGGCGTTGGTGACATCGAGCAGGATCAAGTCAGTCTCGGTGCCCCCCCTCTCCCACCCACTTCACCCTCGATGGGGAACTCTGAGCCTGGTACTATGGTTGATCGGTGCTCTAGCTTAGGGGTATACACATACGCGTCTTCTGTCAATGCCCCCTATGTAACAGCTGCTGCACGCCATGCCCCCTATGTATTCGGTTGGTGGTACGGTAGGGAGGGGCTCTTCAATGTCCTATATTTTGAGTCGATGAGATTGAGCCACTCCGCCGACTGCCCATCTTATTTCTGGACATTCTTGAGTAACGTTTTTCATTGTCGCGATGTTCACTGGAATGGCATTGATTGTACGTACGTTACTCTGCCACAATTGTTTTTTGGCGTCAAATTTTGAGTGCGATACATGGATAATTTTGTCCGAGTGAAGTAAAAGCGGTAGCGAAAATTGGGTAGGTCTCGTACCGTAGCAACAGCCACTCCTCAATCCTAATCCTGTGCCATCGTTCGAATATCGGTTTCAGGGAGTGATATGAGTCGACGGCAGTCCGTTGGTAGCATCTGCCCATATTGCGATATTATCACAGCATGTGTTGAAGTGATGTTGTCTCTTACGATGCTTATCGCTTGCTGATTTGTCTGGCATGCCGCGTCGTGTGGCGTGACTGCTACAGTTGGCCAGGATCCTGAGGTGCTGGTGCGCGTTCAGGGGACTTCATTTGTGTTGATTGCTTCATGCGCCTCGGGTGTAGCAATCGTCGGGGTCCTACTCCGTGCTACGTCCCCGTTCCAGCCAACATCAACATGCGGGGAGGACGGTGGCGATTTCGTCCCTTCGGACATCTCACGCGTCGTAGATCGCGAATTATTTTTGATGTGGTTCTGGATGGTTCCAGATTCAGATAGCTTCCTCATCACTCGGCCCCCCCAACGGCCGGCGAGGCTTGTGAAAATCCCCGCGTCCGGTGCAGTCCCCCGCTGCTCTCAATCAAAGCGAGCGTCTTCCTCACTTCCCCCGGCAGCAAGCGGAGTCCCCCCGACCCCTGACGCAGAGAAGAGGGTTAGGGGGGATACCGATGAGGACTCATAGTAGATACCAGAAATATTGGTTTAGACACCATTTTTCTAGCCTCTCTCCTCCCGATAGCTCGACACTGTTTTATTTCGCCCACTTTGCACCGACCCTGCAAGGAACGCAGGGTGATTTTTGAGAGACAACTGCGTGTTCATGATCTCCTCGACGAAACTGGCTACGTGGGCAAAGCGAATTTAGATATACGAGCAATTGTATCATGGCTGGCTTCCAGCAAAGCGGAGCATGACCGTCGATTATAAAAAAAAACAGCAGCGACACGAACAAGAAGCTCCAGGGGATTAGATAATACAACCTAGCTATACTTTGACTTGACTTACGGCCAGGACGTTGAAACCCTTTCTCGGCAAGCCTTGTCAACAAAATCGACACCTGTTTACACTGGGTCCCTCTGTCGGTTCAGGTCATTTCGTTTCATGCTTCCCGCGAGATATCGACCTACTCTACTACCTGTCGCCCTTGTCTTTGTACTCATTCGTCCGTCTCATGACTTGTTATGGCACGAGGCATTCAGTTTCCATCTACACTCAAATGGGCGTGGGTCTGCCCCACTTGTGATTTCTCCCAGGTCGAGAGTGGGGGAGATACTGTCCGCGAGATTACCACCTGGACGGCCGCCAGAATAACCTGCGAAAAGAGATGTTCCTCGCAGATTCATTTCTTGGTCATATGTAGTTGATCCAATCCTCAAACGACGGCTGCTGCCAGGTGACCGATGAATCCGATCGATAAAGCTGTCCTGTGAGCAATGCGTTCTAGGGGTGGTGCCTTCTTGTCTGTGCTCGTCGCATGAGAAGCTTACTATCTCAACCGAAACATTATTTCGAAGAACTTTGTTCTCGCAACCCAACCAACTTCGTATTTTGCGTGCGAGTCCTAGAACGAGTATTGAGGTACAAGTATCACGCTAACATGTATACTATTAATAGTGTAATAGTGGTCCACTGGAAGAATTCAATAGGGCGGGACCTTTCGAGCCAGAAACGTGCAGCTCCTACGGTGGGGGGAGTCCTTCGGAGTGGATCGCTTCTGCCTCGACGACACGTCCAGATCGTTCCACCGCGAAATCTTCGAGTTTGCGGCTCGTTAGGTGGAAGAGGAAATTGTCTTGGTCGGTCGAAGAAGCGTTCCACGATAGAGGTTGACCCCAAATTGTCTGAAGCTACTCACGTAAGGAGCTCCATACCTCACCCGAAAACTGACTTCAGCAAACTTCAACTTGCATCGCGATGAGTAGTCCCGTTGCCCAAGTATACAAAAATGTCATTTTTCGAAACAAGATTGACATTCCCACCATTTTGGGTTGAGCAACCCCGTCATTCAGAAAACATTTAGCGGCAACGTGCTACCTCTATCGTATAACACGTCTGAAGTGTTTGAGGTTCGCGCGCCTCCGATGTAGCTGCGGCGGTTGAAACGCCGCGTATATTGCGATGATATGTCAATGTTGTAGCGCGCTGGTCATGTACACAAATTGTCGCAACGTATTCGCACCATACCAGGTACGTAGTATCTTACCCGGTGCATATTTCACAGTCTCATCATACCGCTGCAGTAGTCTGTAGATAGTCGGGTATATACGAAGACCATTATTGGGTGCGTGTGTCCGAGCAGCTTGTCATTCCCGTTGTGCAATACTTCGTCGCCCTAGCAGCCCTGCGTGTGCGAGGCAGATCCGGAGCTCAATCGCCGAATGTGCTGGGGTTTTTTTTTGTTCCAAGAAACTCCGCATTCAATAGGGGGCGCACTGCATAGACTACGTTGCTTAGTGTACAGACAGGTAAATCGACTAACGATGGAAGCAAGAATGCCTGCTATTCATCGAGAAACACGTTTCGCGTGGTCCCACTCGAGGGCTGTCACCTGGTGTTGAGGGCGACATAGGAACACCACATCAAAGGCGTTGGTCTAATCTCCGACCAAGTTAGATCGAAACAAGGGCAAAATGGGGAAAGGATGGGCGACTTGGGGATAATAAAGTCCAGCTCTAAGCAAGGCTTACGCTTGGCTCTAGTGAAAAATATGCGTACACGCACGGATATGTATATTTATGAACGATAGCAAGCGTATTCTTCGCAGTGCTGTGAACGTACTTCTGCCGCTGATATTGAAGCGCTCCTTGACATTGTAACCATCCAGACGTTGATGTTAAGACACTATCTGAAAGAGAATCAACAGCAGAAACTATGACCATATCTTCTTCGTCTCTCCATAATTTGTTTCTGAGAGATGCATGCTGAAGTTCATGCCTCACATTGTCGGATGACATGTCGAGAAGAAGACGAAAAGGTCCCCACAGTCGCTCACGGAAGACCCACCGAACATAAAAAGGTTGAGATACAGTTTTTTGTATTCACGTACGTGTTGACACCTCTCGCACTGCACCCACGCTTTTGGAGACATACCACTTGGACGTAGTGTGGGGTCATTTTTGCACTATAGTAGAAGTGCACTGTCTAACTTCCACGGCCATCTCTTACCGCTTATTGATACGCGTGTTTCGTGTTTCCGTTTCTATTATGAATGGGTGGAGTTGTCGGCGCCTTCACAAGCGCGTTTGCCACGGGGAGCGGGCAAGGCTGGTTTTTCGACGTCGATGATCCTCCACCGACTCCACGAGAGGTATTCGACACCCCTACGGGAAACCCTTTCTAGAAAATCGAATAGTTCGAAAGCTTGATAGCGTTTCGAAAGCGTCTATTTCCTCCGTCAAACAAGTTTCGAAGGGCATTTCTCCGACAACATGCGAAGGGATGTACTACCACCGGCGAAAAACGGCCCGAAACGTTCGACATCACATCTGGAACAACATTTCAAATTTGTCAGAACGTAGCAGCACCATCAAAGGCACCACCCCAAAACCTGGAACTGCTGTACACACATCCAAGGGTGCAGGAGAAACGCAATTTCTCGAGACCTAGGCAGGGGATGTGTATGCTAAAACCACGTAAAATACAAGATCGAATAAATACAAGTTTCTTTTTATTCCACAAAATCCCACTGCTGTCCTGCTTTCTGTTCTTCCATTTTGATACTTTTACGAGTGTGGTGTGCCGTTTCTTTCGTTTTTGGTTGAGCGTCCCTGCGCATATTGACAAATGCGTCGCAATGACGAGTTCAAACACCCTCCGCATATTGTAAGGTAGATGGTCCGTCAGGCACCTCCTTTCTACTGGAGGAGGGTAGGCCGCCGGTTCTTCGGGACGAGAGAGGGCGCGACTCGGAATGAATGTTCCCGCGGCTGAAAATTCGTAGAATCACTGATCATAGCTACGTGCGTTATACCCTACAAAACTTCGGATACACCTTTCCGGTCTTTTACGCCTTCATATAATTGTTATGCATTTGATACCCTACATCGAGGGACCGCGGGTATATTTTTTTACGATGGAATGACACTACACGAAACAACGGCAAAACAGGAGAAACATAGCCCACATATTATAGGAAACGTTTGCAATAGTTCCAAACACGGCTTACTCCTGGCTCTAGCCACGTGTAGTATGTGGACACGGACAGTTATATGTATGTATATGAACGATAGTGCAGTAGTTGTATACTCTACAGCAATGTTAACGTACTTTTACTACTGCGTGCTATTCATGATGTTCGTTGCCATCGCCACTAACCAGCCAGTCGCTGATGTTGAGGCATAATTTATCTGGAAGACAATCAACAACAGAAACTATGGAACCTAAATCTTCGTCTTTCATGAAATGTTTGTAAATATCTATGTTGAAGCTCATTTTTTCACATTGTCGGATGACAAAACATGTCAAGAAGAAAGGTCCCCATAGGCCCTTGGAGGAAAACGCACCGAACGTAAAACTTATATTACATTTTTTAAGTACGTACCAGGCACGTATCAACACCTCGTAGAAGTGCGCCCACGCTTTTGGAAACATATTACTTGAAAGTAGTGTGGGTTCATTTTTCGCAGTATTAATAGCAGAAGTACTGCTGTGAGTCTTTCGTAGGCTACCTCATGTCTTTAATCACACATTTTTTCGGATTTATTGCTTTTTTTCCGCATACCTCGAGGTGTCAGCATCTCCACAGGGGGTGCTTGCCACGGGAAGCGTGCGAAGCTGTTTTCTTCGTCTTCGAAGATCCCGCACCCGCCCCGCTAGAACTGGTTTTTGCAAATCAGATGGTTTAAAAATATTGATGTTCTTTGAACAACACATATTTCCTCCGCCGAAAACGTTTCGGAGGGCAGTTGTCCGACAATATACAAAGGGCGGTATTGCAACCAAAAACGGCCCGAAACAATCGAAGTAATTTCTGCCATAAAAATATATGTCAGAAGGTAGCAGCACTATTACGGGGGTCCATAGTTAACAGGACCTAGGGTATGCATAAAAACCTATATATTTAACTTTTTTCCTAACAAAATTTGGTCCCATTAACTATGGATCCCCGTAATATCAAAGGCATCGCTCGAAATCTTGCAATTGCAATACTCATCCCAGGGTGCACGAGAATACACTTCTCGAAACCTCACCACCTACGCATCCATGTGTGCGAGACCCGGACATGGGGGGGGTGTATACTAAAAGCAAGATAAATACAAGGAAGGGAAAAAAAAACTCCTTTCCGTTTTTCAAGTTCACCAACTCCCATCTCACCGGTTTCGTTTTGGTCCATTTTGATATGTTTGGGGGTGTCGCGTGTCCTTTTTTTATTGTGTCAAGCACCCCTGCGCATCCTGGCAAACGTACCACGATAACGGGTCCAAACACCCGTGGCCACGTCATAAATTATCCAGCCACATCCTTTCTGCTAAAGGGTCAAACGCCGCAGGTATTCCGGGACGAGAGAAAGCGTGATTCGGGATAAGCCCGCGGCCCCAAAGTAAATAGAAAAACGTATTGTAGCTTCGTGGTCTTCCAAGTCGCGTATGAAATACTTGATTTTGATACCTGAGAGATGAAGACATACCTATATAAATAATATATATGTTGTTCATTGTATACTGGTAATTATTAATGTTTAACGCGACGACGGGCGGACTCGCACCTCAATTTCGAGTGCCTATTGTAGTAGAAGCTGGGCAAAATAAATACCTTAAAATTGGGCTGGGCCCTGGTAGCTAGAGCCAGTACACTATGTACTGGCTGCGTCAGATGCCAGTATACTGGACCCGAACAGTGCACTGGCCGCGGCTTCGCCTGACCCGCGCACCCCCCATGCTGATAAGGTGAACCCGCCGAAGGCGCCCCCGGAGGGCCCCGCTGGAAGGCACCCTGCTGGAGGCCCGTCATCACCCGATTTGGATTCACTAGAGCTGCAAGTATGTTGTTAGGCCCATGTTTTAAAGGGGAATCAGCCTCACTTAGCTTAACTAGGAAAAAAGAAAGAAAAACGGACACACTGTACGGGCGGTACACACAGGAGTATGCGGACTACTCGAACTACTGCACACCGCAGCACGCAGCGTAAAAATGAAACATTAAACCGAAAAAGCATTTGTGCTCAAAGAATGATGTGTTGGAGCCTGCGGGACTGAATCACGGCTTGGGATTGATACCACGTTTGCTCGCAATACACCCTTTCCTCAGATTCTCCGATAAAACTCCGAACACAGAAGAACGGCTCGAGTTATCGAGTTAAGTCTCTCGTAAGTATATTGGTTCTATACTACGATAGTATCTCTTACGCCTGGTGTGCTTCGTTCCTCGCTGTACCTGCTTCGGTCGCTCCCGAGTGTCTTCTTGATTGGGAGCCGACACAACCCCCGCATCATCAGCTGCTTCGAGGATTATATTCCTCTAAAAGCTGGGCTCCGGGCGCGCCGTCGGGGTTCACAAAGCCCAAGCCATCAGTTGTCAAGGTGGCTTCGTCCATCGTGCTCACAGTCACCTTTCACTCTCTCCAGTCTCTCGCTATTATGCGTGCCTACTGTGATCTTCGCCGGGCTTTTCAAAGGGCTTCCACTGCATTGTAAGGCGGCATTAGGTACAAAATATTCAAAGTACTGGCAGCCCGGGCACCTCTCTCAACCGATACATACGGGACCAGGGCTCAGCCCTGCTTAATCATGTAGGCGTCCGTTGGAACGTGAATTTCCCCGCAACGTGCGCATTCGCCCACATTCTGCGGGCGTTGCGGGGATTGTTGCTTTCGAAAAGGTTCTTCTGGCGGAAGTATCTCCTTCGGCATTTTCCTGCGTACGTTCTGCGCACTACGCGCGCCCCAAGGTGGAGTAATTTCCTGCAAGTCGCGGTTCAAACGCCCCACCCGTTGTTCCCTGTCGCCCGATGTGTAACACGATCGGGTCGGGGTCCGTCGGCGGTTGGTCGCCCGGTCGGGTGGTCGGTTTTATTTTGCCGGCTATTTAGCGCAGACGGCGGACCTCAGCCTGGCGAGATCGTGGGGGGTGTACGGAGGGCCTGGTGATCCATGCTTCCAGCGTTATGGCTTCGAATTTTGTGATTTCCCCGGGCGTGTACGTAGGTTCAAGGTGTGGAGACTGAACGCCGAGGTAGTCGAGCACTGTACGATAACGTCATGTGGCCGGAGCTTAGCTTAGTTCGACAAGCTGTAGTGTTGAAGTTCCGAGCGATATAAACCAACGTTCTTATTGTAACGGGGAGGAACAGGGGGGGGGGGGGGGGGGGGGGGGGGGGGGCGCGCTTCGAGGGCCCGGCTTTCATTTACGACGACGTGAGACACCAAAACGAAATACAGACAACGCGCACAAACAAAATTACGTATGCATACACGTACACATAGTACTGAAACTAGCATATTTATAAACGATGATGGTAGCTGTATAGCAACATCGACGCTGTAGTTGCAGTTTTTTTTTTTATTATCATCGCCATGAGTCAGCCTCTGTTCTTCTGGTGCTCTGCGGACGAAAGTAATCAACAGTTTGTGTTTCCAAACATGGAAAACTTGTTTTTTTCCAGGGATGTTCGGAGAGATCGATGTCGAGGTGCATGCTGCGCTTCATCGGGTGGCATACCAATTTCACTCGAAATATAAGGACAGTTGGCATAACAAATATTTAATACAAATGGTCTTTACGTTTTGGATCAGAGTGGTTAAGGTTAACAATATGAAAAAGTCTCGGCAGACGGCCCATAACACTACGTAGAACTTGAACACACGCTGTATATATAGTATCGGTTTTTTTCTGTCGTAAGAATCTTCGGAGTCAGAAATACTGCGGGCGTGAAACGTTCTTCTCTCTGCCAAAAACACGACAACATCCAAAATGCAACGAGAGTGGTGTCGTGGAACGCTACATATCGGTCTCATATTGTCTTCACGTAGCGGGGCACGAGCCCCTCAGGAAGTCCCGTAGGATCCCACGGGATGTCTTTCCGAGTCCGATGGGGTGGGACGGCTCGCAGGATCATTCTTACAGGCTCTCTTACGGGTGCTATGAATGAACGACAGTGCTGCAGTAGCTGTGATAGCATCGTTGACGCTGCATTTTTTTGTTCATCGTCATCGCCATAATTCAGCCGTTCTTTGATAAACAGAAAATAAGGAAAACGTATTTGGTTATTTCCAGGGTTGGATTGAGACATCAACGTTGAAGCTCATTGTGCACATTTAACGGATGGCAAACAGGTTAAGAATGATGAAAATATCCCAGGGGTGGCATAGCGAGAATCCCACACGGCGACTTAAATTGAACATTATTGTAGCATATCGCGTGTCAAGCGCGCTATAACATGACTTCGACTCTCACAAGCTTTTACCTCATACACGCGCGAGTGTTTCAAATTCGCGTTTACTTCCCCTATATGTATGTGGAGGCTGTACCTTCCCAGGCGTGTTGCCACCGAAAGAGGGCGCAGCTGAAGTCTTCGTCTTCGGTGGTCCCCCGCCAGCTGCTCATGTGTTCAACACGGTGAGACGTTCTTCTTTTTTAGAGAACCAGACAGTTTGAATTTAACATCTCTACGAAACCAGATGTTTTGAAATTTTGTAACTATTTGCCATCAAAATCTACCGTAGTTTCCTCCGCCGAATAAGTTTCGAAGGTATTCTCTCCGACAATACACAAAAGGCTGTATGACCGGCAATAGCGGCCTGAATGGGTCGCAACCACTTATTTCTTCCGAAACGTTTTATCCGAAAGAAGCAGCACCGCCCAAACTTCATAAATTATTTTTTTTAATTTATGAATTACGTCAGCTGTGAGTTCGACTGATTAAGTATTACGGGGGTCCATAGTTAACAGGACCAAATATTGTTAGTAAAAATACCTAAATATATAGGTTTTTATGTATGCCATAGGTCCTGTTAACTATGGACCCCGTACTAGTTGATACTCAACTTTGCAAGCTGCGAAGTACGTCTCGTCTTGTAAAAAACGAGCCCAAACCCTCCGCACGTCGTCAAATGGGGCATCAGACGCCTCCTACTGAACGTTCACACGATGCAAGTATTCCGGGACGAGAGAGCGTGATTTTTCCCGTGGGCACAACGAAGTACAGCAAATAGCGAACGCACTTTTCTGAATGTGACATTTCGCGCACTAGAGGTACCTGAGGTGCCTGGGAAATGCAAGATAGCTGCGGTTCATCTTCGAGATATAACACGAGGACGGACGAGACGGCTCTTCCGTTTCGAGTCCTTGTCAGAGACTGGGCAAAAAAAATGATTTCTACACTTGAGTACTTTTTTTGCGAAAATAATTTTCTCCGCAACGCGCGGGTTAATCTCTACGTCGTGCGGCCTTTGCGCGGTTTGTGGCGTTCGAACGGTGCTTCGACGGTCTGCCTGTCGTTTTGGATTTGAAACGTTTGAGATATTGCACGTCCTGTGCTGTGGATACAGAAATTTCCTGCGTATGGAACACAGCTCCAAACATCCCATTCGAGCTTTCCTGTCCCCCGACACTTACTACCATGGTATATCTCTGACAAGCTTAGCAAGTACCACTTTCTTCGCCTACTCTCCCTTCCCAGCGGTGCACCGACACCGACGACTAGTATCCCCCGTCTGTGAATGCTCGCCTCAATGCTCGCTAGTCTAACCTGTATTTACGAATGAAGAGTCGGTGTAGGCCAGGGTGTGGGAGTCGGGCTGCGTTCCCCGCCAGCGGATAGTGCATCGACAGAGGAGTGGATTGCTGGTCATACCTAAGCACAGCAGCAGTAAGTGAGCACATTCACGTTCATAGGCAGTATGCTACTACAGTAATATCGTACTGGAGTTTCCCTTTTGTTGTGACCCCTGAAAGGCCCGGCAGCGAGCAAGTCGTTCCCGGGAGGGGGCCCTTTCAAGCTCTCCGTTCGCCGACTTGGGCGGCCAGGCCTCTTTCGCCGGTGACACCAAGGGCCGTTGTGTGGGGGGCGCGGGGCGCGTGTCGCCACCGTGGGCCCACGTGGGTTCCGGTGGCGCTCGGGAGTGCCGACGTCCTGCGGGGCGTGCAAAACCTGAATGAACGTTGAAGATGAAAAACGACATGACGAATAAAAATTCGGTCCAGAAATTTTCAAGCCTGTCTTGTTGCGCCTGTGGGCTGCAGTAAATCCTCTGTTACGGCGATAGATGAATGCCAGATGAGCAACTTCAACAACGTCAAGCCATGCGGCACCAGAAGATTAACGATCAGGTTGGTAGGCCATACTGCTCTTGGCCGCTTGCTACTGAAGTCGTCATGCCTATTGATAATCTTCATCTAAGAACTAAAGCGATCTAACCCATTTACTTGTTGATGTTGAACTTGGAAATTAAATTGCTGTTTGGCAACATAATAAAACATGTTTTCATGTTTTGCTTTCCATTCCTCTCGACATATTAGCCCTTCTTTTGTCTCGTTCCTAGCCGTATCTCAAACCTGGTGTCACACTACAGGCCCTCCTTCCCCGTCTCCACTACAACGCGTGCTTTCCTTTTTATTGCGAGAAGGCTTCAGCACTTTCTTCCCTCGTAGACTCGTGTCGAATTTGTTCACCATAAATAAGCCCACAACGTGGCAGAGCTCGGAACCTTAACCTTCGACCTTGCTGAGTTTTTTTCGAGGGTAATCACTAAACCACCGGGGCAGTCAGTAACTCACCCCCAATACCTCGCCGGTAGATACAAGACAAGCTTGATACTCCCGTTGTAGCAAAGTTCACAATTTTCGGAAAAAAATCAAAACTGAAGATTATTGCGCACACGCGGCTAGGTAATGTACTTTCACAACCATGCAGTATCGTCCCCGGCATCAGACGCATACACGATCGTTGTACGACTTGAAACATGAACTCGAGAAAAAAAACAAGAGAGGGATTCGGCAAGCCAGAACAAAATGGTTCATCAGAATTTCGTATGTCTGGCTAACAGCAGACCCTTTTACTCCTTCAGTCCTCACGCGTGACATCTCCGCTTTTAGCGTCCGAGAGAGAAAGCCCAGATGCGAATTGCACCGTGTCAATCAATGATATAACCAACCCCGAGTAGCCTCTTTGTGACGACGTCGAAACAGCCCCCGTATCGAAAGCTTTCAGCATTTTTTCACGGCTTCTGAGCTTACACGTCCTGTTTTCTGGTCCATACAATTTAATAGTTGAAAACAATCGCCCTGCGTCCCTGCCCCCCAATCAATCGGCAGGGGAGGCGGGGCAAAAGCTAGCGGCTTCTCCTGTTCCATGTGCCGACGCATCAATTTAACAATGCCGATGCGCAAACGCACCCGACGACAAGGTTATGGGGCCCACTCATGCCGGCGCTCCGGTGGGCGTCGCATCGTGGCACTAGGAGCGAGTCGCCTATCCATCGACCGCGTCCGGACGTAGTCCGGTCGACTCGGAACTTTCCTAAAGTGACTGTAGGTATGATCTACAGTTCGTGCCCAATCCATGGGACATCCCATCCCATGAGGCATCCCAAGGAAGAGTAGACCAACCGTGGATCGTCCTATGGGCCGTTCAACTTTGTGTTCTATGCGATGAAGGCACGTCTTACGGGACACACCACAAGACGTCTCAAGGGATGATGCACGTTCCATGGGATGACCCATGGGACGAGCCGCTAGATATCTCGTGGGTTGTGCTGCGTTTAAAGGGACGACCCATAGTTCTACTCATGAGTAGAACACCATCCCATGGGTCCCCATGGGTCGTCCCACGGGATATCTCGTGGGTAGGAACTTGTTTCATGGAGGTGACGGTGCCATGGCTCCATCCCATAGGTCGCACCGTAGAATATGCAATGGCATGGGCTACGGACTGCGGCATCACCCATGGGATGCCCCACGGGAATTTCTGTTTTATTGGGCTGACTCATAACGGATGGAGAATCCCTGTGGGATGAATTTCATGGGACTGCATACTCATAGTATGTCCCATGGAGCATATTACCCCCAATAATATAACCGGGACGATCCAAGGGATTGTATGCTATACATAAGTCATCCCCTAGGCCGTCCTATGGGACTTCCCATGGGACGTCCCATGGGTAGTCTTTTATCTCATACAGGAGGCCTGGGTCACCCGATAGGACGCAACACATTATATGGCACATCCCATGAGTACGCAGTCCCATTCTTCATCCCATGAGACTTGCCATGGGCCATGAGTCAGCCCAATAACAGCAATATATCCCGTGGGGCATCCCATGGGTTGTCCCATAGGACGTAATCCATCTGGTAGGATATACTATATGGGACGACCTATGGGACAGACCCACGATACCTTCAATGGGGCATCCGATGAATATGCCGTCCCATGATTCATCCCATTGAACTTCCCATGGGTCATGGGTTATCAAAACAAATCCCGAGAGTCACCCAACGGGTTATCCCACAGTACGTAAATCTCTTGGGATAATCCATTCGACGAGGTATGGGAAGAACTAGACGCGTTAGGTTACCTATGGAACTTCCCATGTGACGACCCATGAAACTAGCTTCGATCCATGGGATCTCCCGTGGGATTAACTATGGGACGACGCATGGGTGGCATGCCAGCCTACTGGTCGTCCAGTGGGTCATCCCATAGTGCGCCACCCATTCCATGGGAGCTCGCACGGGATGACGTATTGGGTGACCTGTGGGACGCAAAACGAACGCTGGGATGACCCATGAGTCATCCCATGAGGCGAACAAAAGTCCCATGGTACACCCATGATATGTACAATATGTTGTGGTACATCCATGGGATGTGCAATTTATACGTGATGTGCAGTCCCATAGTATATGCTATGGGACGTCATGGTGACTCCTCGGCAAACTATGGCACCTCCCAAAGATCTTTCCATGGGATGTCTCATAGGATATCCTGAAGATAGCCCATGGGCCGTACTTGATATCTCATAAGACAACCATGTACCCGTAAGGCGTTGTGTTGGACGTGCCATGAAGTTCACGAACCCCATGGGAAATCCCGTAGGTATTTTATGTTCCTAGCGGATGTCTTATGGGACGTCTCAGTCCCATAGGATATCCCACAGGGACACCCAACAGTGAACATTGAACATGGGCGTTTTGCAACGTATTTTTCTACCCGCGAGTCGGCGTGTACTCTGTATGAGGAGTCTAATTGTATGGTTGCATTGGTTGCGTGAATATTTGCCACCGTGTGTTATTCTTGGTCCGTACTCTGCCCGTGCTTTGTTGTCGATGCCTCAATCTCCCTGTCTGCCTGCACAAGCACTTCCGCTGGATAATACCAGGGGTATGATCTCCATTGGAAGCCTCCTCGGCGATCGAGTTAGTTGAGGGCGTCCTAAAATCGATACATGTGGTGGGTTGGTTCGCCATCCCAAGGAGCATAGCCCACTACAAGTGGCCTGCCTTTTGACTTACCCTTCAATGAGCTGGGTTCACGCATTCACCAGTGAAGGACGAATAGCAAACCGAAAAAAACGAGATCACCTTCGCACATCCCTGCCACGATTAGCTAACCGTACGGCGTGAGCGCCCCACTCTACTCCAGAGAAAACGTACAATATACAAGATAGGCCGACGACGTGAATGCACTGTGCCCACAATATCTAGCCGTGTCGTTCTTCATGGCATCTTAACCTGGCCAAGTGATATCTTGAGGGCGGAGTGGTAACTTGTGGGATTCTTTGTGGCGAACTGGAAAATACGAGCGCATTGTATTGGTTGAGGTCGGAAAGTAGATGCTTGGTTATGCTCTTCGTCCGGTCGTGGTTTCGGCAAAGGCTTGACATCGACCAACAAAGACGCAGCGGCTGAATCTACTTTCAGCATGTCGGAAGGACGGTCTGAGACACAATACATCAAAGGCGCGGGCTACTACTGTAGGGGTGCACCTGAACGTCTAGGCTCCCCACGGCTCCTCACCTGGTAATATCTATATACCTCACACTCGATGGACAATCCTACAACCTTTGGGCATACGCGACGCGTGCTGCTATGGGGGTAGTACTTTTTCTCTGGGCCTCCTCACTCTAGGAACTCCATGTTCACCTGAAACTGACTTTTCGGGATCGATTTACGCTTTCACCCATGGGAACAGTCCCACGACCCAAGCGCAAACGAATAATGGTCGTGAAACGCTAACGAAAAAAGCTCAGGGTCGTTCTGACGTCGAAGACCCCGTCAGCCAGAAGTACATTTAACCAATGAGCGCTACTACACCTCTGCGGTAGCACGGGTCACGCCAGGTATCAACTAGTCTCGTACGCGATACTTAGGTATTTCAACGGTATTGGGAAGGTCCCAGCTCGGGAACACCGCCCGCCAGAAAAACGTTTGAAAGACAGTTGCCAGCCCCTGTCTGTGTACGCGTCCAAAGTGTTTTGTTTTAGAGACTGACCATCGGTGAGTGGCGATTGTCGGTCTAGGAGAAATATCAAAGCCATACGTATGAGGCATTGTTATTCCTGTTAGAACAGTGGCGTCGGGACCGTTCTATGGGATCTTAAGGGATGGGTACCAGCGAAGCTGAAGACCCACGCACAGGCACCTACAATCAAGTCAAAGAGGCAAGCCAAATGCCCCCCCAGCAGGTTAGAATCGAGGCGCTCCGTGCGCGAGCCGATAGCGGCATGCATTTTGCAGGGAACGGAGAAGGAACGTTGTTGACAAGACCGATGCATGCTACGGTAAGGGTGCACCTGACATGTTTTGTTAGGCTCCTCACTCGGGGGGCTCTCAGCATGACTTAGAAAAAAAAACTGACTCTTAGGAAATATTTGAACAACAGCAGTCCCACGGCCTACATGGGTTCCGATCATTGCCGAGATAGCACAAACGGTGTTCCGACAAGGTTAGATAATGTTTCAGTTTGAACATCGATCCGTGCTACGAAAGGGGTGCTCGAACTTTCGACAAAAAAAAAATTCTGAATGGCGGGGGGCTCCTTAACCCAAAATCGTCGTATTGCCGTTTTAATTTTGCGGAATGTGAAATTTTGGTTCACACCTAAGCCATGGGCGTACTCGTCGGGTTGAACCCGATTTTTGCCTATCAAAATCATCCTTTGGGTGACTTAGGAACCACTTACGTGTCCACCTTGACATCTGTACACCCCCGTCAATCAGCAAAACAGATGGCAGAACGTAGCATGGGTCGACCGGCGGTGAACAAACCGTTTTCTAGTATATTGTATAATTAATATACCATCACTGTTATTTTCCAGCACAAGTCGTGGAAGGTCTTGTCCTCGGCGGCCTTCTCGACAAGCCGTAATCGCAGGTCCCCCTCCCCATACTCCGATGCGTGCCATCACATGTATCGCACAGAGAGCTCAGCATTCCCACTGCTCGTCGACTCTACCGAACGTGCAGTACCAGCTTGGCCGGTTGCGGTTCAAGCCACACGGAATATCCTCCCAAACAGGGGAGCTCGAAGACCGTGAGGGGAAGGAATAACAAGGCTTTGCCATGTGTACTTTGCTGAACGTTAGTCCCGTAGAGTCGGTTTGACGGAGACACTGTCGGGAAACGCAACATGGGTAAGCTGAACGTCTCACTCGTCTTGTTAGCTCTTAGTCATTGGACATCCATTGAAACAATATGAACTATTGTGTGAATATCACGCTTCGCGCCGCCGTCAATGCTGGAGTTTGGTAGGAACTAGTGTCGACCTTCAAGATGCCCAGCCCCGCGTAGATGCCATGGGAACTACAGGAGCAAATATGTATAGTGCATTGTTCGGAGCTGGGCGTATCTATACCCACTGCCAGAGAGGGCGGAGTTGGTAGATCAAGTCGTCGGCCGAACCACAATAGCAAGTAGTTGAGCTCCGCCCGCGTGTATCACGGCTATGTGACGTCGTGGCCGGTAGAAATGATCATAAACGAGAAGGGGCGTTCACGCCACCGCGCAGTGTAGCGGGTAGAGGTTCAGAGTAATCGATAATCACCAAATACAGCGCTGCTCATCGGATGGGGCTTCGCTACTGTTTTCGTATTTGACTATCGGCTAATTTTACCGGCCAAACGAGATGTGCTCACGTCACCGGGGGTGGAGCTGAGGCATGTGTGCAGGAGCCACGGGCGTATTCACATCGAGACGTGAGCGCATGGGTACGTTGATCGGTACCGCCAAATCGTGGAGAGAGGTCTTCGCGGTCATGTATGTCGAGGGCGTAGAAAGCCGCACAAGGTTGAGGACTGCATCGTGATCGGTTATGTGAACTTTACGTTCTGCTGCTAGAGTACGAAAATGAGAACGTTGTGGGCAACGAGACAAGGCTCTCAAAACAACGAGGTTGGCTGGCGGTGGAAACAAAGAGTCTACATACAAGTATCTCATTGTCACGGCAGAAACAACTCTCAGAACAGTCATTTATCGTAGGCCTAGCCCAAACCCTGGTGTGTGATTCGTGCTGAATGGAGGGATGGATGTCAATATCGTGATCGAGGTCAACAACAGGTTACGGACGACGAGGTGAAGTCGGCAAAGTCCTTGTCGGTGTAAGTTTTGAAGCGTGTTGCGGGTTCTGGCTTGGAAGACTTATAGTGGTGGGCGGCGCCGCTATCTGTCGTGGCGGCCCTGCCGTTGAGGGGCAGTTTTGCGTATGGCGGCCTGAGACAATACTGCGCTTTGGGGGAATATATAATGCCATAATCGCAGGATTCATGGGGGCACGAAGGGAAGTGGATGCCCTGCAAGGTGTGGCCACAGGTACGCTTTGGCTAAACACCATAGCCGACAGAATTGTTTGTGACATGTTCCGACAAGTCGAGATACGTGCCGCGACATGTTGAGACATGTCGCGGTTTTCCACGACGTGTCGCGGCGTGTCGCGACACGTGTCGCAACACTTGTCGCGACCCGTGCCGCAGATCTTGTCAAAGCACGGGCCGCGGCACTTGTCACGGCACTGACAGCGGCACCTATGGGATAATTGACGCGACACACTCCGGGACACTTGCCGCGGGTATTACCGCGACAGAAACAGCGTGTCTTGTCGTCAGTAGCGCCGCGGGTGTTACCGCGGGTGTTGCCGCGGAAGTTTCCGCGTGTAGGATTTGCCACCGACATTGCCGGGGACCTTGTCACGGCAAGTCCCACGCCGATACCCGCGGGCACAACCGTGACACGATCCGCGAAAGCTTGTCAGCGGTTCGTCTTGCCGCGACACGTCCCGGAATTTCGCGACACCTGTCGTGGGCACAGCCACGAATGAGTCGAATAATGTTCATCCCTGCGTGAATAGACCAGTTCTGAGTCCTAATTTATGAGACCTGACAAAAGAAGGCAAAAAAACGTACTTCAATCTGCCATCTATGACGGGGGAGACCAATGGCCGCAACAAGACCAGGCCAGGAAGCGAACTAGTGTCCAGGAAAAGATGGTTGAGCTGCCTGGTTTTTCGGCTGTTGAACCTCGAGCGAAAGCAGATGAAACGGATGTTCAGTATATAGCAGTTGTGCGAGACCTGGATCGGCCAAAATTGTCAACGGCGTCGTCGGTGAAAACGACGGGTTAGAGGGCGTAACACAGGAAGCTGGTGAGATGTGAGCCGAGCCCGACGAAGCCAGTTCCGGACGTGGAAAGCCTGCGGAAACTTTCAGTCTCAGATAAGCATTTGCTGGGAAGCTGGTGAGACGGTTGGCCCCATACAGGTCTAGCTTAGTCGCTGGCTGCGGGAAGCGGATGAGAAGTTTGCTTCACAGCTAGCATGGCATGTGTCGTTTTTTAAGCATGTACGTATACGCAGAAAAAATAAAATAACCCAGCGCCTACCGTGGACGTTGTGCTCCCCAACCCAGGCAATGTGCTTGCCGATTCGACAAACAGGTACGATGGAAGAGGACGCTAAATATCTCATAGGCGCGGGAAGCCAGCCACGTCAGATCCAAGACACGCACTCATGTTGAGCAAAGGCGCGTACAAACCTGAAACCAACGATGCACAAGTTTGATAAAGCAGTACGGCAGAGTTTCATCGCGTCCGTTACACCCTTGGGTCAGAAAATCCACCACTGGAAACAAGAAGATGTATCGAAGATCCGTTGCGACCACGAAACAGAGATGCTCAGCAGAAACGATTGTGGCCAGAACTTGGGATGGCTACTGAGCCCAAAGGGATACAGCTTCGTTAAACATCCACCTAATACAGCTAGTATGTTGTTACCGGCTTGAATAAGTGGGAGGGGGTATAGTGGGCAGTGCTTCGCTGGTGTGTGAATCGTTGCGCTGATATTTGCCGCAAGTTACGCCTCGTGCAAGAACGTATTGCAGCATAATATTTACGCGTTTTCCGGCACGCCCAACCAGGACATATACACGCGGAAGATCGAATATTTCCTGTGGGAAAACCGGGGGTATAAATCTATGAGACGTGGCGCACGTATTGCGGACCCGGTCCGTTGTTTTGCAAAACGAGTGTGACCAATGTTTAGGATGGCCGAACACCCAGCTACTACATGCAGCAGGTGATCAGCACGTCAGATTGAAGGCGATCTTCATAGTTGGCAGGGTATGGGTTTCGGTACGAAATATGCCCAAGTGCTTGCCGCATGCGAGACATGTGCTCAAACCACAGCCAGCAAAATAATTGATTTTTTAGTAAAAATCACGATGAAACATGAAGGTTTGGGGCTCCAAGCAGCGTTCGCACGGATGGCGTGATCTAGGCCTATACACATCTTTAGCTATGTACTGCAGACACCCAGTAAACGGCGCTCCGTGTTGTGGTGCAGGGCCTTACCGTGCAGGCTAAGGGTTGATATTGAGGGTTGCGAACTGTGCAGTGTGGTGCTGCATACCATGGTACAGCAGTACGTGATGCCTAAAGCAAGGCCAACACCGAGTTCATTCAATTTACAGCAACGTTTTGGCACAAAACCCTGGAAGAACACAGCCCCAAAACAAATCCTGTAGTATTCTGACTCGATGTCCTGGATCATTTGATGTAAGTATTGGACTTTTGGATGAGGCCTCCTGCGCGGCAGGGGTCCTCGTCCGGTATTTCGCCCCGCGCTGAGTGGACGAGTGCATCGCCTGCTCTGCGCGGGGATAGTACCTGCAAATGATCTGGGAATGCAAGCCTATGAATGCTCATTCTACTGATGGGTGGGTGGGAGGTCTCAATAAATATGTCGTGTCCCCCTCTGCTCACGAGGTTTTGGGAACGAAATGACGAGTGATCGTAAGCGACCACTCCACAATACAGATTCAAGACATTTTCGATGGCACCCTGAGTTCCATGATTTGTGCCAAATCATTCCCTCTGTTGTCATCGCCAATTTTACAGTAGTATTCTGACTCGATGTCCTGGATCATTTGATGTAAGTATTGGATTTTTGGATGAGGCCTCCTGCGTCGACCCGTGGTCTCGCCCATACTTCGTTGCTTTGTTGGATAGTATTTTGTTGTGTGTCCTCTCAATAGACCACTGGTCGGATACGTACTTGTCTCACCCAAACTTCCTTACGTTTGCCTTAACTCTGTCTCGCACATGCTGCGAAATCCTGCTCAAGCTCGGGCGACAGAGGAAGCCGGCGAGCGTCCGCGTAGCGCTGGCCGTGTCTTCTCTTGCCACCGTGGACCCGGCCACTAGAAGTAGCGCCGACGTAGTACTTTTCTATTGCCTCCGTCTTCCAACCACCTATTTTCATGATCTCGTCCACCGCCGTCCCGGCCAGGGATCTGGTGAGGGCGTCTCCCACTCCAAAGGAATGCATCGTGAAATGGTCCGGCAGGCCTGCCTTCTTGCAAATGAACCTGCAGGGAAGCCATCATTGGGGCTGCGGAGAGGGGCCGAGAACCCCGACCGCCCTCTGTCGTAACCATGAGGAAAAGATGACCGGCGGTTAAATCCCACCCAGTCCGCTGCGCGAAGGATATGTACTCCATACCCGCCCGGCTCGCGCACGTCTCCGGGCAGACCCGGTCTGCCAACAATACTGCCGCCTCGCCAGAAGCATCAAGAGTCTTATCAAACTGAAAATAATAAATTATATATATTTATAAATCAAGCCTCTAGACGCTGGGAGCCTCAGAATTTGCGACGCCTGAGTAAAGGAGTTGTCGTATTCCCTGCGCATCGAGCCAAACGCCTGCGCATACAGGGAAATATCTCTTGTCAGAGAGATACGCTCCGCCAGCGAACTACCTACCTGCGCCCGCGACCTCATGTCGCTCAGCAGGTCTATTAGTGTGTGTTCTAACATTGGAGCCGCCTGATTTACCGGGACCCCGACCTGCGTTTGCTCCTCGGACACAAATGTGAGGTACGAATCTACCAATGGACTCGCGCAAGGATGACCTACCCGGCGGGCAGGGTCCCACTCTTCCCCTTTCCCGTGTTTTTTTCATGGCCAGTTTAAGCTTAGAGACAATCCCTTTTCGGATTGACTCAGCCGCGTGCCGTCTTGCACATGAGGACCCGCCAGACACGCGTCGTCGCCCGCACGGCCTACGCCTGGGCAAGACGTCGCATGCACGAACTTGGTGCCTTTTCCCTGAGTGTCAAGGAAGCAGAGTAAATCGAAGACATCATCCGGCGTTGCTGTTGTCCAACCACGGGATCCGACCGAAGTGACGAGGACGAACGCGTCAAACTCATCGGCTACCCTATTTTACCGTACCTGCCCGGGGCGTCCTTCTCTCGCCGCCAATACGTTGCGACGCCGTGCCTGGAGCTTCTGGACATCCACGACGACTGGCGACCGCTGTGGGAAGCGCGGGGCCGGCAGAACCCGAACCGGCTGCACGCCGCACTTTTAACAGAAATAAACCTGCGCAAGGTTTTCTTCGTGACATGCGGAACAAAACGCGAACCGAACCAAGTCCCGGGTCGTCGCGAACCCTCCGCGGGCGGCAGCGCCCTGACCGGGTCTCCCTCGGGCGCGCTGTGTATAGTCCAACAACAGAATGGACCCCGATACCCAGTGGGCGTGCGGAAGCGTTTGAGCACGCCGCCTTGAGATGGTCCCCGACCGAGGGGGGGGGGGTTGTTAGCCAGCCCATATCATCATAACTATGTGTTAATAGCGTTTATTTATGTACTTTATTATTTTGGGGCAATACCAACCCAAACTGCGGAAGTCCACCTCGTACGCTATCATCCTGCAGCGAGGGTACCGCCAATTCCTGAGACCACCATCCGCACTGGGCCACTGAAAGCGTCCATCCGCCGCCGCCGGGGCCACCTCGATAGACCTCACCGTGGCGAGCTGCAAAAAAGGGAACCATTGCGCCTTCACATCTGGTAAGAAGGCAACCGCGTGAGCCTTGTATTCCGCCATATGTTGGACAATGTGTCCTGCCATGAAAGGGGGTGGGAAACAAAATCCAAAAGCCTGGCCTCCCGTACCCGGCTCGATAGAAACGCCCTGCGCAAACACGTCGGTCCCTGCAGAACCCGCACCGTCGTAGTGGAAGAAGGGAAGTGCCTCTCCCGTTAAGGGGGATTGCAAGGCCGACGCCGTACATGCCATGAGGTCCACATTGAACGGGCCCATTTCCGCTCATAACCCTTTAAACGCTGCAGGCGCTACGCGAATAGTGGCCTCCCGTGATGGCCGCGAGTTTGCATCCGCGACTTGACTTATTTTTTTTTCCGTTTTCAGCCGTCGGGATCCACTTCAACGACAACATGAAACAGTATTCTACCTGGAGCTCGAACAACTGGACCAGCAATGCGTGAGTCTCGCGGTTCCTGGCACGACTCCGGTTAAACGCGCCCACTACCGACTGGTTAACCACGCCGATGAGCACTTGCGCTCGCCTCAACACGTCCGGGTATCGGGTACCAAATTGTCGTAGGAGGTGGTATAGGGCCTACATCTCCTTCTGGTTGATGTGCTTTTTCAACCAGTCTGGTGGGAATATTCCCCCCGCGGGGAAGGCGCGCGCGGGCCGTGTTCACCACGCCCCCCCATGCGACCGAGGACGCAATCGACGATCTGCTCGTCAAGGTCGCCGAGAAATGTCGTGCCCGTTGCCACGGCTTCTCTTGCGAGGTGGTCGTGATGCCCAATTACTGCCTGAACTCGTCCAACAGGTCCGCCCGTGAGTCGTTCGTAAGGTCGACGGTGCATCGACCTGACTTCTCAAGTTCCGCGATACCGCAAATATCGCATGTGTCCAAAGAGATGTCGGCCGAATAGCGACCGTCATGCTCATGCACTTGCCCGCGATGCGCTGGAGGGTACGGAAAGACAGCTGTCCCCCATCCGTGGCTGCCCGCAGCAGCAGACCCAATTTATCCATCTTCTTTGGCAGCACTTGGAAGGTAGCGGTGTCCGAGTTACACGCTATACCGAGGTATTGCTGCTGCCCATTCGGCCGGAAGTCACGCCTATTTGCCGACAGGAACTGACCGCACAAAAACGATACCAGCATAGCAACGTGTGTTGCCTCTCCCGCCGCCAGCCATTGCGCACGCGCCGCTCGCCCATGGGAGGCCCGAAAGTTGCTGAGCCGCGAGCCATCGAAGTAAGCCAACGCCGGAATCCCTTTGGAACGAAGATGGGCTGCCTTCGCCTCACTGAGGGTATGGTAGCAAAATAGACTCAGACTGAAGCCGAAAGGCAAAACGCACCAGCAGTAATCGATACCGCCATACGAGACACCAAAGAGTGACCAGGAAGATGGCGTCATCCGGCGAGGTCATGAAACACCCTTGTGAGGCAACGCTAGCCACCCGCGCCACCGTATCCGTCGAAAACGGGGTCTTCTTGCCTGTTTAACGGCCTCGAGTCGTAAGTCAAGCGGGGTTTGGTCTCCGCTACCGCCAGCGCCATGACCAAACGGGGTCGTGGCGGCCCCCCGGGGCCCCGGACGTCCGCCCACTTTGCGACAAACCCACGATCGACGAGGGCCTGCACCTCGGCGTCCACAAAACTTGCGAAGGCAGGCGGCATGCGGCGTTTTGAAAACCGGCCCAGGGAACGACCTAGGCTATACGGACGGTCGACCGACGGGCCTCTATATTCCTTGAGGAGAAGGTCGTGGAGACCCACCCTTTCGCGTAAGTACGACGCCAGCGTGCACCGAAGCGGGTGATCCTGCAGGATGATGTCCTGCCGGACATCTACATGTCGGCGGACAAAACCCGGCCCGAACTGTTCCCCGTCGCCCCCTGCATCCCACACCGGGGCATCCCACGGCATACGTCGCCACGGGCCCTGCATGGGATCAAGAGCGACGTCCGCCACAGATGGCAACCGCCCGGGAACGGCGGGCAGCGCCCCCCGAGCGCACCTACTCACGTTCGACGGCGCCCAGCGGCGGCGCGGGCAAAATGAAGGGCC